>JAVRRU010000006.1:600000-1027794 GCA_035928005.1 Exophiala sp. CCFEE 6388
CCAGTATCCTCCTCCTCATGGATAGTTGGCCTGAGCGTAATAACTGCGCAGACTGCTGGTCACACCGGCAAAACACAGATCATCAAGCGTCAAGCTTCCGGTACGACATATGCGCGATATCAACAGCTGACGACACAGCTACCCGCTCACCATGCGCCCAGCCACACAGAGATTCGGCATCAAGAGGCGACTACTGAGATGCTACCCTCCCATATTATCCTTCAACTGGTCGCGAGTGCAGCCACGATCAGCGCTGGGGACCAGCCTGTGCCTTTGGCCGACGAAGATTACGTGAAACGAGCACTCGAGCTGTTTGATCGGATTCCTACTGTCTCCAGTCACAAGGTTGGAGTGCTTTACATCGGGGACGGGCAAACCAGTGAGGCAGAGTATCTCGCCAACACAAGCGGAACCCCTGATTTCGAGAGATTCCTGGATGGCCTGGGTTACGTGGTATCATTACGACCGCCTCTTCATTACAATCCCCAAGGTCTGGAATACCCTCGAGATGGCGAGAACACGATAGCCTGGCGAAACCGTGTGGACGAAATCGTCTATCATGTGCCAACCATGATGCCGACTGACATGGATGGAGATCCCCAATTCATCACCAAAAAGTCTCACGTTGGAAACTGTCATGTGAATGTCATATTTAACCGTTCTGGAGTTCCATGGATTTTCGACTATTTCCAATCCCAGCTCAACTATGTCAACATCGTAATTAGGCCTGCATGCTGTTGTGGCCATACACCAGATGCAAACTCGATGCCTGGATTTTACTGGGTTCAAGTCATCACCAGGGAGGGCTTTCCCAACATGTCTCCTGCAGCGGTGCCAAAGATCGTCTCCGCTGCTCAGTTAGGCCCCTTTGTGCGGGCTATAGCGTTAAACGCGTCCATGTTTTCCTCCTGTTGGAACTCAAAAGATATTGATCCGGAGTTTCCAAGCACATGGCGAGCAAGGCTACAACAGATCAAGAGGTTAAGAGAGCGGGTAACGAGTAAAATGGCCGACAAGCAGGTGCTGGCGGCGCCATCGGGGACAGCGAGCAGTGGCGGACCGAATGCATCAGCTGGTCGAAGGACACCGGTTCCTCGAGACGAGGCAGTTGGACCTCGCAAAGATGTTTCCCTTGCTTCTCAGCTGGATTTTAGTTCATGGACGACTATGCAGCATGGTTAGGACTGGTCTCATATCCGAAATGGAGATGGCCAGAACTCGGACGACAGAACAAAACGATAGCATGGTGTTGGGGGAACCACGACGGTAACCAGAAATGGTCAAAAGTTTTTGTTTTAGAGGGGTCGGAATATGTCATACCTCTCAGATATGAATAATGTGTATAGCAAAAGTTCAAACAATTCGTGTCACTTGGTATTTATAGTCGTGTGTACTACTACTGTAGTATTCACACAAGGCTGCGGGCCACTTATTAGGGTGGCATGAGGCGCGTGCGCGTGTTTCTCTCTGCGCCCCTCACTTTACACCTTTACAGTACGTCACCCGCCCGCCTCATCTTTGGTCGACACCCAGGCATCAGGAATTCGCCGTTTACTGGAACTCCTGTTATTCTGATATTCTTCATCTTACTACCAATATTGCATCGCAAACTACATAACGAAGGACATGTAGATCACCCACATATACCTTTGCGACATTCAACCACCGGTCATGACTTCTTCGCAGTCAGCCAAAGCCAGAGCCCCGAGCCCTTCTGCATCCTTCTACGATGTCTCTGACGACGAGGAAGGCGACTACAACACCATAGCACATGCATCCGTCACGAAAGGAGTCAAACTCCTCTTCTCCAAGAGCAAAGTTTACGTCCATCCTACACCCTCCGCGAAAGATAACATACCCGGCTTTATTGCTCTTGTCCAGCAAAAGTCCTCCCCCCTCCCATCAGATGATAGACCGACTTCAGCCGATTTATCCAACAAGAGAGCCAATGCCGCATCATACCTCCTTGCTTGGGTGCCTGAATCTTCCCTTGCACAAGATGACCGGAGCACCTATGTTAAGGTGGACATGAAAGGCAGTGAGTCGCCTCCTAGACAATCATATCTGGTTCCACCGCTTCCTCTCGCAACCACATTCGATGAGTCGCCCGTCGGTCCGTACGCTTTCTCCCTCCCATTGTCCAGTATCTACTCGATAAACGTCCGACCACCTAGCCTGGGTTGGTGGTATGGTAGTATAGTCATCAACACTCGTGCGGGGTCAAGCTTACCGGCCTTGTTCTTTCATGATTCAGAATGCGAAAGCACAATCTTACAAAAGAGGAAGAGGACACGGGAGTCCTTTGACCCTTTTGGTGAAACAGGGGATCTGTTCTGGGGCGGAGACGAGGTGTTGCGGTGGCTCAAGAGATATGTCGAAGTGGAACGCAGTACGGCAGAGCCGTCAATCTACTTGCTGAATCCGACGGAAGAGGACCGTCTTGGCTTCGGTCAAGGTCGAAAGTCACTGGAGGCCCAAGAGCAGGGCAAGAGCACCTCAGAACAGAAGAAGAAGGCTGAGCAGATGAAGCAGGCTGGGCCAGGCATGGATCCTTTGACAAAAGCATTCAAAGAAACTAGGTGGAAGATACTGGAGCAACTGTCCAAAGTCACCACCTTCACCCGGCGTACTGCGGAGGATCTTGTTAACAACAAGAATATACCACCTCAAGTGCGACGGTTCCTACAGAACCCCGAAGTGCAGACGCTACAAGACGAGTTCGACAGTGCGAAGCTGTACCTTGCCAGGTGGGCTATGAGCATCGCCGAGCAAAGCGAAAGGGAAAGAAACAATCGTATATGGACAGCCAGAGACGTGTTGGAATCAGAAGAGACGAGTGTGGGTGACTTTGAAATCCTGGACATGGAAGCTGCCCGCTTGACCTTGTCCGACAGCAAACGTCGACCCGTGAATATGGAGGAGTGGCGGTCGTTCTTTGACTCGAAGGGTAGTCTCCAAGTCACACCGGACGAAGTAAAGGAACGCGTCTTTCACGGCGGGCTAGATCCAGAGGACGGAGTCAGAAAAGAAGCCTGGCCATTCCTGTTGGGCGTGTACGAATGGGACAGCAGTGAAGAGGACCGGCACGCATACATGAACAAGAAAAGAGACGAGTATATCCAACTGAAAGGGGCGTGGTGGGATAGGATGGTTGATGGAGATGCAACACCTGAACAAGAAGAATGGTGGAAAGAACAGAAGAACCGAATTGGTGAGTCCTTCTTGCATTACCTCTGTTGCATATTCTTACACAGCCCCCACTGACCTCGCTATTCGCCATATAGAAAAAGACGTTCATCGTACCGACCGACAAATCCCCCTCTTCGCAGGCGAAGACATCCCTCACCCCGACCCGACTTCACCATTCTACAATCCCGATGGCCCCGGCACAAACGTACACATGGAACAATTGAAAGACATGCTCCTCACATATCTCGAATACGACACTCCTCCAATCACAACACCATCATCCACAACTCAACCTTGCTACCAAACCCAAAACCCTCATCCTCAAAATCTAGGCTACGTCCAAGGCATGTCCGACCTGCTCTCCCCACTGTACGCTGTCTTCCAAGACGACGCCATCGCCTTCTGGGCTTTCGTGAGCTTCATGCGCCGCATGTCGCGCAACTTCGTCCGCTCCCAGTCCGGTATGCGCGCCCAACTCAACACTCTCGACCAGCTTGTCCAAATCCTCGACCCAAAGCTCTACCTACACTTACAATCCGCCGACTCAACCAACTTCTTCTTCTTTTTCCGCATGCTCCTGGTCTGGTATAAGCGCGAATTCGAGTGGAGCGATGTCCTACGCCTCTGGGAGTCACTGTGGACCGACTTCTACAGCTCGCAATTCCACCTGTTCATTGCGGTTGCCATCCTCGAGAAACACCGCGACGTGATCATGGACCATCTTCAACACTTTGACGAAATACTCAAGTACATCAACGAACTGTCCGGGACAATTGAGTTGCAGGAAACACTTTTCCGGGCGGAGGCGCTGTTCAAACGATTCGAGAAGACCGTCGAGGCGGTCGATCGGAAGAGTTCGTTCCCTGCTCCAAATGAAGGGCAAGAGCTAAGACAAAGGAAACAAGGGCAAGACGACAAATCGGGTGCACCAGCATCAGCATCAACGCCTGCGTCGGCGTCAGGAAATTCCTCGCAGCTGTCGGTAAGGCAGCGCCGAGCACAGGCTTATATGCAGGCGAGACAGCCTCCGAAGAGCAAGGAGCCGGAAAGGAAGCCGGAGACAGAGCAAGAAAAGGTTATTACGCCTGATTTGCGCTTACTGTTGAGCAAGAAGATTGTTACGCTTGATGAGGAGGACGGGAGTGATGCGTCACGGACGAGGGCGAGTGGGCTGAAGGACTAAATGGTGTGGAGTGCGTTTGCAGGTACTCTCCACTCTCGGTATAGCCTTGATTGAACCGCCGATCGATCAGAGATTGAGGCTTCACTGGATATCAGTGAGCCTCGCGGGACAACGAGTCCGCGGAAGAGGCTGTTATACCCATGACCAGAGTATTTTTTGGATATCAGGCCGTCAGTCCTCCAAGTATCGTTTAGCAATTTTCAATCACCATTCATAAGCGTTACGAGGTATATGCAATATGAGTACTGGATGGGCATATGCAATCGTTGATCGGATGTTTTGATCGGTTGCTTTGACCGGGATGCTTTGATCGAATGCTTTGAGCGAATGCAAGCATCATATTAAAACTAATATGCACACATTCACTTTATTCTGATATCCGAGGTACAAATGAAATTCATGAACGTCACATTACAAAGAACCCAAGACCAACCACATTTGCATCCTTCCGCTTGACTTTTGCAGATAATGTGCCTGCCATACGCCTTTCAAACGATTCAGCTGGAATACTCCATATGCAGAAGATGCATCCAACGCCGTGTCGTAGTGACCATAATGACCTCCAGACACACCATTATCCCTATGCTTGAAAAAGAAAGCCAACGTCATTCATCACTGCTCATTGCTCGCTACGCAGTCACTGATAGCGGTCTACCGAGTCGGCGTTGCGGCGGCGGTGCCAGGAGTCATAGAACCTCCTCGCCTCCCTGTTCCGCGCAGACTCATGCTGAGCGTCGAGCGGTGGCCATGCCCATGTGGTGTTGTATGCCGATGACTCAACGTTGAGACGTCGTGTTTTCCTGCAAGACATTCATTAGCAAACAATCCTCGCTCACTACCAGGTTTATACATACCATCGCAGCATGCTCTGACATTCTCCAGGCCACCGAACCCCATCTGCTCTTGTGCTAGCATCTCTCGCCGAAGCTCCTCAGCTGAATCTTTGCGATTGTCGCTCACAACGCTCGCATCGTAAATGCTGGCACTTTCACCAGTGTATCCACTGATGGCGTTGGCTTCACTGTTTCTGGCTGATCGTCCTGTAATAGACCCGATCATGCGCGAAAAGCGGCTGACACTATTAGCTCTTACAGTGCGGTCTTTCTCCGGGGACTGATCTGCGCGGCTTCGCCTCACAGTCGAGTCGGCAGCCGTAGCTGGGGGTAAGCGTGCAGAGCTCGTGGTAGCGCTGACACCCGGTGTAAGTCCTTGTCCCTGCACTACGGAACCGCGAACGTCGTTGGTACCATGGGTGGTTCGGGAGTTGTAGCTCGATAGACTCATGCGACTGTGAGTGGGAGCAAGTGTGGCACCATACCCGCTGGCATTCACATTGAACTCATTGACATCGTCCCGGGTGATTTCGTTTCCTCCAGCTGTGTAGGTGCCAGCGTTAGGGTCATCGGCGCGATGGAGTAAGTAGTTCAGAGCATTGAACCAAGTCTCATGTCTTTGGCCTGTGCTTGCAGTAAATCTGACACGTCTTCCAGGAGTAATGACCTCCAGACTCTTTCGGTGCAGCCCAGGTGGCATTGGGTTGTCGTCGGGAATAACCTTGACACTTTCGATCAAGACGCTCTTTGCTTTGAGTTCGTTTCTGCCTGCTGTCTGGGGATCTGAATCAGACCAGTACAATGTCTTGGTATACGGATGGATCCAGAAATATCGTCGGTGTCGCGTCTCAGACATCTCAGATCGACCTGCCTTGCGCGTATACTTCCACAGAAACTCTCCTATCATTGTCTGTGTGATGGCTTGGATAATTCTTGGATCTGTACCAAATCCATGGTTCACCATCTGGCCATTAGATTGGATGTTGAAGCGTTCGTCAAGCTCCGATGCGAAAGACGAAACCGAAGAACGACGCGACATTTGAGAAGTGATGGTACCGCGCTGGTGGCGACTGACATTAGACGTTCGTGGCGCATTACTTTCACGAGTGGGTGAGCGGATTGAGTCTCCTGGGGTGCGTGGGCGACGCATGGCTGACGCAGGAAGTGCGGGCGGCCCCATGATTGACGAGACATGACTTGGATTGTGGGGTTCTTTGACAGGTGAGCCAACTCGGCCACCTGCCTTTGCAATTGCGGCTTTGTGATCAGGAGGAAGTGGTGGATGCTGACCCGCGCTGCTAGACAAACGTCTAATGGGAGTACTTGACGTTCTCTTCGTCGGCGATGGGAGTAGTACAGCTTGGCCAATCTCTGAATCTGGGGCCATAGTGGTAATGACGTTGGGCTCGCGTGGCTGTGCCTGTTCGTATGGTGTCACAGGGCTAAGCGGGCTTGTTGTATTTTCTGCATCCTCTTGGGTTTGAGACAGAGGCACAGGAAGCTCTTTTCTCCGCCGCAGTGCCTCTTCGATTTCTTGGGCGGTTAGAAGTGTTTGCGAGCCATGGCTGGACATCAGAGGCCGTTGAGCATGCTCGGTTTCTTCTAATTTGGCAGGGAGTGCAGCCCTGACAGGAACGCTGTTGCCAGACACATCCTTGAGCGGCATATCCCGCTCACCCGCCATATTCTCCGAAGTCTCCTGCGGTTCACTTGTCTCATCCTCAGCGATGAAAGGAGTGGAGTTATCCTTCGACTTCGAAAGACCCAGTGCAGCAGCAGCTGTTGCAAAGAGACCTGTTGCCGCCACCTTTTCTGCAGTATGAGGTCGGCTTGGCAGATCGTCAGCCTGTGTAGAAGCGGTAACGCCAGCTGGACGCTTCTGTTCGGGAGTCTGAACGGGTTGGGTGATCTGGGAATAGATAGAGGACAAGGCCAGAGTCTCTGGTGGGACAGATTCAGAGACTCTGTCGGGGGATGTAGGTTTCGTATCGCGCATCAGCACACCGGAGTAACCAAGCTGCTTAGGTGTTTGTGGCTGTGGCGTGGCGTCAATATCGGTATGGAGCACTTCTGGGCTTTGAGCTTCATCCCACACAGTCTTGGGTGGAGTAATGAAAGCAGTATTTCTGATTGGACTTTCTTGGAATATTCTTTGAGGTGTGTATTGTGTACCGTTGTCGATATGTTTGATAGGTGAGTTTGCGACACTCGGGGGCAGAGGGAAGTCTGAAGGTCTCAACGGTTGCGCCTGGTCTTGGTATAAGGAACGTTGCTGCTCAGGGCTCTCATGCGGCAAGACCGCAATCGCACCTGCCGGGTGATCCTGTTCTGGTCGCCATGGCTCAGTCATTGTGGAAGAATCGACCATTGCCGGCTTCACAGCGCTTAGAGGCGTCGACTCGGAAGCTGCTTGCTTACTAGGTGTGTAGCCAGGAACGCCTGGGGTAGATGCGACTGAAACTATGCTGTCTCTACCAGGAGTGCCAAAATTGGACGATCCGTCAAGTTCGCCAAGTTCTGCAAACAGACTCTGCTCAGCAGCAGGCGGGCTACGTTCACTGTTGACGGTGGCTGGGGAGTCTTGAGAGATTGCGTCGGAGTAGACATTCGTCGGTGTGGCATCCGTGGGGATTCTAGACTGCCGAGCGAAAGAGTTGCGACCGTTTCTCAGGCGGAACTTGTGAGGCTGGGCGAGGACTGGAGTTTTGACCTCGTCTTCGTCCTCTCCGGCGGAGGTAGAGGCAGTGCTCATGTATGATTGTCGATCACCAGCGGGCTTGGAAGCAAGAGACAGTTTATTGGGTCGCCGTCGAAGCTGAGATGCTGTGTCCTCAGTTTCGGTCAAATCGTCCGTGCTATCACCTGCCATACTCTCTGCTCCTGTCTGGAAGTCCTCGCTTTCCGTAGTGTGCCTCTCATCGGCAGTTTCAAATGCACCTTCTGTCTCATTTGCTGTATGATACGCATCGCTTACATCCGTAAAACGCCCTCCGGCATTCACTGGCACAGCCAGGTGATTCTGGAATTGCGCATGGGTAGGCGTATCGGCGAGGTGGTCTTCCCAGTCTTCATCCTCAAGTTCAATATCAGTTCGTGGCCGTCTGGTACCGCCCAGCATGTCGGGTCGGGGCGGTTTCTTAAATGTCTCGGACTTGGTCTTTTGTCTTTTACTACCGCTACCCATAGATCCATCTCCACGTCGCTGTTCGAGCTCGTCTCTAGCATCCTGGAGCATGCGCTTGAGCTCAATCTTCTCCGTCTTTTCACGATGGATATTGTTCTTGAGGTTTTGAATCATTCGGTGCGCGTGGTGCAGGGAGCTTCTTAAGGTCTCGGACTCCAAGCCGCCGTGTCGCGGTGTTGCTTTGGTGGGAGAAGCAGGCGGAGAATGCTCGGGAGACTCAATGTTCTGGAAATCGTCATCGTGATCTTGACCAGCAAAAATCTCAGAATCTGGACGTTGACCACGCAGACGTGCAGCGACAGCTCGTGCCAGCTCATGGTTCTGCGCATTCAGTTCATCGATTTTGCCTTGCAATGAGGTTCTCTCGCTCTCCACAGCATCAATGGTCCGACGAAGGGTATGCAATTCCGTATCATGTGCCTTACGTGCTGTAGCATGTTCATCCGTGAGCTTCTCATGAGCCAGCCGTATCTCGTCCATCTCACTCTGCAACCGTGACTTCTCAGTTACGGCAGCTGCAAGACTAGCATTCAATCTTTTCTCGCGGTCAGCAGCCTCGCGAGACGCAGCAAGTAACTCGTGGGTCTGGGTTTCGAGGTTCCAGTTTTCATCCTTGTACTTTTGCTCGCTTTCATCGAGAGCGCGCAAACGCTGGGTAAGGACCAGCGTCTCATGTTCCAAACGATCTCTGTCAGAGTTGGCATGCTTCAAGAGCTCATCCCGTTCGGCCACGGCGCTTTGCAGTTGTCTTACTTGAGCCAAAAGCGAGGTACTGATATCTGCCGCAAATTGTAGATCGCCGGCTCGGTTACTAGGCTGGTTACGTTGCCGCCGACTGGGAGCGGTCACTTTGGTGGGTGAGGCCGTAGCCTGGCTGGAGAGTGTAGTTGCCTCAGCTTGGGGCTTTTCTTCTCCGCTAACAGCTCTGGATTTGGGGCCGAGTAAAGCCCTTGCTATTTCTTTCCCAACATCATTATGTTCCTTTTCCAAGTCGGCCAGCCTCTGCCGTAATTCTGGTGTGATCTCCGCATCTCCCTGCTGTTCTTCCACTTCGCGCAACTTCTCGTTCAGTTCGGACTGTTGCTGCAGGAGGGATTGGCCCAGCTTCTGAGTATCATGCAGGCGGCGTTCCGTCTCAGCTAGATGTGCAACGATGCTTCGTTTGGCCTGAGATGGGGATGTGGTTGCGCCCAAAGTGATTGACTCGGGATCGATTAGACTGGAATAGCGGTGGGCGTGGGATAATCGTCGTGATTGAGTGTCATCTAGGAATGGATCGGACAAGTCCTTGACCGACGCGTGCATCCCATTGTCGAAGCTGTCTTCGTTCCCAGCTACCGCAACCATGGCCATGGCCGAGAACTGCGGGATAGCGTAAACAATGCTGTTTATGTTTGTTGGAATATCTATACGTGGTTCTTCTTCATTTCGGTTTATCGCAGGGACGGCGTAAGGGTAATAGGTATGGCGGTACCGGCAGGCGACAGCGAGTCTCGGACAATGGAGGACTGGAACGCTCAACTGCCAGCGGGCCCGGTGTTGTCAACACAGAAAAATGCGGACTCGGTCAGGGCGGGCGCAACGATTGGCCCTGGTGTGCCTGGAGGCCCCTGGACTTGTTGACGCGTTTGGCAATTCGAAGAGCCAGTCAGGCGGGGTGGAGCCGTTTGGATTCAAGAAAGCAAAAACCGGCTTGTTTGTGTTCAACACGTGAATGCCTCCAACTGATCGTGTGCAAATTTCAAGAATGACTGGTGGTAAAGTCGATTCACTTTTCATCGCTGAAGACCCTGTGAAGCTCTTAGCAGTCGCGCCACGGGCAGGCCATCAAAGCTTGGTGCGTGAAGCGGGAACTCGGCCTGGACGAAGCCGCCGCCATTTATTACTGCTGAAGACCTCAGCCTTTAGCACGTGGTGCCATTAATTCAGTAGATGTTTCTGCCTTTCAGGTGCTCGATGAGCATTCCATTGTATGCAGGTTATGGTCCAAGACACGGATTGGCCAGCCAGCTTCAACTATACAATATGTACAAAACTCCCATGAAGCCCTATAAACAATGTCCGACGCCATATTACAAGTATGTACAGTCATGGTGGTCCTGTGGTTTCCCAGGCATTACATGACATGACACTTCAGCGTTGGCGACAACGTTGATATCGAGGTCAGCCTTTCGACGCGTTGCTTCACTTGCACTATAGCCCAAGTGAGGTATTCACCTCTAAGATGTTGTCTGAATTCTCTGAAGTGTTCCCAAGAATTCAGAAGGGGGTGTTCATGTCCACTTCTGGGCGGACGAATCTTTTTCCTTCAATCCACCTATTCTCTCAAGGTCGAGAGACTGAAAGCGGGTGGCATCCTCCTGTGTATAGAGAGGTAGCTTTTCTTGGTTCAGTGGTTCCATGCCGACACTCCCAGACTCCGTAATATGGACCACCACAACGCGACCCTTCTGGATCTTGCCAGAATCACCATCTTCGTCGGGGAACGTGATGTGGATCTCAGGCACAGCTGAGGTGGGCGGGCTTGACGAGTTGTGGATGAGGTTCATCTTCTCGTCGTAAACAAATATGGATTCGTTCTTGTCAAGGCCAGCAAAGTTGCTGACGGACGGCGAGCGGTGGTGCGAGGATTGGTGGAATGCTGGCAGCACTGCTTGCTTTTTCGCCAAACGTCTTCGTCGTAGGAAAAACAAGGCTATTGAGCATAGCGAGGCCAGTAGTAGAAGGATGAAGAAGACGAAGAGTAGATGACCCATTGAGGACGAGTATGTTGGTGCACCATCTGAGAAATCGGAGGAGTCGCGACGATGAAGAGTAAAGTGATTTGATGAATCCATGGCTACTTCGCGGGGATAGTAGTACGGCATGGGCGTCCGTCAAGGACGTACACGAATATAGATGTCGAGTCGAGGCTGATGTAAGGATGGTCAGCGGTCGGAGTAGGGCCACTGCGACGGGCAGGATTCAGGTTTTCGGACGGCTGCGCCCCGTTGACTCAAGTTCGTCACTTGAGATCTTGATGTCCGTGAGACAAGAAGGCTGGTTGTATCCGTATACGCGTCAAGAACAAATCTGAATGGACGGTCTGCAGGCGGTTTGAAGTGCAGATGTGTATGCGCACCGGGCGGGTTGGGCTGCGGAGAAGGAGGTTGGGTGGCAGATGTGAATGAATGGACGGCCAATTGTTCAGCAAAGGAATGTAGCTGAACAAATGCCAAACAAAAAGTGTCACTCCCGAGAAGGAAAGAGTGAAGTAGTCACGAGAGTGATAGAAGTCGATATACAAGAAGTGTAAGAAGCGAAGAGTGAAACTGAAGTTCTAGTCCATCAATGACCCATCGCAACAAACAGCCAGGGGGGAGCCGCAGTGTGGTGTTCAGGGACCAAAAGCTAAAGTGAGACTGCCATTTCGTTCACTCACCCGCCTAAGAGCCTAACGAGGTTCTGGCCATTGAGGCCAAGGCATAGAAATCCACCACCCCCCAAAACATGCAAAACATGTCAAAACCTCCGCACACCGTCGCCGACCGATGTCAACGCTTCTTATGCTTAATCTGTTAAACGGGCTCCCTGCACCCAATCAACGCGTCCAATCTTACCGGCGCCTCTTTGCTCCAATCATCAACTGGACGCTCCAGGCTTAGACACGCCACAAACGTAGAAGTCGGCAAGTCGGAGGTTGCACGGGGCGACAATTGAACAGGCTCAGCAAAAAGAATCAACAAGACAAAATTACATTCCAAGCAGCCTCGTCATCATCTGGGGGTCTGTTTTCATCCGTTCAAACGGAGAGCGTGGGTGCTGATCACAAGTACGGGAGACTCGATTCGTTCGACCAAGAAGCGCGAGTGCGGGAGAACGCAGGAATGCCTTGATGAACAGTAGTAGCCAGAGTTCTATCTGTCTTCAAAGCAAGGGAACACCCATGGTGATGGGAATGGCATTAAATCGAGACTCAAAAGCACCTCCGGAGCGCTGGGAGGCCGTTATAAGTGTTGATAGAAGTGATGCATAACATCAACGACCTGTGAGTTTGATGCTTCGATCGGTGGAAACGCTCTGTGTTCTTGGTGTTTAGACAACAAACAACATGGCAGTTTTCGACTTCGCCGTGGGGCCCTCATTTCCCACATAAGCCCACTCATATATCGACACCACTGGCGATGGCACCATGATAATAATAATAATAAATGGTCGAGCTCCTGCTTTCGAATCACATCGTCCAGCATTGAATCCGTCATGTTCGAATATCGCTTCTTTTCATTTTCTCCGCGGTCTAGGTATACTAGCCAGTTGACTAAAATAACCCACCGAGATGCAAGGCGTACCGTGTTCTCCGGAGCATAGATGCTCAGATTCCAGTCGCAGTCAATGACCTGGATCGTGATAGGGTAGGTGAGATACGAACTATTGTGCTTGACTGTTCACATTTGGCCACATCACAGTGGGAAGCCGTTGGTCGAAAAATGAATTCCGTGGGTACTTCTCAGAGGCTGAAGTGTCTGGAACACGATGAGGATTAACTTGGCGTCATTCTTTGGCTCAAGATAAGGTGAGTTTGCTCTTCCCGTGGCCGGCCGAATGAGTGTCAGCACATGCTTTTTCGGCCAGTTGTCCAACAAGACCGGGAAACTCAGAGGAGACACGGGTTTGAGTTCCTCTCAAATGTCATCTTCTGAGTCAGCCTTTAGAAGGGGAACCACTGGAACAACATCAATATGCTTGTTAGCGATACTGACCCCGGACAGCACCATGGAAAAGGGAAAAAGGGAAAAAGAGCAAAATCGGATCGATTTGAGACAAGCCACAAAGATATGCATGGGCAAGTTCGGATGTGTGGGCATTCTTTTTGCGCTGAACAGCCTGATACACCTGCAGTCCCCTGACAAGCAGCACCCGCTATCCCTTCTCGGGCACTTAAACTTCTGGATACTTCCCGGGGGACGCTTTTTAGGTCAGCCACCCGCTCCCTACGCCAACCTTTTAGGGTCTCAAGCCCATCAACGCCCCAAAAGTCCCGATTTCAAACCACTAAAACACTCCACCCCTAAGGCCCAACCCACTTGTACCGAGTCGCCAGAGGTCGATCTGGGGTTTTTGATGGTTCTTTGTCTGCCTGCGCATCATCATCAGCATCCACCAACTTATTCTTTTTTTCTCGGATTTGTGATATATCATCTTTTTGAGAGGTTCTGGTTCTATCCGATATACCTGCGCCTTTCGATGGTCCCCTTCGTGTAACGTCACACCCTTTTACAGTCCGTTTGTCTGGTGGGGAAAAACCACATCGACCGTCCACTGTCTTCCTCCCTCACCGCAACCCGATCCACCACGTCCCGCCAGATTTGCGCCTGGCCTTGCACAAAACCGGCGAGGCAGCATTCCACAACTTCCAACAACCCAATTCTTTTTTCCATCCCTTGCTCCATGCGCAATTCGCGGTCGAGGCGCATGTCTGCTGGCAGATGCTCCTCTCGCCCTCGCCCTCCCTCTGTCGCTACCCGTTCCGCTACATTGCGATTCCCGACTTGGGCCATGACTTTCAACCGCCCTGCGGCTGCCTGCTGAGAAAGTGTACCATTGCTTTGCTGGCGACCGAAGGGGGTTATATGACTCTGCCAAACCTTGCATCGCAACGACCGCACCTCCTGCCTTCTTAATTTCTCGTCCTCCTTCCATTCTCTCCTTTGTATCGACTACGGCTTGTCTCATAACCTGGGCTGGTGTATATCGTCCTTCTCACATATCCTTCAAATACTGGTACGCATCTGGTTCGTTGGCTAGGGGAAATCCGCAAAGGACATTATACGCTGATATCTTAGAACAGTTGATAAAATCTGTGTCTTTTTCTTCAAAGTGTGGAAGGTCCAAATTCAGGGTACTCAGTCACCGTCAGGCACTTGCACATTCCCCATCCTGACGCGAAATTATTGTTTTCAATCGTGACGGAAAAGGTATTTCTTCCAACATGGAGAACGATTCGGTACTGGAAAATGTGAGTATATGGGACAGGATCAAGGGAACCACGGCTGACAGGTCAACATCAGGCACGTAACAGCCGCATGTCAGCTTTTGATCGTACATCCTCCTCGAGACCTCAAGTAGGCGTCGGCACCGACTTTGATCTCGGAAAGAACGCGTGGAATTCTACAAGTCGCATATGGGGAAGGGGAAAGTCATTCCTAGAAGATGAACAGGCAACAAGACGTAGGTTCGGCACGGATAACAGATTTTCAACCTTGCTAATTATACCGCAGCGTCACCTAATCGTCAGACTTCGACCTCAAGTTTCACACAGGGTAGAGTCCCACCTACGTCGACGCTCACGCCAGTTGATGTCAACGACGAGAATGCCGCTCAATCCAAATTGTCCTGGAACGCCCTCCCTGCTAATAGCGCATTCGCCTCAAGGCCAAGAGGACAACCTCTCTCTCCGACACAAGAACGACGGGGGCAGAGCTTGGAGTGTGCGACCAACGCCATTAATGGTGCTATAGCAGAGTCCAGTTTGTTCGCTGGTAGTGCTCCGGACGTTGAGGACGAGCTCGCGGTCAGATATCCGTCTGGTCAGACTCGCCGTGCAGTCAGAGACAGCTCCCGTTTCATGCAATCACCAACACGGACAATTAACGGTGGTCGAAGTGCCTTTAGCCCTCAGTTTCAGACTTTCAACGCAAACAGCTTTAATGCTAATGGCATCTCCGCGTCTGTGAATGCATATGAGCCGGACCAAGATCGTTTAGTCGATGAGTTTTCAGCAAGAGCTGGGGCTGGTCAGCATTATACGGTCCACAATGGGTACCTGGCAAATGGAAGAGAAACACAGCCAACTGCGCCATCGTCAGTCTTTGGTCCTACCTCGCCAACTTACACAAATGTTGATCAGCCATTCATGAACGGGCGTGCCGATCAGCGCCAATCGTCCAACCAGATGCTGATCAACGAAGCCGTCCGCTCTTTACAAGCATTGAGCTTGGACCAGGCACAAGATATCGCTGGCATGATCCCCAACCAACGCGGTACTGGCACCAATGCACAATATCAACATGATCCCCGGCCTATGTCATTCCAGCCTTCGACTCATGCAGGCCTTACACTCGGTCAGCTTGCAAATCAGTATCCTCCAGCTGGTAATGTACAGAATGGTGGCTCTCGCTTGAATCCTCAGGCAGCTCCACACTATGGTGGTTTGCCTTTTGAGCCGCGTTCGAATCTGTCACCACTGGCCAATGACTATCGAAGCAGCTTCCAGAGTCCTTACTACTCCAACGGCGGTACGCCTGCGAATGGCCACCAGTCCATTCGAACCACTCCTGCAAATGCTTTCTCAGGCCGTGCATCACCTTACGAGCGGGCCATGACAGATCGGAAGCTGCGCAACTTTGATCAATATGCGTTCGACCAGAACATGTTCGTCCCAAGCACATTGCAACCGCAATATGGTAATGGATACCATCATGACATGTATCCATCGGTCCACAACGGGCGCATGAATCCAATGGCCAACCCGTACATGATGTCCGGACACGGAGGTATGAACCATACCCCTTCGGCCCCTCGCGCGTCAGTTCGTGAGCCCGAGCAGAGTCAAGTGGTCAGAAGTCCTCTGCTTGAGGAATTCCGTATGAACAATAAGACCACCAGACGGTTCGAGCTCAAAGATATCTATGATCATGTGGTTGAGTTCAGTGGCGATCAGCACGGTTCGCGGTTCATCCAACAGAAGTTGGAGACAGCCAACAGTGATGAAAAGGAGCAAATTTTTAAGGAAATCCAACCCAATCTGCTACAACTAATGACTGATGTTTTCGGCAATTATGTCATTCAAAAAATGTTTGAACATGGAAATCAATCTCAGAAGAAGGTGCTGGCGAACCAAATGAAAGGCCATGTCATGCATCTGTCGATGCAAATGTATGGCTGTCGTGTAGTTCAGAAGGCCTTCGAGCATGTGTTGTTTGATCAACAAGCTAGCCTGGTCAAAGAATTGGACGGCCCTGGTCTGCAGATTCTCAGGGTTGTTAAGGACCAAAACGGCAATCACGTTGTACAAAAGGCCATTGAGCGCATTCCGGGAGAACACATTCAGTTCATCGTCAACGCCCACCGAGGACAAATGTACAAAATGTCTACCCACCAGTATGGATGCAGAGTGGTACAACGAATGCTGGAACATTGCCAACAAGAAGCTAAACGAGTCATTCTCGATGAGCTTCTCGAACATATCTCAGCACTTATTGGTGATTCATACGGAAATTATGTTGTGCAGCACATTATCGAAAATGGTGAACCTCAAGATCGTCGGCATGTTGTCAACATTGTCCTACAACAAGTCCTCACTTTCTCCAAGCACAAGTTTGCAAGCAACATCGTGGAAAAGAGCATTGACTACGCGGACGAGGACCAGCGTCGACGGATATTGCAAGAATTGACTGGGTGGGACGGACAGGGCGTGAGTCCCGTTTTGCAACTGATGAGAGACCAATATGGCAATTATGTGCTTCGTAAGTCATGACACCCCTCTGCCAATACTTCAAAACTGACTCGAGCAGAAAAGGTGCATGCACAGTTGCAAGGTGCCGAACTGGACGCTCTGGAAGCGGACATGAGGCAACATCTGGCCATTCTGTCGCAGATGAACCACGGCAAGCAGGTTGCTGCTATCCACAAGCTCCTATTCGCGAGTCGCCGCCCGTCGAACGGATCAGGGAGCAGCCGGAGTCCAGCATTGGCAAGCACGAATGCTAGCACAACCTCCGATGGCGACTTGTCATCTACCCGTCAGGAGCGTAAATAGCTGAAGCTTCCCCATGCGTTCTGGCTTTCCTTCGGAGCGATGTGCTGGCTTACACTGTCAGCCACGACACGTTGCCCAACCCGACTGCTGACTGTGCTCGTCTTCCAACCTGGACACTTTTTTATCTTCAGATACCATCGGATTTCGACTTCGGATGTTGGCTAGAGCTGCCTATATCAAACAGGGTTTGCTTTACGGAGTTTCTGGTCATTGAGCAATGAGGAACAAACCTTATTGCGGGCAATAATTGTATTTCGAATCGGCCGGATTGTTTATTGGATGACAACATGCTTGACGACAACATTGATGTGAATACCCTTTTCTTTGGTTCTAGACGAGCGATTACGAAACGGGGCGGAATTGACACGATAAACATTCTTTCACCTCAGCGTCTCGATTGTGCGTGAGGTCAATATTGATTGGGGCGAAAACACAGCAGTTGTTGCCAGGGGCAAAGCCTCCTTCGGTTATGTTTGGATAGGACTCGGAGTTGGTGTGTTGGACAAGTGGTTTTGTTTTGCATCAAGACATTGGTGGGCAGCGAAAGATCTTTCACTCGTTCCAAGAGTATGCGTGGTTTGTGCAGTGCAAGAAGACATACCCATTAAATGGTGACACGCACAAAATACCAAGTTATGAATCGTTACTTAAAAGCTTTGCCCTCAGAAGCTGTCTGGCCTGAACCTTCATAAGTCCGTCTTAGCCCTCATGAAGGGTCATGCTGCAGCATACATCAAGTCTTGAGCCTTGTTTGGCCCCGTGGAGTCATGACAATAATTCACGTCTAAGCTGTTTTGGGCAGAAAACAGGTGTTTTGCTCGACTGGTGGTGTTTTCGCGCTCGGGCTAATTTATGCCACTTTACTACACCTGATCGACGCGCGTTTCAAATGAGTTTGAGCTGTCAAAAGCCAACAACTCACACAATTTTGACAGCTGACAGTCAGATCAGGACAGGGCTTGCAACATGGCGCACGAGTATCCTGCCTGTACTATATCATCCTGCACGAAGGTGATATTGGGCACACAAGCAGCACCACAAGTTCACAACAAGCTGTGTTGACGAGGAACCCTGGGTTCCTCACGAGTCTCGGCCTTTAATGTCGCTTGTTGCCGTTAGTTCTGCAGGCGTAGGACGCCTTAGGCTTGGGGCCGTTCATGGTGTGTTGAAGCCGGTGGTGGCACTAACCACGAGAACCAACTGATGAATCCAAATCATCATCACTACTCCATACTTGTCTTTCAATTTCCAGACATGCATCTCGCACCGCACCTCCCGTCTTCCACTCCCCAGCTGGGTTTAGATCCTCTGCGGACCGTCGAATTGGTACCTGCATTTCGCCCCATGTGGACTGACAGCTCGAGCCTTGAACATGGATCTTCAGGGCCATGCTTGGGGCTAAGCCGTCCATGGTATCACCACGCATCTTTTTTATGCTTGTGTCTTGTTGATGCCGTTATGGCATTGTCGCGACGAGATCCCTCTATGAAATCTCCATCTTTTCGCTAAAGAGACTGACTCTTCGTCAAATTAACCAAAGCAGGTTCGTTAGCAGATGCCGCCATCGTTGACGATATTCCGTTCAAGCGACACATTACTATACCACGTCTCGTTGCTTTACGTTATCCTTCGTCCAGATACAGTATCATACTTCCACTGACCAAGAAGCCACCGTAAATATGGCTGCGGTCATGGCACCCATTGAACTGCCTGCAGGCAGACGATCATATCACAGCACATCACCCATTGCCGACATTCACGACCCCAATTGGATTCCGGTATTGGATAGCACGACTTTCAAGCCGTCGTTGCCTTTGCTCGACAAAGAAGGATCAATCACTACACTCGGCTCGTTTTCGCTATTTCCTGCTCAGTCGAAACCCCATTCAGCACTCTCCCACAAATACTCCAAGAGTTCAATGGCTCCCGAAAGCGTATCCTCAGACTCGCGATCGCAGAGTCCTAGCCACGTTGAACCACTGCCCAGTATCGGGGTCTCTTTCCTGTCGAATCAAAGCGCAACCTTCGGACACCGTCCTGGTCAAGCGTCGGGATCAGGGTCTGTCGAGGAGAAGATTTCGGTTTCTGCAGACACACCGGCTGGAGATATGTTCAGCAAAACCAATGCAGCAGAGAACTCCAATACAGCGCAGAAACCATCCCTGCGTCCAGACCAGTCAGATGGACACACGATAGATTCTCAGACCCGTCCCTCCACGGCCTCTTCGCGGAAAACCTCAGTCCTCCCACCCACGTCGAAATACAACCGCAAACCGGTGCCTTCGATGACGGCTCCAGCTGAACGACCGTCTTTTGTGCCCAATTTGCCCCAGACACCTCATGAATCGCCACGACTACCACCCACCGCTCCTGTGGCAGTACCGCCAATACTTTCAGCCCAGACTCTTGCATCGCCGAAAGTACGACCAATCGTGCCACCTCCCGAACCAGAGTCTGTTCCCAGGGTCCAGCCTTCCAAGTCCACCGCTTCGGAGCGGCGTCAACGCGCGCTACATTCACATCCCTCTAACTTGTCACTGCGAACGAGACGCAGTTCAAGTTCAGACGACGCAGAGGGTGCACCTTCCAAACCACCCTCGATCCGTCAGAAGCCTAGGAAATCCACCGACTCTCGTACAACTACACCTAGATCCACGATATATGAAGGACAAATGCCCACCTCACCAGCTCCGACCACGCCTCTCCCAGAACTGCCGCCCGAAGCTCGACGACCGCCGACACGAGACAATGCCTCGACGAGATCGACGCCGGCACTTCCGGATGAACCGTTTCTTCCACCCACGTCGAATCTCCGGCCGTCGGAGCATGCAGGAATGGCATCATTCATGACGGAGAAGAACACCATCGTCTTCCGTCGATTTGATGACGTGCATGTTCGACTTTTGTTGTGTTTGCAGGATGAGATATCTCAGTTGGAGAAAGAGTTGGCGAAATTGGAAAGCCCGACGTCGAGTAACGGTGGTTCTGCAGAGAAGATGTCGCAAAAGATGAAGGTCATGCGAGAGCTACGTAAAGTCGTGTCTGAATATGGTAAGAGGATCGAGTCACAGGTTGTATTTCATTACTAACAATCCTTGCTAGACACCATGTTTATGACGTGGAACAAGATGCAGGCCAACAAGATCACTGAGTCGACTACGAGGGACTTGAAACAATGGCTTCAAAAGCCTGGAACTGGTGCGCAAGCCGGTCTGGGAATTGAAATGCGGCAGGACGTGCAGTGGCTGGACGAAAATTCGAAAGATTTGAGCAGTATTGAGATCAATGAGAAGGACGATATGTTACCACAGAGACCGCAAGGTTCGAGTAGTAGAGCTGGGATAGAGGCGTTTCTGGCGTTATTTGGTTGCGGTGGCAGGAGGAAGTAGGGGCTTCTCCTGATACAACGTGGTGGTCAAAATTCGAGCCTTTGTATAGAAATTGGGCCTCTCTATGGAAGCGAGCCATCGCACGGCGTGTATGCATGGCGTTGGATGGAAGGGTTTTGTTACTGCTGGAGTTCTGGCTAATGATCTTTGAGCCCAGCGCATTTCGGCATGGCATGACGAAAATGATAATACTCCTGGTGTACTACCCGTGGTACGAAGGACCCATTGATATGATAGAGATAGTTGATCGTACCTGCGTTGGTGTCACGCAAACTGTTACTCAAAAGAGCTTAGTCATTTATTCCCCGGATTTTCGTTGTCGTCACGTGCGGAGAGAATTTTCCGACATCCAACCTCTCAAGATCAAGATCAAACCACTCAATCATGATCCATCCATGAACCAGCTCCATCCCGTGCGTCACACTTTCTCAATTCTTGCATGATTTCTCTTACTCAATTCCAACTACAGTAGCGAGTAAATTCACACCGCATTCCGTCTCTCGCTTTCTCATCTTCTTCCTTTTGTTTCGTTCTCTACATTGCGGTTTCATACACTGGACAGCATAGAGACAGCCTACATAAAGCATATTTATACGACAAGCATCATGTTCCCTCCACAGCAGGGCATCTCCCTCGACATTGAAGCTCTCTCTGGCATTTGCGGCTCCATATCCATCGCCTGCTGGGTTGTCGTCTTCTCACCTCAAATCATTGAAAATTTCCGACGTGGTTCCGCCGAAGGCTTGTCCATCGTCTTCATCGTCATCTGGCTGGCCGGCGATGTCTTCAATATCTTGGGCGCTATTCTGCAAGGCGTACTGCCTACCATGATCATCCTAGCGGTTTACTACACTCTGGCCGACATCGTCTTATTAGGCCAGTGCTTCTACTACCGCGGTTTCACACTGAGCGACGACACTTCCAAGCACCGATCCAATGGCGACGCTGAGACTCGACCTCTGTTGCACAGCGGATCCGTCACCGCGCCGCCCTCTCGGGATGAAGATGACCGAGACCGATCAAGATCACTGTCTCATCGACACTCGTCGGTTGACCCTACGCATCTGTCACCGGTCACGCCGTTGCACGACCCGCCCAAGCCAACTGACCCTCCGGCCTTGAAGAACTTGAAACCAATTAGCACTCTGCAGTCTGTCATATTCAACATCTTTGCCATTCTTCTGGTCTGTGCAGCAGGTGTGTTCGGCTGGTGGATTGGAGCCCACAAGTCGCACCGCCACCACCACGTCAAGGACGAAACACCCGAGCCTTTGGAGTTCGATGTTCTGGGCCAAGTCTTCGGGTATCTCTGTGCGGTGCTGTACTTGGGTTCGAGGGTACCGCAGCTCTTGTTGAACTACAAGCGTAAGAGCACCGAGGGTGTGTCGCTGTTGTTCTTCCTGTTTGCCTGCATTGGCAATTTGACCTATGATATGTCCATCTTTGCGTATTCGCCGATTTGCCGAAGCCCCGGTCATTGTGTGCCTGGGGAGGCGAAGACACTCTACCTGCGGTACATTGCTGTCAATGCGAGTTGGATTGCGGGCAGTTTGGGGACGTTGTTTTTGGATATGGCTATTTTTGTGCAGTTTTTCTTGTACAAGAAGGACGAGACGGATGATGAAGTCGCTGTTGCGGACGACGAGAGATGATACCAGGTGGTGCGGAGCGATGAGGGTATAAGTCAGTCTGCTGTCACACAGGAAGAGCGGCCTGATCAGATGGGGCCTGCCGCGGCTATATCGCCTGACTCTGCGGCCTTGCATTTGGACTTGGTGAGAATCTGGTGAGTATCTGGTGAGAATGGAACAAAAGCACAGGGTAAGGAGCCCACGCGTGTTCCATTCCCGTTGGAAGACCACCTCGGCCGGTCATGCGTGGCACGGATAGGCTACAGGCTTTGCATCAATATCCCAGTCTCGTAAAATGAGAAGCGTATACCAGGATGCCTTCCTACGTCTCTAACAGACTCGCATGATTCTGGTCATGTCTGACAAAAACGCTATGTTGCGTCGTTTGGCGAGACTGTCAAGAAACGCAGCATGTCCACTGGAGCGACCAAGATTTGTTGTTTTAGTGTTACCTTGTGAAGTCTGGGTTATGACCTAATGGCCACGCTTTCACCAGGCACGACAACCTTCACGGTTACATAGGTAGATAGCATCCGGTCTAAAGCTCTTGATTGTATATTGGTACAAGGCCTTTCAGACAAAAATTCTGTACATTACATCCAAGGGTTGCTGGTATTACCTCGCAAGCTCCGAGACCCTCAAAGCTTAGACTGAGTGAGCGAAGCTCTGCTCCCAGCGGCAAGTGGCTTGTAATTTGGAAAGAGATCTTCCGGATCATATTTCGCTCGAATCTCCAGAAACCGCTTTAGACCATAATCGGTCCAGACCTTGACCTATAAGCCGTCACAAATTAGTGATCAGATACGCCCATGAAGGCAAAATGTACTGTAGTGACTCACCTTAGCCTGTCGTTTATCGGACGGATCCCAATCTGCGATATACATTCCAGCAGCGTAGGGGTAAAGTTTCGCATAGGCATTGGCCATGAAATCGTATATCCCTGGTTGTAACGACTTGTCCATCCACTGCGTGAATGTGGAGATGTAGTACTGTTGCGGCAAGCCGCAGAGATGATCCCTCTCGTTCGCCGTGAAGAATGAGCAGAAGATATTTCCAACTGACCTTCGGGTGGGGAGATTGGTCATTGCAGGCACGATGGCTTTACAAAGTTGCTTTAGGGGGATAGTTGGGTCGGGAAGGATGCTGTTGATCTGCCATTTCATCCCTTCTACCGTTGGTACCATAGTATCCTGGATATCGAAGTATTGTGACCAAGTCATTTCGTCGACCTCTGTGGAATCTTTGAGGGTGGTCCGTAGTGACGCTGGAATTGTATTCCATGGACTGAGCAGAGCTTGGGCTTCTTCTTTCGAGTCGACATATGCCGACGCGAATATCCCGAGGTGGAGGTGTGCCGGAGAGGGGACATCGTCGTTTGTGAGATTGGGGTCGAAGCGTTCAGGGTAGTGAGTGAATATAGCGTGCTCGGTACCCCATTTAGGAACGAGGCTACTGGTATGCATGGACCAATACAAGAGATCCTCCATATTGTTTTTGACATCGAAAGTCATTGATCTGGTAAACATCTTGCGAGCGGGCATCGTCCGGCCCCAGATCTTGGTCAGTACCCCGAAAAAGGCCAAGCCAGCTCCACGGGCTGCCCAGAAGAGGTCGGCATTTTGGGTGTGGCTTGCAATTCTGACTTGACCGTCTGGTGTCACAACCTCCATCTTCGTCACCCATTGATCCACGGTTGCACCCCAAGTCGGACAGAAGAAGCCCTGTCCTCCATTGAGTATGAAACCACCAGCAGCGACGGTCGGGCTGTGTCCATGCGGAAAGAAACGGCCGACCTTTACTAATGCTTCGGAGAGCTCGCGTACGCGTACGGCTGGTCCAAAAGAGATCTCGTGCGATACTGGGTCGTAGTCAACGTTGCGGTTGAGATTGGATGTATCCACGAGGACGCCGTCACCTATCAGCGAGTTGTTCGAGTAGGAATGTCCTCCGGATCTGACCCCGATCTTTGCACCGAGATTTCTCGCGTTTTTGACCGCTTGCTGAACGTCGGAAATGGAGCTGACGAGGTGGATTTCCTGGGGATAGACTTCTCGCACATCTGTGTTGACATATGCCCGTCGGAGCCGTTCGTATTCGCTGTTGTGACTTGTCGAAGACCGCTTGAATACCGTCATGGCGTCCGTATACTCCTGGAGGAGGTAATCAAGGTGATTCAGTGGTGACCTTCCCTGCGTAGCTTAGAGCGGCCTCTGCAAGTTGTGAGAGATCTAAGCTTGTGCCATAGACGGGAAGTGATCAGAATGCCTGCTGCATACCAACATGATGGGGCTTGGTGGAGGAGGGTGGTTCCTTGTCTCATATGTGGGGAAGATGTTTTTCTCTGGGGTGTTCCCCAAAGGCAACCCTCCGCAAGTTCAGCCTCACGAAAATTCACCCCCAGATTGCCCCAAATGGCAAGAAGTAATAGTGCCGTGTCAGTACCTCACCTACTCTTATACTAGCAAACCAAGATCTGGTGGCTGTTTCACTGAGAAGTGCGGGTATCTGGCGGCCGCTGTCGTACCCCAAACTCCGAATGTGCTTATGCCCCCTACCCTCGTGAACCGTACGAACCGCGTAGGACCGCGCTTTATCACATGGAAGGGACGGCCTGCAGACCACCTGAACATGAGCTTTACCGAGTACTTGTGTCTTGTTGCACTTTCCCCTGGTTGTTGGGCTGCATACATTACCTCGTCCATGTTCGCTTAAGCTCGAACAGCTGATAGTGAAGTCATAGAGTCTGCCAAGGAAGATGAGGAAGGCATGCAATAACTTCACCATGGCACCTATGACTTACTGTAGGTTTGAGATCCAGCATCGGCAGCCCAAAGCCCCTTAGCCTTCAGGGCTTTCCTGGCTGCCTTAGGCATCAAGATCTCAACACATGCTTAGGGCGGCCAGGAGTTATGGCAGAACGACTCGCTATTGGTCCACCATCACGCCTTCCCAATTTCCAGCACCTAAATAGCCAACATTCTCACATACGTTTGACCGTCTTTACACACTCACAAGAATATTCATACGTCTAGGTTATTGTGGACATACAGATCCATATACTGACCTGCCAACAATGCTTTCGTAACGGTCGGTATACCGAGCCCTAAGTTTCGTGCTGCTCAATGACCTCGGAACACTTCTCTCTGGAGGCTCGATTTGCATACAAGCAACAGCAACGGCCAAGGATCTCGACCGGTCTGACGGCACTTCAAACGCCTGGGCTTCGCCTTGGACCGCAGCCGTTCGCCTTTTTTTCGCTTTCCTCAGAATGGGCAGTGGGCACCGGGTACAGCGCCTTGCAGCAGGGCACAAGTTGGGCTGCGGCTCCGTTCCAACAGCAAATGATCTTTTAGCTCATTCGCACCCATGGTGTGAGGATAACCAAGGCAAGTCTTGCACAGCCGCGAGCACTTATTGTACTCAGGGCTCAAGCACACCCTTTTGCTTCTCCTCAAGTATGCCTTTGGGTCATTTTGGCTCAACACTGCAACTCCGTTGTCCCATACCCAAGACTTAGCAACGGTGTTTCATATCGATCACAAGGGAGTAGCGAGTATGGATTCCTTGTCTTCTTTGATCCGATCCGATCAGATCTATGAACACCACTACCAGAGCAATATCGAGAATATTTTTCTGGCGGAAGGGAACAAAGCACAACTCTACGCCATCGATCCAGAACCGGACTGCCAGGATCGTACTGCTTCTCTGGCGGAAACTCTTACAGTCCGCACAGGAGGGAGTCATGAGAAAGAAGAAAGCAATACAGAGTCGGAAAAGATATGCTTTCACATTTCGGATCATGCAGTCGATTCGACTTGTCATACGTTTCACACGGTCCTGACGTATGGTAACTCTTCGCCAGAACGCTTGGAGTCTGTTGAAGATTTTCATCAATACGTCAAGGTAAGCTCTTATCGAGGCGATGCCGGCTAATACTGAATCATTTCGCAGCGCCAGCGTTCACCTATTATCCTGTAAGAAAGGCAGCATCTTGCAGAACAACTCTACCGCTAACTATAGCAGACACATTCGGCAGGATACCTCTCATGGGCCGTTATTGGTCACTGAGAAATTGTACCAGGAAATGTGCAGATATCTCGGTATCTTTCCACGTCTTAAAGATATCCTCTTGTATCAAGGGCGACGCTGGGACGAAGTAGAGATTGCACCACCCCGATTTCAGCTGAATATGCGTCCTACGAAAAAGTGGTCGGGCGCCGTGTCTGACGAGACGCTTGATGTCAAATTCGATGGAGCTAAATCTGTAGAGATGGCTTATTGTGTTAGATATATCCAGCTGAACAATAGGGCACAAGCACCATGCCCATGGTCGTTGCGCCAATTTGTTGTCTACCACAGACTCAATCCCACCGCATGCTCGAATATTTGGGTATTTGTGTCGTTACCAGCGGCGGCACAACAGACTTTCTACCGGTTTTTGGGGAATGCCGATGCTTCCCAAACTATCAGTGGATTCAACGTGCACCGAGTGTTGTTGCACTGGGCCGTAATTCAATGGAGGCCATATCTCGCTTATCTCTCAGGAGTCTTAAGTGGTCATGTAATTCGTAATTCACTGAAAAGGGAACATTACTGACCCCGGGCAGACGAAGTCTTTACTACTCGCCAAACATGATCGAGATGGTGCGCGCGGTTCGGCTGACTTTGAGCTTCGGCAACAGCTGAAACAGTTGGAGGACAATCTTCTTGACACCATACTGTGCTTGAACTCCAGCAGGCGTGTGGTCGAAGACATCTCTGCCGCAAGCATCACAATCTGCCACGATATGGAAGGCTCTAAGAGCGGTGACGACAACATCTGGGGCGAAAGTGGAACCTGGAAGTCCAACATGTTGGGCGAGCTGTCTTTACTCTCAGAGTGCGCAGAAAGTCTTCGTTCCAAGCTACGGAGTTCGATTCAACTGGTGAGTGCTGCAACCCCATGGATTGGTCGCGGAATAACATAGGCGTTGCAAAAGCTCTCTACCTTTCTTGATCACGATAGCGGCTATACTCTGCAAGACTTATCCAAAGAAGCACATGAAGAGAACAGGAAAATGGAAGGTATTGCAAGAACAAGCATGGAAGATGCGGCTTCTGTCAAACTCTTAACTATCATCATGCTTTTGTACCTTCCAGCTACCATAGTACTTGTGAGTGTTCCTGCTACAGTTGTGATCATGTATTCTAACCAAGCGCAGAATTTCTTCTCGAGTGACTTCATTACCAAGACCACATCAGCGGATGGTCAAGTTGTTACTTCTGTCGATCACGATTGGACCATCATGCTTGCGATATCAATGCCCCTGACTGCAACTACCCTGGGAATCTGGTGGATCTGGTCTAGTATACAGTCTGGGAGACTCAAGGCGAGATGGGCCAGATGGCGGCAGTTAAAAAAGGCCGGTACCCCCTGTTGAGGAGTTATATCGGCCCAGGCGGCAGAAGGTTGCTGCATGGCAGCGTGCGATGCGCACAAACGACGGCGCAGCGTCGATTCCGACGCACGACGAACGTCTCTAACACCATGGAGTCACTCTTTGGGCAAGCCATGACTTGGATTGCTGGCACAATCATGTCTTTCTATCATATCAAGTCCACGTGTGACACATCCAATAACGTGCTATTTGAAGTTGATGGATAACCACAACTCTTAGGGGCTCAAGGAGGGGAAACTAGTTGCACGTGCCTTAATGCACCCCCTGGTCCTCTCATAACTTTTGAACAGGCAGACATGCTGCAGGGCAATTCGAAAAGGCAGTCAATCGTGCAAAGATTCAGACATTTATACTGGTCCAGCTGGACGGGGAGGTGGATTCGCCAACCGGTGCACTGCGATAGCAGTAACGTGGTCGGGCACGATGGCATAGCCTGCTTGCCCTGTCGGCAAATAGGATTCATTGGCATGATGTCTGCTGTATCTGCCTAGGACACACTTTCGATGAACGCCTCTCCGCAGTCTATGCTCACCATTTCTTCACAGAAAGACCAGCCTATCACTAAAGGACCAACCTATGAACGAGGATCCCTGTCAATGACAGGAGGTCGATGTCGCCTGCTCTAGCCTGTATTAGGTGTCGGCGTACTCGTGGCGGAGGATGAATGGCGTCCTCGACATGTTGGTACATATGCACTCGATGTCACCAGTACTCAGCACACTTCAGTAGTGAAAAAGAAGGTCAAGTAACCAAAGAGCAGCAGCTGAGATACTGGCCAAGCCAGCACAGCTATGGTCACATTTACCATCACAGAACGATATCCCGAACGGCGCAAACTCGAGGCATGGCTCCGCTGCTTCCCTCAGGGCACGGCCTCATACAGGGTATGCAACTGACCTGGGTCCATGAGAAGCAGGCTCATGATTTGTAGAGCCAGCAATCGGTCTTGGAAATAAAGGCTCCTCGGGAGTGGACTATGGTAAGTCTCATGCATGGAAAGGGTTGCTTCATATTGCGCGAAAGACTTCAAAGACTCGAGACTGACCATCCATAAGAAAGAACAAGACTGGATCATGAAGAACGACTACTCAGAGGGGGTATACGTTGCGGAGCTGGGCCGAGAGCTGAAAGTATCTAGACCATGATGCAAGACATGTGATTGATTGCCTTCAAGTGACTTCCACATGATCTCAACGCAGCTTATGCCTGAAGGCAGGAATCATTGACATATCGTACTTTCTTCAACTTCAAGTGAAGGAGTGGTAGTCGAGTATCACCCTGTCCTACATGCCATTGTTCGGACAGTAGAACAGGATGCTCTGCTTTCGCAATTGGCGTATGGAAAACATTCTGTGATTGTGATAAATCTTCACCACGGCACAAGCACAAGTGCCTAGTATCAAGCCGATCAGTCGTCTGTCCAACTGGATTCCCTGACAGGTGATGCCATGTCTGTCATAGTCGTAGGCTGGCTATTTCTCTCTATCCCTTTTGTTAGTCCGACCTTTCGCTAGCTGTCCCGGCGAACTCACCGGTACAAGTTTCCTAGGTGCTGCGTCGATATGAAACTGACCCTGGCGCCAGTAATAGTGCACAGGCTGGCCGTAGATGCTCTGAAGTCTTGCCCTCAGCTTGCGCTCGTTGACAAAAACATCAGGAAAGTGTTCTCGTGTCGAAGGAAGCGTAGGTGCCATTCGCTTACTCAGCAACTTTCGCAGGAAAAGACGTGCACAAAAGTTCTTCCGAAGAGGCTCGACAAAACGGGGCTTGATCGAAATGTTGGACTGCGGACACTGCATGTGAGCATTCAGGGACCTTACGTTTAAATAGCTCGCACAATCCGAACATTCATCATTCAACGTCGGAAAGCCACGCAGAGTCAGCGTGACTGGCCCCATTCTCACGGCAAGGCGTTAACTGTTACCTCCTTTGACTGGCTACCATCGTTCCTTTCGACAAGGGAGCATGTTCCAACGCTCGTGAATCAGGCTCGATCTTAATCCGCAGCCGTTCTTCCAAGTCGCCGGTGACCTCTGGACAGGAGGACAAGGCTTGTGATTGGTCATTGCCAAGTGGCCGTGTTCGCTTGCAGACCGGGCCAGCCTGGACAGGATCGAACTTATGACAGCGCTACTGACCTGATGCCAAACATACGGTTCATGGATCTTTCAGCCTATGCACCCTGATGTGTGCGTATCAACACACACTGTTAGTGGCTGATGTCGAGAGTTCGGACAGGGAATCGTTCAAAATTGTTTGGTAACCGAGCATTTACACCAGTCTTCTTTCGTTGCCTTACACCATGAACAAAAGTTGCTGATCAAGAGCAACACTTGAATGGGATGCGTGCAAGGGTCGAGGTTCATTTCGAAGTCATCATACTATGCCCTACTGACACATAATGGCGCAAACTTCCCTTACACCCCCCGTACTTCTCTTGATCGGCGACTTATCTCGGCTTCGGTCAATAGTTGCGTGATGACGTTTGGCTGCTGGTCTGCTACGCCTGCTTCAATGTTCGATCAAGATCTTGAAGCGGCAACGATAAGAAGGAAGTTTGCATGACGGAGAAACTCTCGCTTTCATCTTCCAACCCCAAAGATATGCACCCAAGAGGGGTCTCTTTTTAGCCGTCGATTTCGGGATAAATCGGGTAAGAAGACCCCGGGCTGGGGCAACATCTAAGGCTTCCGAGGCTTGCTCGGCGGTGATTATGCATCATCACAGGCAGCATGCAGGTAGACTTGGCTCGACCTAGGTACTGCCACCGTGCGCTGATCGTAGCCATGCGGGTCGTATCGGGCCTTGCCAGCAAGTGACGTCTCTTTCCAGGCAATCCTCCTCTGCAACAAGTTAGTCACTTTCCAGGCCTTCGCTGCATACAAAGGCCACGCTGTATGCAGCATGCGTACCAACCGTATCTAGCATCGTTGCGATGAACCTGGCGAACGGGGTTTCAACTTGGCTCTTCGAATCGCTGAGAGACCAGGAGGTCATGCAGGCGTGGTCCTCCATTCCCATGATTTGCTCGGTCTCACTCTAAGAAAGGAAGCTGACATACGTATGGTAGTCGAAGAATCTACCAAAGAGCAGCCAACTGCAGTCGGTGACAATCGTGTCTCTCTTACGCCCGGGCTGAGATGGTCGACTCAGCATTTGCGAAAATTCCCTTGAGGGGCAGACGCCGACTTTGACTCAGGCTCTGCGGACTATTCTCGGCATCATTGGCGTGGTAACATCCACGAGACCTCGTCTTGGGCTCTAACTGGAGGTCGCCTGCTGAGGCATGAGCACATCAACAGGGTTCACAGGATGCCTTTAACGCTTTGTTAAAGCCTTCACGAAAGCTGTCTCCGGATGGACACTTCCGGCCTCTACTCACCAAGCACAACCTAACTAAGGCCGAACCTTCCAAGATCTCGAGCACTGCTTGCAAACTGTCGTAGATATTCAGGTTTATGTCATAACACGGAAAAAGTCGATGATTTGTAAAGCAAATCCGCCACGCCCTCTGCATTGTTGCAATCTGCAGTCAACGCGGTTGTCGGCACGTATTTCCCAAGGTCAGGGCTCTGGTACGGAGCAAGGGTCTATGCAGTCGAAATCACGCCGCCGACGATGCGCATGCAGTATTGGGTTACTCTCTTTCATGAGAAACACCATGAGGAGTAATACTCATTAATCGGGGATGGTCTTTGATACAACGTCCCATCCACTACGACGCTGACGCCGAATCCAACAACAGACATGGGTTTGGCAATGCCAGATCAAGTCAAGCGGCGAATGGATGTTAATTGGTTGAAGTACATTCTCCAGTAGCTTTGCACTCCGAAACTTCAGCAATGAGCTGAAAAAACGCTTGGGACCTTCAACATTCTTCAGGCGATACAACAATAAGAAGACAATGTCAGCGACAGTGTGGAGACAACAGTCTCTCGCACCGTGGCAAGATGGTACAAAAAGAAAGCAAAGAGGACTGTTGCGTGACCCGTCCCAGCTCTGCACGATCTGCGGTGTGTCTCGCATAGCGATTCTTGCTATTGGATCGACGTCAAGCGCGATTGAGGGTTCTGATAGTATCGATCCCACTGAATCGCCAAGGTTGATTGATAACGTCCAATAGCATTTGGCGATCGCAGCATTTGTGTGGCAGACTCCGTCCCAATACGGTCCATGGGATCCTGATCAGGTGGACGATAAGGCGTCTTTCAACACTGCCACCGGAGTTCTCGTCTGCAGGTCAGCTCCTAGCAATCATACGAAAAGAGCAGCTGCGCGAGTCGAGACTGGGAGCATGCTCGGTGTGCGCCTGAAAAGTCTCGAAGCGAGGAAAGGCCAGAAATTGCGTACCGCTGGTTGGCTAACCAAGGACCAGGGAAGGTGCTTCGGTTACTGCAACGCCCGTGTGGCTTAGGTGATGAATTAGCAGTACGCCTCCCAGCTGGGCCAGAGCCAGGCTGAACTCCCGGGTTGTTTCTGGTCTCCAGAAGAAGATTATCCCTCTCGTCAAAAAGCTGCCCCAGATCAGAGCCGCATTGCATCCGGCAGAATAGATATGAGTGAACTATGGCAGCCTCATTGTTGGGGAACGACCCCTTTCCTCAGGCTGCAGTTCGAGTCGGCTCTGGCGTCCCATCCGTATGGCTTTAAGCCTCAAGGACAGATTGAGAAAGGCCGTGAAGTCCAAGTTATGGAGAAATCATGGAGCAGATGAGCAGCGCAGCGGTGTGCCCTGGCACGATCCCGATGTCAGCTTGCCAACCACTTCTGAGAGGGACCCACCAGCTGAGAGGACCAGTATCTCCCCTGAAGATCCCCGAAGAGACCCCAAGGAGTACAATCATGTCTCTGCATCTTCGAATCATGCCGAGGGTGCCTTTGCATCGCCCAAAAATGCTCCCCCTGGCATGGCTGAGGATGGCGCTCGTCAAGCTTCAAGACACCCGATCCGCAACCAACTACTGCACACGCAGGAAGACGTCGCAAGCCCGACGAACTCTTCAACTTCAGCCATGTCTCCAGGTAGAATGCGCGGGACCTGGTCGGAAACAGTCATCAATATTGTGGAAGAGGCTTTAGCAGTCGCATTGGACAGAAATCAGGAGGCAAAGTTCTCGATCTCGCCCGAGATAGACTGCGAATTAATCGTTGACCTACGCAAATCACGTTTGCGAAAAACCCTGTCGATTGCTTGGCTGCAAGAAGGACAATATGATCGTGTCAAAGAGACCATTCGCACACTGCTCTCCCAACATGTCGAGCAAACTTGCAAATCAAAGGCGAAGGTATATCAAACGTCTGCCGAAGCCAGTCTGTTCAAAGTCGTTAATGGCGATCAAGACTTACTAGCCTCAGCAAGACTACAACATAGGGAACATTGGGCAGAACGCGTTCCGGTGCTCATTGGGAGACACGGAGCAGCGAACCCGTTCGCTACGTTGCAGCTGCAACTCATCTGGAAATTTGACTGGCTCACCATTCAAAGCGAAGACCCCTACGAACTTGCCGATGAGATCCAAAAGCTGATCAAGGACAAGCTGGAGACAAATTGGCGCGGGGAAAAGTTCCTGCCAAAAACCGATCTTCATGCCATATTCTCAGATGAGATCATTGAAAAGTTGATCCACATGGACGAGAGTCTCAACAGCAACAGCAATGGGAATAGAGACCGAGCATTATTGGTGCAACGAGTATCCGAATTCGCTACCCGCTTGTTAGCTATATGCATTTACACCGCAACCCCACTTTCGTGGCTCTATGACCTGGTTTGGTCGGCAGGTCTTGAGGATACGGACCTGCCTTTCACAGATCCGATTGAAGGGTTCAGGCATTTCAGTAATTGGGAAAGTTCGCAGAAGATGTTCACAGTGTACAATTTCGATAAAGCAAATTTGAAACGGGCGATTCAACAAGGCAATTATGAGGTCATCTCAGAGGGCGAAGTAGTACCTATCTATGAGGGCAAGTCATTGGGGGAAGGTGCTTTCGGTTGGGTGACAGAAGTTTGGATTCACAACGAACACCACGACTTCGAGGAGGTGGGCCACGTCACTCCCGGTGTCTGTACAGTCGCTAACAGTGATGTCCTCAGAATGTCTTCGCCCTGAAGGAGCTTAAAACCAAAGGTATTATCTCAACAGCTTCGTTCAACAAGGAACATCACGTCTTCTCGAAACTCTTGGGACTCGAGCACACGGCAATTCTGATTCCATTAGCCATGTGGAGACACAGAGACCCGCGGTCTGATCACTTCTACATGCTTTACCCTAAAGCGCGCCTTAATTTAAAGCAGTACTTGAGTAAGTATCGAACGCCTCCCACCTTGGAGAAAGATTTTGTGCTCCACCTGATGTCTCAGCTGTACAACATTGCGGATGCGTTGGATTCGATCCACAGGCTCAGGAAATCACGTGAGGTATTCGCCGACGATGTCGCCCAAAGTGCAGTCGAGAGTGACTTCCTCGAACCCCCTACAGCAGAACGGAGACTGAAGAGGATCGCCTATCATCATGACGTGAAACCCGAGAACATCTTGATTTTTGACGACGGATCATGGAAAATATCTGACTTTGGTACTGCCAGTGTCATTGAAGCCATCTCGGGACGTCCTTACCTGGAACGCCTCATGCGAAACCGTGAAGCTGGTGATCCTGTGTATAGTTCACCGGACCGGGAGCAAGGAGCAGCCACCGGCAGACCTTATGACATATGGTCTTTAGGCTGCGTGTTGCTCGAGATCCTTGTGACTATGTTTGAGAAAGGTACTGACGACCAATCTGTTGGACACGGCAATGACGCAGCACATATACTGGATGTTTTCGAAGCTGAGAGGGCTGCCTCCTTCGATGATGGCATTGGTGGCGTAGGCGCATACTGGTATAAGGACAAGCAAACGGGCCTGTGCCGTCTGCGCAGACCGGTAGTGGAGCGGCTAGACAGACTCAAAGGACTGACGAGGGTCTATGATCAGTTTGACGCTCTGGTAGGGCTTGCAGGAGACATGCTTGCTATTGATGCCATGATGAGGCCTTCAGCTGAGTCGGTTTCCAGCCGTATCAAAACAATCAAGATACAGGTGGAGCAAAATCTGCGGGATCACGAAGACTTTTATAAGGAACCCGGACGCAGAGGAATCTTCGCGTCAAGGTCGCTGACTCACGAAGGAAGCCATATCCCGTCTGCCACCGTCGCCGATTACAATCCGAGCAAGGAGCGCCAAATGCAGTCTCGGCCACCAGGTCCTTTTGGGCATGCGCCTTCGGTCACAATGAATCGCGAAATTGCCGATAATCTTCCAGGAGGCCTGGAGGTCGACGTCGATGACTCCCAGGCCACACCGGAAATACAGGTTACGTCGAGCGAGGACGATCCACCTTTGTCACGCTCCAACCACGGACATGAAACCTGACGGAAGCTCCCGCCCACATCATGGAGAGATCATGATTTGCGAGCTGACGATGGACCATTGAACATTCACAAATGACAAACCAATGCTTAGGTTTTCGCTGCTGATCCGCTGCAGGTGCTGTACAGCCGAAGGACCATAAGGAGAGTTGCTGGTGGGTTTGCTCGATGGCTGCTTCTGCAAAGGCGGCGTTGGGGCGTTCGCATTTGGTGTAAGTACAGTACCCAATATATACCCGGAGTTCTTGCTGGAGGTGGGAGATCGAGCTGCCTGGTTGGTAGCCTAATGCGATTGCACCTGTGTACATAAAACTCCCGGTCAAGGTATCTCTCCTGGCATGTGTTCAATCTCCAAGCTGTTCAGAATGAGCGACAACTATTGTTCAGACAACCTTCGGCGATGGCAAGGTAAGTGAACGTACTTTCTCGAAGGCAATGCGAGTAGATGGTTCCAAGGGACACAAAGGATGTTTGATGTTTTACTTTTTACAGCTGCATTGTTGAAGAGACGTAATAAGTTACTTTTTCGTAGCGCGTCCAGTGCGCGTCTACGGAGGTTAGAGTCGGCGCGTCCAGTGCGCGTCCAAGTTCCGGAAACGCGTCTGTATTCAGGGCCTTACTACGGTCGGGACTGGTTTTTTTGTTAGCGCTATTTTTCTGGTTAGTGCTCTTTCATGAAAGCAGTAAAGACATGAAAGGTGAGAAGGTGGACCTAGGAGGTAACTTAGGGATTTGCTGGATAGAACAGCGTTATTACTCTAGATGGTTTTAGCACTGTTCGGTAATGTGAACCCTGGTGTACCCATGCCGAATCTCGTTGCCTGTAACAGCCCTGCTAGTAGGTATCGTTGCGTGCCCCGTGGTGCCCTTGTTCCCGCCAATACGGCTCCTGTTAATAGGTGCGCTAACAAAAAAACAAGGGGGGGGAGTGTAGGAGGCGTTGAATTGACCGAACTACTGTGGCTGAGGCGCTGAGATATGCTCAGCGCTCCGCAAACCTTCCAACTACGTACGTAAGTGGAAGGATTGCCAGTTGCCCGTCACTGCCGTGACGCCGTTCCACCTCAAGAAGCCTTCTTCGCGGCCTCGTCCATGTCACTACAAGCGCGATTCTCCTTTGGAGATTCAGAAGCCTTCTCCTCGTCTTTCGATCTTGTCTTCTCTGGCCTTACCCCTCCTAGTCCGTTTTCCTCATCAACAAGTGCTTTGTATGCTGGCACCGCCAGCAGCACATCTGGTGACACTTTCGCATCTTCCAGTTCTTTAGAGGTGAACACGGTGATTGTACCATTGGGTTCGATAATCGCACATTCCACCTGACAGATATTAACCACATTATTCGCCCTCAATGCCGCGTTGACGTCGGTATGAGAAATCCTATGCTTCCTCATCACTTCGATTAACATCATCCCTCGAAACGCGATGACCAATGGTGGACTTTGGAATAACCACGAGAGGTGTCCGTTGAATCGGCAAGCCATTGTGGATGTGATGAATTGAAACCCTAGCATCGTACCCAGGGACAGAAGTCCCCGCACAAGTGAATTGCCATTCACAATACCTGCAAGCGTACTGCCCAAGGCGACGTTGATGAGCCAGTCGAAGACGGTGATGGGTGCTATGGATCGATTGCTACCCAGGCGAAGGTAGGCGAATAAGGCTATTACTGCGAGAGAGCCGATGGTGACAGGGTGGAGGATGCCAGCTTTGACATAGAAGTCGGATATCTGTACAACGTCCGGTCCACTGATGACCACCGTGCCATTCGTGCCGCTGGTACTTGTTCCCGACATGATTGCGTTGATTGCATATTGGAAGGACAATTGATGAAGAGGAGACAGTCCATCAAGTACCAAGGCGACAGTTTTAAAGATAACCCGAGAAACCGAGAGTTCGTGGTGACGTTGAAGAAGTCTAATATACCCCTCTGGCCGAACCCGTGGATCCCGCGATTCGAGATTCACGAGGAGAATGTTCTTCTCTCTGAACTATTGTCACCTCGAAAGCCGACCGAGGTATGCATGAGTCGACCACGCAGCAGGTCATTCGAGTCATTGACAATTCCATTCATCCAGGACGAGGAGGAATGGATGGAAGACCCCGGCCCGGAGAGCGGAGTGCAAGTCGAGGGTTATGGATGGATGACGCTGCCAAGGGGAGCGCGTTTCCGCACAGAAGCCCTTCACCCAAGTAACATGATACATGACTCTTAGAACGAGTGAGGATGAAAATATGGCCAATATGCCGCAATGGGAAGACGACGACTTGAACGAAAATTCGAATGGTGACCTGCCAGATGCTGCAATTTGGTTGATTCCTGGTACATCAGACTCTGCAAGTCAGAAAGCTGCATGAAGGAGACACAGAGTAATATGGAGATTTATTGAGCCTGTTCCCAGTCGTCCTTGTCCTAATTTAGGGCACATATGATAGGCGAGCCTGGTGCCAATCGCTGACCACCAACTGACCTTCCTGCCGGAGGATATTTCCTCCATTTACTTGAGTGTGGCGATCAGAAGGCCATGACCATCAGTCCTCGGCTAGGGGGTGTCTAGGGGAGGTCTAAGGGACCTTTCCCCGCTTTAGGTTTGTGGAGAGGGAAACCCCCCCATGATCCCCAGTGGTTTATAGCCGAAGAGGCAGATGAGGGCACAAATAGTGGGCAACTGCCGCCGAACTTCTTGACCCTCATCTTCGACATTAACGCTTGCTCAACCCAATTTTGTTTCGGCGAACGTCCATTCTTTCCCAGAACAGAAGATGAGGAACACCTCGAGAACAGCAACTCTGAACACAGCTAATGACGTTGAGGACGAAGATTATCGTGCACAGAGATCCGAGACTGGAGTGGAGGAAGCTCGAGGCAAACGCAAGCGTCGAGCTGCTCCTTGTGACAATTGCAGATGAGTTTTACAATTTCCAACACCCTCAATTGATGTATTGACTTTTCAGCACGAGGCAACACCTCAAGTGTAAGTTGGGAGTTCCGGAGCGTAGCCATATCTGACCACAATCCAGGCGATTACATCTCGTCCGTCTGCACGAGATGTGAAAAGAATGGCGAGTCTTGTGTTCGAGCAGTCGGTCGCATCAGATTCAGACACGGTTCTAGTGCGCGATATGATACCAAGGGCTTCCCCGCCAGTCAGACCTGGCTGAAGCCGAATGAATCATTCGGTGGCTTACCCAACCGTTTGCATGCCTGAATTTGACGTTCTGACTTGTGGTATAGCAAAATTGAGATACATTGACGAAACTGCGGAGATAGCAGCTGTATACGCTGAAGACGGACGGGAAGATGATGTTGATGAAGAGCAAGAGCAACAGCAAGAATGGGTTTCTCAACCCAACGCAATTATTGAGCCTCGGACGGACTCAGTCGATATTTCTGGCTCTGACGGTCCGCACGAGGATTTTCAGCCTCAGTCAACATCTGGATATCCTGCTCACGAAGCGGTCTTGCCGGTTGAGTCCACAACTGAGACTGACGATCAGCTGGATGAAGGGGCCCCTGCTGGCTTCAATCATGTCTCGGCAAGCTCGTTCGGCACTGCTGAAGCACTTTCCATCCATAGTGCAAGTCTTGGAGGCCTGCGGCAAGAAGGAGATCTTCTATGGCAATCACCCACAGTGAATCGCCACGTATTTGGAGAAACGCCTCAGTCTCAAGGTGCTCTCTCCTGGGAACCTCAGCTCATCCCGTCCCCAAATCAAAACCGCACCCTCGGAAGCTCTTTTGCTGGTAGCCTCGTCAAGTCTCCATCCAACCTTACCTTCCAGTCCACAGAATCCAAGCTTGAGGTGGTCCTCTTGAGATATTTCATCGACGTCCTAGCATGTTGGTTCGATATCTGTGATCCTGAAAGGCACTTCGCCGGCATTGTACCCCATCGAGCACGCTGGTGTCCGCCATTGAAGAACGCCATTTTGGCGGCATCCGCGCGACACTTGACTAGCGTACAAAAGTCCCGAGCAGGTCATGTCTACTACTACGATGGCGAAGCGGTACCAGATCTCAACGACGAGACGGCACTGCACTACCACAGCGAGTGCATCAAGGACCTACTCAAACGCAGTATGAATCCGGAGCAGACGCGCGACGCGAGCCTATTGGCCGCCGCCATCATTTTACGTTTCTACGAAGAAATTGACGCTCCCTTGAGGGAGGAGGACCGTGACAGTGAGCTCTTTCTCAGGGTCATGAACGTGTTCATCGACGCTCAGATACCTTCCGTGCCACTCGTCCCGCACAGCTCCCCAGTGATCACGGGGCCGAAGGTGGGACAAGCAGACCAACACGATCCGGTGACATCTCCCCAGGCGATGCAATCGTCCAGCGCTTCGGCTGATCCTTCGGCGTGGCGCGCGGACGGGCTATGCCAGGCTGCGTTCTGGGTGGCCTTCAGGCAGGAGATTCACAGCGCTTTCCTGAAACAGCGAGCATTCAACCTAGCCCTCTCACGTTGCGAGGCTTTCCGGAGCTTCTCACCCGCAGAAGACGCCGTCTGGGCCGACCGCCTCATCATATTCTGCGCGGACGTGCTCGAATTCTGCTACGGAAACACGCAGGGGACAAGGCAGCATGACTTGACGTCTCCAACACCCAAAGAGCGATGGCTCAGCCTGAAACAATACGAACGGATGTGGAGCGAAGTCCTGCCCGCCAGCTTTGAGCCCATCTACTTCCGCGATCCCGACCGTGCCAAGGGCGAAGTGTTCCCCCAGATTTGCTACATGGCCGACTGCCACGTGGCGGGTGTACAGCATGTGGAGCTCGCGCGCATCCTGCTCGCCGTGTACGATCCGACTGCGCCTAAACTTGGGCCCGGGTATCTCGCCACCGCGCGGAAATTGAGCACAGAACTCAAGGGTGCGGTTTTGCGTCTGTGTGGCATTGCTATGAGCAATCGCAAATGTCCGCCTGCGATGGTCACTGCGTTTCTGGGTATCGCTATGTGTGGAGACCGTTTTGAGGATCCGCTCGAGCAGCAGGCCTTGCTTGGGATGTTAGATGCGTTGGAGACGGGGAATGCATGGCCGGCGGGAAACGTCAGGCAGATGTTGAGGGAGGCTTGGGGTCAAGCATGATGACAATGTCGAACATGCAGAGAATGATCATGTCCTTGTTCAAACGCCATGTTGAGGGTGCCCATCCGAGCGCATGTCTACAGCTAAGCAGTTCTTAGGGGATATCGGACTGCTTGAGTAGTCTCACTACGAACACCAATCCAAACCATATCAACCCCAAACATCCTCCTGCCACCTCTTCGCTCGCTTTCGTTCTTCCCTCCATTTCTTGAGACCTTCATCGTCATAACCCTTAGCCTTCTTCACCGCCTCGCCGATTTGACCACCCACCTCTCTCGCCATGGCGGCCGAGCCGCAAATGTACAGGCCAGCATCCTCCTCGAGAAGAAGATCGACCACCTCGCCCTGACGCTCTTCCACACGATCCTGCACGTACATCTTCTTGGCACCATCGACACGAGAAAAGGCATAGACGATATCCAATTTATCCCCCAATGTCCCCTGCAGCTGCTCAAGCTCTTCCTTGTACAGCAGGTCGTTGTCCGGATGGCGACAGCCGAAGAACAGGATTATTCGACCTACGGGCTTGTTTTGGACGTGCAGCGAGGCCAGACGGGCGCGCTCATGTAGGAATGCGCGGAAGGGGGCAATTCCCGTGCCGGCCGCAATTAGAATGAGCGGTGTGCTCGGTGATGCGGGAAGTTTGAACGTCGAGCGACGGATCGAAGCATGCAGGGCAGGCGTTGAAGTGTTGATGAGTGCTGGATTGACGATTTGTGAGTACGACGGTGGTGATAATTGTACATTCGACGGGAGGAAAGACGACAGGTATGTGCTTGCCAGGCCTGGGATGGGGACTGTATCGTTTCCCAGGAGGGACCGAGGGTTGTTGGCTACGGTGATAGCTGCCCGGCGTGGCGAGATGATTGACGAGCTGGCAATGGAGTAGTATCTTGGGGTCATGGGCCGGAGACTCTCGATGACAAAGGGCAGAGGCAGGTCCGACCAGGATGTTGCAGGGTCCACGGCTTGTACGTGCCGGAGAAGTCGGGCCAGTGTGACGTGGTGCTTCGCAAGAAAGTTGGCGAAGACGGTCTTGTCTGACGCCAGGCCGAGAAGGTATGCTTTGGTGGTGGACGTTGGGGCGAATTGAGCAAGTGACAGTACGCTTTCTCGGGATACAGGAGCACAGATCTCAAGGTAGTGTTGGAACAAGGCGGAGATTGTTGTCGGAGAGGGGAGAGACAGTTTGCCGGCGCTTGGGTCGATACACTGGATCATCAGGGAAATATGTTCGCGTCCGGTGAGGCCAAGAACGTCGACGAGGGAAGTGACTTCGGAAGATGGATTTATAGGGCGCACGGCCAGGTGATCTCCTGTCTTGTACTTGATTTCAGGTTGGTCAGACAGATCAACTTCGAGATGCAGACAGCTGCGTGACTTGGAGCCGCCCTCAATAAGTTCTCGAGCTGCGCAGATTGGTAACGGCACGATTGAGTTCGAAGAGGCGGACGTATGTGCTGTGGATGTCGAATCAAGTGGCTCGCCCAGGTACACTCCGCTGGAGTCAATGGAATCGTCCATGACGATAGTTATGCTTGGTTCGTACTCAGCCTCACGCTCCGTAAGACCGAGCTGGGTGCAAATTGCGGCGAATAAGGTCGTCTTCCATTCTAGAAAATCTTCGTCCGTGGTCGATTTCGCTTCGTCTGCCTTCCCAACGGGAAGAGCCAACTTCGCTCCCAAGCCTTCTAAAGAGGTTACGACCGTGTCGATGACTGCATTGTAGTGTTTGTAGTTGCTGTTTCCGCAGCCAAATGCAGCGAATCTGAGGTCCTGCAGTGACACATCTGGCTGGGACTTGAGCCAGGCGAGGAAGCTGGTCGAGTTGTCGCTTGGGTCGCCTTCCCCGTACGTTGACATGATGAAGATGACATACTGGGATTGTGAGAGCTCGGCGATGGTATGATGATCGTAGTCTGAGACATCAGCTACCAAAGCTTCTAGCTTGATACGAGCATGGAAATCCCTGGCCAGACGGTGTGCAAACCCTTCAGCAGTTCCAGATTGAGATCCCCAGAATATGACTGCTTGCTTGCCTGTCTCGGCCAACTTCTGCGCGATATTGCGCGTTGATCTGCTGGCGGCGGCTAAACTGGCAACTGCTGCTTGCGGCCTTTCGAACCATTTGTAGTAATACGGATCTGGCTTGTCCCAGAAGATGCCACGAGTGGCATACGCCAGTCCTCCGAAGAGGAGGATTACGAGTACCAGGAGGTCATCGTAACTTGGAGTTGAGATCAAGTGCTGGACGGGGACTGAAGCTGCAGCAGCGAGGCTTGAGAATGAAGCCATCGATAATGACATGCGGTTACAGCTGTTGGAGAAGATTGGTGAACTGCTACCTGGACTCAATGATCTCGACCTATAGTTTTGTATGACTCTTGTCGTTGGTAATGGCAATCAGGGGTCGCGGGCAGTTGGTAGGCGTGCAAGATCCGCATCGGGAACTTACCATAACCATAGTCCATAGTCTTTTCGTGTTCAGGCTTTTAACACTGCGGAACTCATCTGAGAGTCTCGACTACGGCAAGCACATCCTTCTAGAAGCCGGATGAAGATCTGTGCCACCAACAGAGAGCATTATTCTGCGGCGAACCAGAAGAGCAAGTCGGTCGAGAACAGATGGCTGAAGGATTAGTGGCAGCTTGCTCGCCGAGAAGGAGGATACGGAAAAGTGGGAGGAACGTTAAGCTGCGAGCGAGGATCCTGTCGTTGGAGATGTCGCCGAAGTATACCAAGCATGTAGTCGGCGAATGTTTTCCTGTCTAATCTAGATGGGCAGTCGGTCGGCCACTTCCTTCCTCTTTGGTTGAGTTTTTGAGTTGGAGCCACTAAACTTAGATCCTTCCAGGTCATGGTCCTAGCGTTCGTGATCATGATTCCGGCGAACGTCTGCATGGATAATGTGTATGCCACCATTATCAGACTTTCCTCCTATGCAGCATGTGGGAAGCGAGTATCTTTATGAAACGGTAAGACGATTGATCTCGATTGCACCGTGGGCCATTGCGACTTCTGGCGTTATATCATTCCCTCCTGCTTTGTCCTGTGCAGGTCGTTGTCAAGTCGCTCAGCTTCAATACCCCTACCATGTTGGGTTTCATGTTCTCCCTTGTGGCTCTTGCCTTTGGATTCAGCTACCTTGTCATCATTCCTTTGGTTGAGTATTTCCGTGATCCCAAAGGACTTCGAAAATATCCAAACTTGACATTTCTGTCCGGTCTTTCAGATGTTCCTTTCATATACGAAGCGCACAAAGGCTTTCGATCTCACGCTTTGCTGAAGGCTCACGAAAAGCACCCTGTCGTTCGCATCGGGCCCAATGCTCTTTCGTTCGGAACCAAGGAGGCCGTCAAGGATATTTATGGTCATAACACAAGATGCGGCAAAGACTTGATGTACAAGGAACTGGCCGGCTCACATTATCACCTGGCCGATGTCATCGACAAGCCTGATCATGCTCGCAAGAGGAAGATGTTGTCCAGCGCGTATGCGATCAAAAATCTAGAAAATTGGGAGCACAAAGTAGTCGACATGACAGCACGGTTGATTCGTGCCTTTGACGCCCGATGTACCTCCCCTCTCAAACAAGGAGAACGTCCGGTCGAACAGGATCAGACAGTCGACTACCGAATGTGGTCGAACCTGTTCACGGTATGTGCCATTGCCAACATAGGCCTCAGCGAAGATCTTGGGTTCCTCGACCGTGGAGACGACTTGGTGACCTCGGAGGCAGTGGACGGCACCACAAAGAAGGTGCACTTCAGAGAGTGCCTCCATGCAACAGCTTGGGTCCAATCGAATCTTGTATGGTCTTACAACTGGTATCAGACCCTGGCCAAGTTGAGCAAACTGGTATCACCCACATATCGGCTCAAGTGGAAACTGAATGAGGGGTGGGATGGCATTGTTCGAAACAGGGCTACAACGCGGTTCAAGAGATATGAAGCTGGCGAGAAACTTGACGACTTCTTTACCGCAATCTTGCACGACAAATCGGGTGCGCCTAACAACCTCGAATGGGGTGAAATGGTCGCAGAAGTCAGCATCATGATGAACGCCGGGTCCGATACCACGGCGATTGCGATGAACAATGCCATGTACCTGCTGCTCAAGCACCCTCAGCATCTGAAGAGGTTGCGGGAAGAGCTCGACGAGACGCTCGAAGATGATGAAGTGGTAGCTCCCTATGACAAGGTGAAGCAGCTACCATTCTTGCGAGCCTGTCTTGATGAGAGCATGCGATTGCTCCCTCCCACCACCTTTGGATTGCCTCGTCGCACGCCTCCAGAGGGTGCTCCAATTCTTGGAGACTACATCGCTGGAGACACCACTGTCTCAATGTCCGCATACGTCGCGCATCGAGATTCCAGCGTATTTCCAGATCCCGAAGTGTACAACCCAGAACGATGGTTGGGTGAGGAAGGGAAAGAGTTGCAGCCGTATTTCGTTGCCTTCTCGGCTGGTGCCCGAGGCTGCATTGGTCGCAACATCAGCTATCTCGAGCAGATGGTGTTACTGGCCTCACTGTTACACCGGTATGAGTTTGCTCTTCCGCACCCGGAGTGGGAGCCCATAAGACGGGAGAATTTCAACCTATCACCTGGTCCAATGCCTTTGAAAGTGTGGATGAGAAAGAGTGCTGACGAGGCATGAAAGAAGACATCATTATGAACGGCTTCCAGGTGTTCGCGCCATTGAGGTAATACTTGCCATAGCTCCTGATGATTTGATGATATTGTAGCATGCTCAGAAGACTGAGACAATCTTTCGCCACCGTTGCTGTCGTTACACTTGCTTACTAAACATGGGACCACCGTCGTGTGTGCTGCCTCTTTTCGAGTACTATCGTAATCATCCATGTCTACCGTGATCGCGTCTCTGTGTCCGCTACGTTCAATAACCTCATGTACCCATACCGGTCCGAGGCCCGCGAACGTCTGTGCCAGAACAATCGTTGGCAGTCACCTGCAGTGGTGACGTCCTTGATGGGCGCCATTATTTCCCTTACTGGATCTTTTGCCCCGGAACGTCCTGCCCAATACTCCAAATACTCCCCATTACTGTGCCACTTTCGCCGAATTTCTCCAGATTCAAAGCCAGTGGCACCTAGAGTTCAGAAGACTCCCGGCCACGCTCAGCCAGAGATCTGCCGTGCATGAGGACGAAGTGAAAAAGTGTTTTTCGGATCTCACCTAGGCATCTATTCGGCTACACCTCTGTACCATCCATTATCGTTTCGCCGGGGCTCGCCTCCAGCTTTGCACTGTCCAACCCCCGGATTCTACGTTACACTTCTCCCCCATGCCGCTGTCATCTCCGCAGATGCTTCCTAGCACGAGACTAGCCTTGCATCCTTGAAAAAGGGTTTTAATTGGTCACGATGCCCTTGCAGACACACATTGACGTCGAACTTCATCACCTTCCGGCAAATGAGTGTCGCCGAAAGCTATATTATCTCTTGCCCGTTAATGCAGGCCACACTCTTTTTGTCTATTTAATCTGGCTTGTCTCCCCAGTGCGCTTCCTGTCTGCGATGCACATCTTCCCATCTTATCATCTTTGAGAAAGAGGAAAGAACTTCTCCAGCCCTCCGTCACATCTTCATCAAAACGTCCCCAGCCTATACAGGTAACTCTCCCTCCACCTCAAGCAATGGCCAACCGCGACCATGTGGCTCTCGAACAGGGGCTCGAGGAGAAGGCTCAGAAGTTCCAACACCTCGAAGCACACGGGCAACAACGCGGAAGTTTGGGTCCGGAGAGTGTCACGAGAACGTCATTCGATCGACGCCATTCTGTTGATCAACCAGCATCCAGACGTGGCTCTATTCGACAGAGTTTCGAGAAAGCCAACCTGGCGACCGTGTTCCCAGACTCCACGCACCTGGAGGTCAATGACGACGAGATGGGCAGAAACACCATCGATGACCTCGGCACATCATGGTTTGTCTGGCTCGTGGCAGCAACAGCTTCGATCGCAGGGTCATTGTTCGGCTACGACACCGGCATCATCTCGGCCGTTCTGGTGTATCTGAACGACGACTTGAACGATCGGGCAGTCTCGTCTAATGAGAAAGAGTTGATCACCTCTCTCTGCTCAGGGGGTGCCTTTATTGGTGCAATTATTGCTGGTCTGACTGCGGATCAGGTAGGGCTGATTCCGTGAGTATCAAAATGACACTTGCTGATCTACCACAGTTCGGTCGCAAAATCGCCATCTACGTCGGCTGCGCTCTGTTCACTGTCGGAGCCATTCTCCAGGCTTCCGCCTATAGCATTGCCCAGATGTCTGTCGGTCGTCTCGTTGTTGGCTTTGGCGTTGGTTCCGCTGCAATGGTTGTACCACTCTACATTGCGGAGATCGCTCCCACCAAAGTCCGTGGCCGTCTCATCGGCCTCAACAACATGTCCATCACTGGAGGTCAAGTCGTGAGTTATGGTATTGGAGCCGCCTTTGCCCACGTCCCGCACGGCTGGCGGTACATGGTTGGCCTCGGCGCAGTTCCCGCCATCCTTTTAGGTTGCTTGTTGCCATTCTGCCCGGTAAGTGTTTTGAAAACCTTCAGCTGGGTCATCTGAGCAACGCACTGACATATGCTGCAGGAGTCACCTCGTCAACTCATCTACTGTGGAAAGATTGCCCAAGCCGAGTCTGTTCTGGCCAAAATCTACAAAGGCGCAACCCCCGAGCAAATCCGAGCCAAAACTGCCTTAATCGCTGCGGCCTGTGAAGAAGCCAAAGAACTCAACGAGGATCAATCACGCTGGTCCAAGATCAAGCAACTCCACACCAACCCAGCCAACTTCCGTGCCCTGCTCTGCGCCTGCGGTCTTATGGTCATATCACAAATGAGTGGATTCAACACTTTGATGTATTACAGCTCAACCCTATTCGCCCTTGTTGGCTTTTCCAACCCGGTCGCCGTCGGCCTCGTTGTTGCTGGAGGTAAGACTTTCCCTACATGGGCCTTTCCTTTTCGGTTCCCAACATTCCTTCTGCATGGGATTTTTGCTAACGTTATCCTGCTACCAGTCAATTGGGTCATGACAGGTGTCAATATGGCCTGCGTCGATCCTCTGGGCCGTCGTCGCGTCCTGATATCGACAGTATGGGGCATGGCAGCAGGGCTGATGGCTGTAGCTATTGCTTTTTCCTTCATTCCTGTTAACACCCACACTCTCGCCCTCGAAAACCCCAAAGTCTCGACACCAGCAATCATCGTCTTGGTCTTTATCATCTGGTTCGTTTTCTTCTACGGTGTGTCTGTCGGTAACACTGCCTGGATGAGCACCGACTTTTTCCCCATGGAGGTCCGCGCCATGGGAACAATGTGGCTGACCTGCAGTTGCTGGGGCTCCAACATAATTGTCTCATCAACCTTCTTGTCCATGATGAAAGGGATGACTCCATCCGGTGCCTTCGGCTTTTACGCAGCAGTTTGTGGTATTGGCTGGATTCTCATCATCCTTTTCTACCCGGAAGTCTCGGGTCTGACCCTCGAAGAGATCCGAGAGGTCTTTGAATCTCGGAACCCTGTCAAATATGCCAGGAAGATTCGTCGAGAGAGAAAGGACGAGATCAAGGAGAGAATGCGAACTATGGAACGCCCCATCGCTGGAGGACATTGATTTCAGCAATCAGGAAACCGACAATCTGCTCGAGGCAAGAGCTGGAAGCCTTTTTTGAGGGTACAGTATGAATGAGAATGACTGATGAAGGAAATTATGGATGTGTGCGTAAACGGTTGCTGTATTGCCGTGTATATGTGTCGTTAGTGTTCGCTCTGACATGGTCGCTTTTGTGAGGTATTCAAAATTATGAGCAGGGAAATCACAATCACTACCTACTGAGACTCCAAAGAATCATAGCCATCTGCCAGGCTCAAACAAGCAGAATCGATATGCCAAGTTTCAAAGGTTCATGGCCACCTAGACTTCCGGTGGATTGCACAATACTTTGTAAGGCCTTACACATCGCCGGCGGAAGGCGTTAGAGAGATGGTCGACGTCGCACTTTGAGATAAGTCAGGCAACGACGAGAACTGCGTCCTCCCTGAGTACGTGTCTTCCAATCTTCGGAATCTCTACGGTTTCGACTCATTGTTCGGATGGGAGACACGGAACTGAGACTGTCTAGGCTTTACTTGCCTATGTTGTCCCCCTGGAGTATCTGATCGGAAGGAGTTGACTCACGTATTAATTGTGAGATTGAGTGGATAGGCTGCTTGCCGCCGGCATATCGAACCAACACGGCAATACTCGCCGAATTCATGCACTACGGTAAAGATCTGCATGCACTTGCCCAGTTCAGCCTAATCCCTACGAATTACCTCACATATGATTTTGCGGCGAAATGGGTAAGTTAGCACTGCGAAAGTATGCGAGCATTTTGAGCTGTGGTTGCGGTGTTCATATACAATCAAGAGTCCTGGTCAGCTGTTGAGGCCAACACAGAGGCAGTCACAGATTCAGTACGCCACGAAGTTTCAAGAAAAGCACCAGCAATGGGGGATATAGGAGATCTCGTGATCACGAACGGTCACTCGACCGGAGTCGACAAAGCGGCGTCACGAATCAAGCAGCGAGTCTTGAACTTCGGTGTGGTAGGCATAGGCAGAATGGGACAACTACATGCCCTCAACATCCTCAGACTAGTCCCTCAAGCTAAGCTGGTGTGTGCCTGTTCACCAGCCAAAGCGGACTTGGAATGGGCTGAGACCAACCTGATTCCCCATGGAGTCGCCGTATTTCCAACCTTCGAAGAGATGGTTCAGTTTCCCGGTCTGGACGCCGTCGTGGTAGCATCGATCTCAGAACTCCATTATCAACATACAAAAGCGTCACTAGAGCGAGGAATCCATGTGCTCTGTGAGAAGCCTGTGACACAGACGGTCGAACAACTGCAAGAGCTTGTCTCGATAGTTCAGTCCTCCTCAAACGAAGCCCGGCTCATGGTAGGCTTCACCCGTCGTTTCGACGAGAACTATCAGGAGGCCGCGGAAAAGATCCGTGCCGGCGCCATTGGTTCACCTGTGGTGATTCGGTCTCAAGGCTGCGAGAAACTCGACGACGGTCCTTTCATGCACTCATATGTCGTCAATGCAGCAAGAGGCGGTGGCTTCTTCGTCGACTCCATCATTCATGACATCGACCTCACGCTGTCGTTCCTCGAGGCTGGCGGCCTACCTGCTGTCCCTCAGTCCGTCTGCGGATTCGGCACAGCCGCCCACTTCAAGGAGCTCGAGCAAGGCCCCTATCGTGATGGCGACAACGTCGTGGGCATGGTACAATTCTGGGGTGGTCAGATCGCCTTCCATTATAACTCCCGCACTGCTGCGGCCGGATATGATAACCAAACCGAGATCTTTGGCACCCATGGCAAGATCTCGGTGAACCTGGTCTCGAAGAGCAACCGATTAGAGCTGTCCGATAACAGTGGTGTGCATGCCTCAGTATTGCCGAGCTGGTATGATCGGTATAAACCCAGTTTTGTGGCGGAAGTGATTGCATTTACGGACGCTGTGCTTGAGCAGAAGCCCATGCCGATCTCGTTGGAGTCGTGTATCACGAGTTTAACGATTGCACAGGCTCTGCAGGAGAGTTTTAGGACGGGAAAGAAGATCGACTTTGACAAAGAGGGGAAGCGTATCTGAATGACCAGTTGATAGAGGCAATGGATCGAAGGAGCCCTCGAACAATACATAGAGAGGTACATATAAGCCCTGGAAACACTTGGGAGTTTAATATATCATCACAAATTAGGTGCATTCAAGAACGTGGACTCTATCATGCCTGCCATGCGTTTTTCATGTCGGGATTTCTCCATGAAGCAGCAGGGTCTCAGCACTCTCTTCAGCGTTGTGTTAGAAATACACGAACTGAACGACTACTTTTTCATATGATTTTATCCGTATAGACAACCAAGCACACGAGCTTCGATGCTTCTAGTGCTTTTTGTCTTGCGGTCCATACCAGTCGTCAAAGCCTAGATCCCAACCGAAGAGAGGAGTGTTATAACGCTTGTGTTTCCCAGGTTGCTCACTCAATTCATTCAGCTTCTTCATATCGTCTTCGTCGAGCTTCACTGTCTGGAGATTCGACTTCAGTCGTGACGGAGAAGTACTTTTAACCAGAGGCACGATTCCTTGATTGACGTGGTAGGATATCAAAACATTGGCAGGCGAAACATTGTGCTTTTTGGCAATGCTTGCAACATCTGGGTCTGACAAGATTGGACCTCCTGCACTGGGAGTCAGTTCACACCTCCTGAGGAGTACGAGAGGAAGAACACGAAGTGTCACTAAGCTTACCTGATCCTCCAAGAGGTGAATAAGCCTCCACCAAGATTCCCTCCTTTTTGCACCACGCTACAAGCTCATGTTGTGGAAGGTGCGGATGAAGCTCGACTTGGTTGACTGAGGGTTTGGATCGCCACGTCTTCTTGAGTTCTTCAAGATAAGGGATGGACCAGTTGCAAACTCCAATGGCCTTGACCTTTCCGGAGGCAAGTATGTCCTCCATTTGAGCCCACGTCTTTCCCATATCCCAGTCGCGGTCGATTGCCCTACTGCCATCAGGATTGACAGGCAAGAGTTCAGAACTCTCATTCTACCAGCAATTAGTACCAACTTTCTCAAGCACATCTCAGTCCGGATAGGCCTGAGGGAAGACTTACAGGAACAAGGCGAACAGGCCAATGGACGAGCTTACTTTCCAGTCAGCATTGTGCATACAGTGGATTCTCAAAGAACAAGTCTGAAACAGTCACCCAAGAGTCGTCTTTGCGACCCATGAGCTATGCTACATGATTCCCATGTACTCACATATAGGTCGAGGTAATCTGTGCCCAGGTCTTTCAGTGACCTCCTCAAACTCTCCACCGCATTTGGGTGGAAGGTGTTCCATAATTTCGAGGTGATAAAGATCTCCTCGCGTGGAACACCAGACAGTCTGATACCTTCACCTACTTCGGCTTCGTTCTTGTAAATGAGGGCACAATCGATATGCCTATACCCCTCCCGCAATGCGGTAGCTACGGCCCCCTCGACCTCCCCAGGAGGAGCTTGCCATGTGCCTATGCACGCATTAGCACAGAAGGCCGATAAACAATCATCGAGAAGATGGCCACATGTTCTGCAATGAATAGCACTTCAAAGACTGGAGCTTTCGGGAGAGTCAGGAGGACCCAAGAATGACTACTGACCAAGTCCAATTGCGGGAATGCTGCTTCCATTGGCGAGCTTGACCGTGCCTGGCTGTGAAGTTGCCATAGTAAATGAAGATAGTTGTTGATTGGCAGAAATGGCTCTGGTACTAAGTCGAGTCAATGTACGAGGTTGTTTTATATGGTTTCCCTATCGGGCAGAGGGTCTTATCCACGTTAGGAAAGACATCGGCGAACGTTGCCCTCACTTAGATATTCTTGGGGTCCATGCCATGGCGGGGGAACGTATTCTCCCTCCTCCGCATACTGTGGTCAGCGATGCAAATACCCGTCACATCACTGCATGCCAAACACCCTACTATCAAGCCAGGTCTGTGATTTCGCCGACACGAACATCAAACCGCGTCCCCATGTCTCCATGCAAGGTGAGTGCGAAACGTCGCTGCTACGGTCAGGGAAGTCTGCCTTCCGGGCGAGAACTTCCTTATGCGTCCTTAATCATCCACATGATCGAGAGACGCATTTTACAGAGTTCGGCAGTATATATACAATATATCACTGCTAACTGTCTCCTGTTCATATCATCTAACTATAATGGCTCCATCTGCAACTTACGAGACTGTGGCTTATGAGCCGCTGTCTCAGAAGCAGCTCTTCAAAGTCGAAAATGCACCAACCGCCTACCGCAATGATAGTTGGAAGAAGCCAGTCGCCGATGACTACATGTACGCCTTCAAGTACAATTTTCCCTTGCCAACATACGGGGACGACTCGGATGTGCTCGATTTCACTGAAGATGACCAGAAGAATCAATGGACGATCGCGGACCAATTCGTGAAGGAATTGGACCAGGTAATTCAAAGCCGTGACTCCAAAGCTTTTGCAGACATGTTTCTATATAACGGTGAGTTTGCCGAGTATTTCTCATCTGCAAGAAATGACACTAATGATGACAGGGGTTTGGAGGGACAAGGTCGCTTTCACTTGGGACTACCGATCCTTCAACACACCGAAGAAGATCGAGGAGGCTGCTTCTGCACTCTTCCCTCGTACGCCTACACGCAACTACAAACTAATCGACCCGGCCCCATCGATTCAGCGGCCGTACTCAGACATTGCTTGGCTTCAAATCGTGTACACATTTGAGACTGACCTCGTTGGTGCGAGTGGTGTTTTGAACCTTGTGAAAACCAGAGATGGCTTCAAGATATGGACCTTGCATACCGCTATCGAGAGCCTGAATGGTCATCCAGAGCTGCCCAACAGGGATGGGCACATGGTTGGGGACAAGTCCTGGCATAACCAGAGAATCGAGGACGACAACCTGGAGGGCATCGAACCTGAAGTTATCGTGATCGGTGGTGGTCACTGGTGAGTTGGCATTCGCGGATTGTCCACGAGAGCTGCTAAAATATTATCAGTGGTCTTCACATTGCTGCTCGACTGAAAGCTCTTGGTGTCAGCAACCTCATCGTCGAGCGCAACAACCGTATTGGAGACAACTGGCGTAACAGATACGAGTATCTCTCTCTTCACCTCCCCCACTGGGCTGATCACTTTCCTTACTTGCCGTACCCGGACCACTGGCCAACATACACTCCAGCCGGTAAAATGGGTGACTGGCTCGAGTGGTACGCAAGTGCCCTTGAGCTAACCGCTTGGACTGACTCAAGCGTCGTTGCTGCCTCGCAGAATCAGACGGGTGATTGGGAACTCAAGGTTCAACGTGGGACCAAGGAGGGTCATTATACTCGAACCTTCTATCCCAAGCAGGTCGTCGTGGCTACCTCGCTCGCGGGTGTGCCATTCACTCCAGATATCCCTGGTATCGAAAAGTTTAAGGGCACTGTCAGGCACTCAACCAAGCACGACTCAGCTCGCGAGTGGGTCGGCAAGAAGGTCCTTGTCGTAGGAACCTCCTCCTCTGGCTTTGATACTGCATATGACTTCGCACGTCGCAACGTCGACGTGACCCTCCTTCAAAGATCACCTACGTACTTGATGTCTTTGGAAGAATCTGTTCCGAGGGTGAGTCCAATATTTGTTTAGGATGGAATCTCCAAGGCTAATTTATCGCAGATACTCGCTCCTCTCTACGAGCCAAAAGACCACAAAAGACCAGACTTAGACACCGCCGACCGATTAAACTATAGCCTCCCTACCGGTCCCGGCGAAGAGCTCAACCGTCGCACGTTTCGAGACATCTGGAACGCCGATGTCGAACTGATTGCCAAGATGGAAAAAGCAGGCTTCAAAGTGTGGAGGGGTCAACGTGATACTGGAGTCCATACTCTTGGGTACACCAAGAATGGTGGTTTCTATTTCGATGCTGGTGCCTGCAAGGCCATCATTGACGGGAAGATCAAGGTCGAACAAGGTTACCCAGTCGGCTTCACCGAAGACAGCATCGTGCTGAATGGTGGCCGAGAGCAGAAATATGACCTGGTGGTTATGGCTACAGGCTTCTCCAACACCATCGACTCAGTCCGCAACATTCTAGGTGATGAGGTGGCCGATCGATGTAATCCAATCTGGGGCATGGATGAAGAGGGTGAGCTCAATTCAGCGTGGAAGACGAGCGGTGTGCCTGGCCTGTGGCTCATGGTCGGCACTCTGCAAGCTGGTCGATATCATTCAAAGAAGCTGGCGCTCAGGATTAAAGCTATCCTTGAGGGAGTCGCCCCTGAGCCATACTTAAAATAAGGGGGAAAGCCTTACTTAAATTAGACCCAATTCATATCTTTCTTGGCTGACGTCGCCGCTTACAATTATCTCATCACCATCTTCACCTTCATCTCTTCACTCCAGATTCCCATCAAGCCTGGTTTCAGACGCACTGCTGCATCAATACATAGCTTTCATCATTTCCTCAGTTGCAGCTCCACCTAACCTGATGGCACTGTCCCGCTACTCGGTTTCGCTCTTCAGTCAGCCGTTGCGGTGAGCTTTTCACCAACAGCCATTTCGCCCTTCAACTCGACATCAGTCTTGAACTTGCGAAATTGCCTTGCTGGGACCTTTTTGTGGAACAACTCGTCACTCTCTTCGAAGTTGCGGCCGGCGGTCTCTGGTTGATAGAAGAAGAGATACACCCAGCAGACAACACTAGCGGCTCCAAAGATGAACCCAGTCTTGGCTCCAAGATTCCCTTGATTAGGGTTGACGATGTAGGGTAACACAAACAGCCACATGGTCGAAATAGCGCTGCTTGAGATGTACGCCAGGCTGACCGTCTTGGTTCGCAACCGGCCAGTCGGCGTCTCCGCAGCCACCGTATACGCAACGGGCCCAAGGGCGCAATTGAAGACGAAGTTGTACAAACTCATCAGTGCGATGGTACCTGGAAGAGTTGAGCGACTGCCGCGGGACGATGGAGAAGATTATACTTACCCAAAACCGCGCCATGATTGGTAGTCATGGTACCCAAACCACCAGTGACCATGAGAAGCGCAGCCAAGAAGCCGAAGCCCCAGAGAAGAAGGCGGCGGCGACCAAATCGGTCCACCAGGATGAATGCTCCCTGCGATGCTCAACACCTGGGCTCCAACTGAGATGTCCCATGCTCTTTTGGATGATAAGCCAGCAAGCTCGAAGTAGTAAGTGCTATAACTGGCAATCCACGGTACACCTGAGAGACATTGAATACTAAGGGGCATCATGGCGATGATTGTTCGACGCAGATTGGTTCCCTTGAAGCATTCCAGATACGACGCCCCCTCTGTCTCGTGCTTCGCTGCTTCTTGAGTGATTCTTATGTCAGCTAAATGCTTTTCGGCTGAGGCTTGTCCATGACCGAGGCGTTGCAGCGCTCTTTTGGCGGCATCCACTTTTCCAGGTTGCGCAAGCCACCATGGCGACCTATATTTTCAGGTCAGAAGGTGGCTTTAGGGCTCAAATTAACAGTCTTACTCTGGCATGAAAGGCGCAACGATGAAGGCGGTGAACCCAAACCCCAATTGCGCAAGGAAGATACCTCGGTAAGCCCAGCGGTCGGTTCGTGACGACAAGGAATTCTCGATACAAGTACAAACGAAGGGGCCAAGGCAGAAAGCAAGATTGCACAATCCTGTCATAACAGCACGAATGGCGAGCGGAGAGATCTATGACCAGTCAATTGGAGCGTAAGGTATGAGAAGCAGAATCACTGACCTCGGAAAGCCAAGTCAGCACGCTGGTGAGGAGGAAGCCAAGAGCTACGCCGTTGATCAACTTCCCACCAAAGAACATTTGGACGTCGGTAGCGGCGAGCTGAAGGCTGGCGCCGATGAATGTCAGAAACAATCCTCCCACTATGGTCAATTTTCGGCCAAAAACGGTCGGGGATAAACCCGACGGCCAGGGTTGCAACGCAAGCTCTTGATGAAAATGAAAAAGTAAGCTTCATTTCGGAGGGAATGGCAGAAGTCACGCATACGAAGCACTAGGACCACCACTGAAGGCCGACTGCCATGCGGCGTTGATGGCATAGTCTCCGCCGGCTATGGGTTCTCCAAAGTCTTTTCGAAATTCGGTCACACCAAGGACGATGATCCCAGCATCATAATCGAAACCAATGCAGATGAGAGCCCAGGCGCCGTACAGACACCACAGGACGTTTTTCGGATTGGCCTTCACAGCCTGCCATCTCGTCTGTTGATGGTCTTCATGCTGTGTTGCGTGACCAGAAAGCTCGATGTGTTCGAGCTCCGGGTTGCTTTGCGCAGCACCTTCCGGAGTTTTCATCTCCATGGTCGCCAAAAGCCTTCTGCTGACTGAAGTGGCGGATGAGACAGGCTGTACACGAAGGTGGTGGGTATTTCCTGTGCATCGTATCGGCACAGCGATAGCAGCGATATCTCTTTATACCACGGGGATCCTGAGAGAGCTTGCGGCGCGAGATGTACCGAGAAGAGGCCATGAGGTTCGCACGATCGAAGCGTCCTACCCCAGAACTCCAACCCAAGTCCCGCGTTTGCGGACTTGGTTTGAGTGAAGCGAAACTGTCGAAGATCAAGATACACCGACAAATAGACCTGAGGTGGATTGTGGGGTGAAGCTCTTTCGGATCTACGTTACCCCTGCACCCCACAGGGATTACCCTTGCACCCCACAATCTTCCAGTTCTCGGAGGAAGACCTCACGAGATGGCTGTGAACAACTGGTGGAACCGCTGTATCTTTGTCCGCAGCTCGAGCTCGTCGGTCAATCTCGTGCCGCATGCATGTTGTGCAGTGTTCCAGGTCGACAGTTGTCAAGATGAATTGCACCGAGGCCCCGAGTGTATCGTCGATACGTCCTTGGCAAGCTGATACCAGTGACGGAGCGTTCGATTGTGCTGGACATAGATAGCTACAATTTGAACACTACTGAACCTTACCTTGAGCCAAGCCCTCAGTAGGAGAACAAGCACGACTGGGTTGGGAGTCGTCGACCTTGGTCTGGACCAGATGGGCTCTGCATCGCCGCCTTTGACTATTCAGGTCTCTTCAGTATCATTCGAGCACCATACGACAGGGCTTGGGATAGGTCATGCGAGCCCTCGAATTACATGGCGGTTTGCTCCGAGCGCCGCTGTCAAGAATTGGATTCAAGACTCCTACGAAATCCAGGTTGAGCGCCAAAAACATGGCTCCCAGCCCAGGCTCTACCAATTCAAGGGCAGTGACTCCGTGCTGGTGCCATGGCCTTGTGAGCCGCTAGAATCTCGAGAGGTTGCCACTGTCAGGGTAAGGGCTCACGGGACGTCGAGACAGCGAGTCGACGAGCCCGACGCAGAAGACATTTCCATTTCTTCAGAATGGTCGGATCCTGCCACGGTCGAGGCTGCAATCCTGAAGGAGTCCGACTGGACAGCCAGATTTATCACGTCGTCAGACTCCCAAGTGGACACTGATCAACCAGTGCGTCCTCTGCGATTTCGAAGGACTTTTCAACTTCCACCACATACAACCGTGTATCGAGCGCGAGTCTACATTACGGCGTATGGCGTGTACAAGATGTATATCAACGGCTGTCGTGTGGAGGATGAAGAGATGAGCCCTGGATGGACTAGTTACAAGCACAGACTCAATTACCAGGTTTTCGACGTGGGCTCTTTGCTGCAAGCAGGAAAAGAGAATGTGGTGGCAGTTGAGGTGGGCGCAGGTTGGTATGCTGGGCGACTCGGATTTTTCGGGAAACGTTGCCTTTATGGTAAGAACATCGCAGCACTGGCCCAGCTAGAGGTTCTGCTGGAAGATGGACAGCTCTACAAGTTGCATTCGGATGAGTCTTGGAAGTCTCATTGCAGCTCAATTACTCACAGCGAGATATATGATGGCGAGGCCTACGATACGCGTGAGGAACAGCTGCAGGCAGGATGGAGCAGCGAGCCTGCTTTCGACGAATCGTCCTGGACGCCCACGACGGAATTGCCGACCTCTGTAGAGATACTCAATGCTTCTGACATTCCCCCAGTACGATGCACAGAAGTGAAGCAACCCACCAAGATCTTCAGGTCGCCAGCCGGCAAATTATTGGTAGACTTTGGTCAGAATCTAGTTGGAAAGCTGCGTGTGAATTTTCCGGCTGTGTCGGCTGAAACCTACTCTGATGGGCACAAGGTGTCTTTTCTGCACGCAGGGGTGCTTGAGAATGGCGAGCTTGGGACACGACCTCTGCGATCGGCGATACGTGTCGACCAGATGATTCTCTCCGACACCAAGCCCTTCTCATGGTCGCCCGCATTCACCTTCCATGGCTTTCGTTACGTGCAGATCGACGGATGGCCAAAGGACACGGCGCTCAGAACGTCAGATCTTGAGGCGCTCGTATTACACAGCGACATGAGACGGACAGGCACTTTTGCGTGCTCGGATCCTCTGGTCAACAAGCTCCATGAAAACACGGTTTGGGGCATGCGAGGAAATTTCCTGTCACTCCCAACTGACTGTCCTCAGCGGGATGAAAGGCTTGGCTGGACAGGCGACATACAAGTTTTCGGCCCTTCAGCGAACTACCTCTATGACACGACCGGCTTCCTTGGAAATTGGTTAGAAGACCTCTCCGCCGAGCAGCTTGAGGAGGGCAGAGGTGGTGTCCCAGCGGTCATCATACCCGATCTTATCGACAATCCGATCAAGAACCCGCCTCAAGCAATCTGGAACGACGTAACGGTGCTTTTACCATGGGACATATACCTCATTTCGGGTGATAAAGACATCCTCCATCGGCAGTATGCTAGCATGACGGCTTGGGTCGATCGTGGGATACCAAGAGGTTCAAATGGTCTTTGGGATCCCAATGGGTGGCAATTTGGTGACTGGCTTGACCCAAGTGCCCCTCCTGAAGAGCCTGGAGCCGGGCGGACAGACTGTATTCTTGTCGCTGACGCTTATCTGGTTCGAGTTACGGAGACAATCGCGCGAGTGGCCGAATGTCTGGGATTTTCGGATGACCACCTTCGATATTCCGACGACGCTAAACGCCTGAAAGCTCTTTTTCAACACCAGTATATGGCTCCTTCGGGACTCCTCGTGGGTGATACACAGACAGCGCTTTCACTTGCGCTCTGTTTCCGCCTGCACCAGAATGACGAGCAGAGAGCACAAGCTGCAGCTCGCCTGGCACACCTGGTACAATTTGCTAGATACCGAATCTCTACTGGCTTCGCGGGAACGCCGTTGATCACACACGCGCTGTCGGACACTGGTCATGCGCAGCTGGCGTATCGCATGTTGCTCGAGACTAAATGCCCTTCGTGGCTGTACCCAATCACAATGGGCGCTACCACGATCTGGGAGCGCTGGGACAGCATGTTGCCGGACGGTTCTATCAATCCCGGGTCGATGACAAGTTTCAACCACTACACTCTCGGGTCCATTGTACATTGGCTGTACAAAATCGTGGGTGGTATTAGTCCTCGGGATCCAGGCTGGCGCACAGTCGAGATTCGTCCTATTCCTGGCGGGACCATCGACAGTGCGACGGTAACGTACGAAAGCCCGTTCGGACTGGTCTCATGTTCCTGGTCAATTTGCGAGAAGGAGGAGAGATTTACGATGGAGGTAGTGGTTCCTTTGAACTCGAGGGCCGTGATCATCCTGCCTTCTCAAGAGCAGCAAGTCAAGGCGTGTAGTGACCAAGGAAAAACCAATGAGGTTATGGTGGGATCGGGGTCGCACAAGTTCACATGCCCGTACAAGAAGCCCCAATGGCCTCCCAAGGCAATCTGGGAGCGATCAACGTTTGCCCTTTCGGTAGACTTGTAAATGTATATGCCGGCCTGATAGATAGACTTAGAATATAATTTCTGAAATGGTTGCTGGGCAACGTTCGTCATGTCTTGGCTGACGTCGCCGTTTAAACAATGTCTGCACTTTACCATACTGGCAGTACATTCCGCGAATCCTTGTCCCAAATGCACTGACCTCGAAAGGCTTCCAGAACCTTGCGCAGCTGTTCAATTCACCAGGCAACCAGACTAAAAGGCCATCGAGCCATGAAATAGAACAAATTTTCTGCTGCCATCATCCCATCCTCACGAACCTCTCCAAACCAGCAACCGCTCAAAGCCATCGACTAGACACCTGACTCGATAACCTCAGAGTAACAACTCCGATCGCCAGAGAAACAAACAACACCTCTGCTGTCCATCCTTGATCGCAGTTGTCAAAGATCTTCTTTACCATGTCCCCAACCAAATCCTCCATGACAACCTCAGCCCTCACCGAACGTTCCCCCAACACCGGCTCTCCAACAAAACCTCAATCACCGAAGAAGATGGACATGACCATAGAAGAGAAAGAAATGCCCCGATTCAATCACACTGTGCAAAAGTACGCAGTTGGAGAAGCTCAGAACCAGACGTACATCTCGCCATCGGATGCGATTGCGAGTCCGACTACGAAGAAGTTGAGTGAGATCAAGGGCAAGAGATTCATGTACGTTTCTACTCCCATTTCTCACAGCATTGATGATCAGAAAGCAGAAACTGACAAATCTCGTTATAGGAGCGCAAAACCACAAAGAACACTCTTCGCAAAGACCTTGGCCGACAAGTCGCTTAAGATGCAACAGCAGTCGAACTGAATTGGAACCGGCTAAGCTGATGGTGTTATCGAGCGCTGTTTGCCGTCAAGAGTCGAGGACTCTTTCATTTGTCCTAGGTTTTGAATGGAGAAGCAGTGATGATGTTGTTCACCGCACCAAAAAAAGTATACATGGCGTTGGAAGGCCCGGGCCGGGATTGGGTGCTTCTCTTTATGTTTTATTTTCAATGCAGTATGAACCATGCATATATTCTTCTGCATACCGCAGCGACTCGCAGTTCTGAGTTGCAGTCTTTTCCTTCCGGTCTCGGAGGCACAAAGACTACATAAACCGAATGCAAGGAGTGGAACATGGTTATTCGGTGCGTTTCCGGATGTCAACCTGGTGTGTTCAGGAACCAATGCCTCCTTTTGAGATGGGGAAGAATATAATCCACATCAAACATTGCAGAATTGTGCACAGATTGGCCTATACTCAAGTATAAGCCGGAATCCACATAAATGAGCTGATGTGAGCAGGAATGCATTACTGTAGATCTATATGCCGAGTTCTATTCCAAAGACAATCGCCGGCATCCAATCCGGTGAACAAAATTGTCCGAGCAATCGTATGCTCCCATTATGTATCAGGCAAGATATGATCCAAAACGCCAAATTATTAGTACAACCAAACATGCTGAACGCTAGCCTGTTCATAATCATCATATGGTCATACCCACAAGCTGTTGTACACCACTGTCCTTGCCACACTCACGAGACGGCATTCCAACTTGAATCCCCTATTTGGCCGCAAATCTTGACCTCGCTCTCAACGCGGCACCAAACTTCCACAACGTGAAGATACCGATGATACCACCGACAGTGAGACCAGCAAGAAGACTCACACCGGGTCCAACACCAAGGTTGGCGAACATGGGTCGAGAGAAGTGAATCGCACCAGCGGCGATGGACGAGCGGGCAAAGTCGTTACCCGCGAACAAAGAAGCCGCGTACTGAGGGTACGTCAAAGGAATATATATGAATATACATTGAAAGAGGATGAAGATTCCGATAGTGAAGATGACGACGCCAATGGTCGGTACGATCCAGTGGATCTTGGGACTGTTGTTCGCGGTCCAACCGAAGAGGAATAGACCGATCGGCAACAAGAGACTGGCAGGTAACGCCGGGATGAGTCGTCGTTCGGGCTCACCCAGACCAATCGTCTTGACCTCCGGCTCGAAGACATAGCGTAGGTACAAGATGTAGGTAGGGATTGCGATGCAGACGCCCACGCTGATACTCAGGAAGATCAAGCCGATCTGTCCTGCGTTCATACCGTAGCCGTGGGTGGCTTTGCCCGGATTGCCTGTGGCGTACACCAGAGGGAAGACCTCGAAGAACGAGTAGAAGATGCTGTACATGAGTGCGGTGTACAAACTGGTGAACAGCACGGCGGGGTCGAGAGCGTTGATCTGCACAGGTCGCCAGAGGTTGCTAACAATAATATGGTTGACGCTCATCTTGGCCTGGTCGATCTCAGATTGGGACTTGAGTTGAGGGTTGCCTGTGAGTTTTCGCAGACGATTGGCGCGTCGGAGCAGGATATTCGATGCGGACGTCTCGGGCAACAAGATCAGCAGCGAGATGTACACGGGTGCCGCCAGCCATACAATCTCCCACAAAGACCAATGCCAGTTCTTGGCAGGGACTGAGAAACCGCTGATAATTGGACCGAGGGCTGGTCCAGCCGTCGCAAAGGCAGCCCATCCAGTCAAGAAATAAGGCATCTTGAGAAGAGAATAAATATCTCCAATCGAAGCACCTCCTGTGGCGAGACAGGGGCTGCCGAAGAAGCCCTGCAGGAATCGCAGAACCACCAGTGCTGGAAAGCTATTGACAACGGCAGTGGGAATCGAAAGGATCACAAAGATACCCAGGGTGATCATGTATGGCGGATTTCGTCCGATGATTGGGATCTCGGAGAGTGGGGACCACAGCAGAGGACCGAGTCCGTAGCCCAACACGTACATCGAAAGGCCAAGTGAAGCCACTTGGGGAGAAACACCAAGCTTTTCGACGATATACGGTTCTGAGGGTGTGAAGATGGCGGAACCCATGTAGACTGCAAGAGTGTAGAGATAGATCTGAGTAACCACTAGACCTTTCTTGCCTTTCGACCAGTTCTGTGGGTTCTCGGGATCGTCTGTGGTGTACCAGTCGACTAAGATTGTGCCATCTGAGGTCACTTGAGGTTGGATCGGACGACTAGCCTGCTGCTGTAGCGACTCTTGTCGTGTGGCGTTGGTGTAGGCTTGTTCGAGATCGGAGCGAGTATGGACGTTGCTTAACTCTGGCCGGGTCATGATCTTGGACAGTGTCCGATCGGACATGGCAGACATTGATTCACGATCTGCTTCTGTTTCGGCTTTGGTGAGGGCATCCTGTCTCAGCGGTCCTGCTGGTCCTGCTGGAATTTCTAATTCCTTTTCGAGCTCGGGCGACGCGACAGCAGGGGTGGTTGCTTGAGATTCAAACCCCTTGGACTCCTTTTGATACGAGGCCGGACATTGGAAGTTTGGGTTCTCTTCAGCATAGGCGAGATATCTGTTCCCTGTGACCCAACGGATGACTTGCCCTACAGGGGCGTCACGGAGAAGAGCGGACATGGTGGAGGGATAGAGGGAAGTCAGTAGAATTGAAAAGAGGCAATAAGGACGTTAGGGTTGTAATGGTTGGGGTGAGTTGCCAGCACGAAGCGTGGTTGGAATGATGTGGAAGATGAGAATGGCAATAGCAAGTTGTTTTGAGCAGAGAACAGGGCATGATATATATCATTTGGGCTCTGAAACCTACCTGTAAGCAAAAGGATAGAATCATGTCCTAGTCCCCGAGTCTTGTCATGGAAGTCAAACATGCATTGCTGTAGAACTTGTCCGTCGGACGAAGTGGACATTGGCTTTTCGGTGCAACATCCTAAACCCGCGATATCTGTGATAAGGTGGAGTATGCCGAGGCCGTGGTATACCGACTCCGAGTCATACACTATACAGGGGTGAGATGTGTTTCACCCGGGGTCAGGGCTTAAGATGCGCATAATCCGTTCTCTCCGTGAGTGCGGACGAAGTTGCGATGAAGCTTTTAGGTGGCTGACATACGAGCGCGAAAAATGACGAATGGGAGAAGAAAGAACATGAAAATTGTCGATGACGAATGCCAAGCGTTGAGGCCTACCTTTTGTCAGCAGAAATTCAATTGGTCGAAACAGACTTCGTATACGTCCGTATTGGTGTCCCTTTTTACTTTGCATATCATCCCTCCATTCTAACAAGCCTTGAATGTATATGAATCACTTTCGAGAACGCTTGGTTGGTGACGGCCGAGCCACCGCCCGTAAGGAAGGTTCCAAAAATCGTGCCTTACTGGCCACTTCTAGTCAATATCGACAGCATTCAATTGCCCCATTCGACTCTCTGCATGTTGAGTCATCGTGCCAAGATCATGGCACTTTACTAATATGCATACTACCCTCACCGGGTATTGACTTCTCTGCTGTGGCATTGGACCAGGTAAATACGACAACGATTTCAAGTCGCTTTGTCAGCCTGCTAGACGCTATATAGCCCATGCTTCGGAATCATCGCCGGCATGAACGAATGGCTCGTCAATCTGTTTGATGCCCAGGTCTCCACAGAGCACGCATTGTTCAGCCACCAGTCCATCCAATTCCTGCACTAGCTTTTGACGCTGGGGTCCGACACTTGAACCCTGGTTGACCTCATTTTGGAGATCCTTGATTCGCTTGCGTTTACTAGACCCAGAATTCTCCAGGATTCGCTTTCCCAGACAGTCACTGTGGAACGCGTGCTGACATGGAAACACAAAGAACTGCCGAGACAGCACCGGTAATGTGCAAATCCAGCATCGTTCCCCAGATTCGACAATTGCATATCGATGGTCCAGAGCCGCAATCTCTGCCTTGATCTGCTCGGCGGTATGTTGCGACAGATCCATCTCCTGTTTGAGACTGTCAATGTGTCGGGAGTACTCTTCCAAGGCTTCACATATTTCCTCTTTGAAGTCGTCGATGACCACAAAATCGGGGAACAACGGAATCAGATCTTCAATCTTGAGCAGCTCGCATCGCTTCAGAAATTGGATGGCTTCTTTGATAGACGCAGCCTCTTTGATCTTCTTCTCGGCGATCAATAACCACAACTTCTTTCGCAATCTGTCATTGCCCTCGAGCCGATCTGCGACAATAGCTGCCAAGTCAATATCATCATGCTGTAGTGCAAGTTCGACTGCTTGCTGGTACTGGCCCATCGCGCTGTAAATGTGCACACAAGATTGTACCCGGTCGTGCTGAATGCAGAGCCGCAACGCAAAGTCTGCATCGTATAGTGGAGGAGACGGTTGGCTTTCCAGATAACCCAACAATGCACTTTCCGAAGGAGACTGATGAGAGGCCATGATCGATATAAGTGCATTATGCACGGATGCTGGTACTTCGAAGTTACTTGTAACCACGAAATTCAGATATCGGACTGCTTGATTTTGAGCCAAGGGGACATTCGCCGTTTCATTATAGGTGAGCAACGCCGGAATCATCTTCTGTGCATCGATATTGCTTCGTCGCATAAGGATCTCCACAAAGCCAGTCGGTACGTGCGTCATGAGGACATTGCTGTATCGATAAAATGTCTCGGGGTTGCTTTGCTTATTCAACACGGCAAGCGCTTCATTCCATTTTTCTCGTTGCACCCAGTATGACAAGACGTAGTCATAATCTGTGATGGTATTGGCGAAGAACAGAAGTTCTTCTTCTCTGTCGTGACTTGAAATCACCTCGTATACTGTTTTCGCGTCCAGATCTGTTTTGTATTTGGTCACAAAATCTTGGTAGTCAGCCCGGGTTTGATCCAGGTTACGTTTAGCACCACCAGCATCGGTATTTTCCAGTAGTTCCGCTTTGGTGGCCACCATGTCGTCCAAAGAGTTCAGCTTAGCCATGAATATCTGGATGAGCCATGTCGCTATCATGACCCGTTGCATAGTTGACGACTTCTTGTACACGCCCAACTTCGTCATGAGATACCTCCTCAGCGCATCTTCTTGCCCATTGTCGATCAATGACAGGCACACCTCCTCGAAGGCTTTGCTGCTCTTGCCCCACACGCTTGCTGCATCCATGTATTGACCTTTACTCGAGAGATAGTCTCCCGAGGCTGTTGCTACAGAATCTTTCTGTGTACCTCCTTTGGCATACCGTAGAGCAGCATCATAGTCTTGATTCTGGAGCATGATCTTCCAGATGTCTCGTTCTTCGTCGTGAGCCACCACCTCAAATATTTCTTGAGTGGTGAAAAGCCAGTAGGTATTCTTCTTCTGGTCCGAAACCAGCCCAAGGGCGCTCTGCCCGGGTTCCAGCACTACTTGGTCGTATACGACACTGCCGTCTAGTCGGTTGACTGCGACAACTCTACCTTCAGCCAGGGCCAAGACGTGCCATTGTGACAAGATTGCAGATACAACCGGGTCCTGGATGAGTTTGCGTCCTCCTCTAGCGGACATCGTCTCTGGGAAGACCGATCGAGGATGTAACTTGGTCTCACTGAATATTTTGGTCCCGAGGTTTGAGGTTGTTGGCGACGTTGAAAGCTTGCCTGTAAGCACGCCTTGAGAGTATAGCCAGGCAAAACTTCGTTCAGTCTCAGTCGCAGGATCATCTGATTCTGGGGATATTGAAAAAGACGAGGGGGCGGTCGAGGATGCACCACTAGTGTCGTGGGTCGTGGGTGCTTCTTTGGAGAACAGATCAGCATATATCGACGCCGAGCCTTCTTTCCCCTTTCCACCTGTCTTGCCAATCCAATGGCAAAGCCTCGAGTGAGATGCTACCACCACTCGTCGCAAGTCCGACTTTCCCTCGATGGTCTCAGCCCACAGCCCTGTGACTGCGCCATCTGGTATCTTCCAGACATGAGCAGAGTACCTTTCTTCACGACGATAGAATTCCGACGCCGGCTCAATGTATATCTCATAGACATTTCCATCGGTAGCCCCAACAAGTATCTCGCGCGTAGAGGCCGTAGGTTGCGAGGGATTCCAAGCAATGGCTTCAATTGATACACCTTTTAATCTTGACAGAGCTTTTGGTTGTTTCGACTGGCTGTGGAGGTAGAAGTTCTCTCCCAAGGTAGTGCTGATGATGAGATGGGATGCGGAGGGGTCGAGAAACATGCGTCGTATGAGACCAACCTCGCTGGTCTTCTTTGGGAGGTCGACATCTATCGCGACAAGAGGTTAGTAACCATGGATTGTAGTATCGACCCGGAGTAGTACGAACCGTCGATATCCGAAGGACTTTCGAGGTCTATACGAAGGATTCGACCTGTTGCGAGAGCAAGAATCAGAACGTTGTTGGCGACCTGGGCCGCCACGAAATCTGAGGCGATGTTGAACTGCAACTGGACTCGTTCAACATTGAAGATGGGCAGTGTAGTCTCGACGTCGCCCTGGGCAAGGCCACGGGCCACATATCCTTCGTCAAGATCCAGCGCCATTGCGCGCCGTGCAAGAGGTAGTTCAACGCATCATTGTTGGCGAGTGCATCATAATGCGGCCCCGTCGCGATGTTGAGCAGTTCACAAAAGGTTGACATACAACCAAATCGCATCCTCCCCGAGGGACACGCTGCGTCATGGTCACGTGATGAGGTCACGATAATATCGTCGACGGTCTCAATCTCGAAGCTCCTTCTTTTTCCATCTATGACTACATTGCGGACTACCATCACCATGAAGAACACAATCATTAAAGTCGTGCCGATCAAATCAGAAATGCCATTTGCCAATCGCAATTCACTGTACATGATCGTTGTGGACAATTTGATGTACTCGAAGCAAAACTTAGACGCCTCAATGTCGTTCCCTTCCAGTGGCTTGATGCCTGTCAATTTGTTGCTTTCCATTGCAATAACTGCCACCTTGCTCATCAATTGGTTATACACTCTTTGGTAACGACCCAAGATAAGCCCCGGGCTCCATCCCTGTTGCACTGAAGCAAATTCACTCTTTTCCTAATCTCTCAGCACTGTCGACAAACTCAAGCGCCTCTTCAGCAATCTGGTCGGTTACACCTGGTACAGTGACGTCTGGCAGATATTTGCTGTGACTTTCGCGGTGTGTTGCCGGACCATCCATGAACTTGTGCGCTTTCTCAGTAAGGTCATCATTAAGGCCTGGCCCTGTGCCTTTGGCGCTTCGCATGAGGTTATGGGCTGCTGTGGCAGCATCGTCAGTGATTCCGCTGCTGGAGCGCCGAATCATGCCAGTCATGAAGTCATGGGCGGATTTGGCAGCGTCGTCAGATATACCACTGCTAGAACGGCGGTGACTCGTGCCCGTCGGCACCACTGATGCTGGCGTACCCTGCTTAGAGGCCATCGATGTGATATTCTGTGACAGGATTTGGTTGTTTATCAAACCAAGAAGCTCGCATAAGAGAGTCAGAAGAGTTCTCAGGTGCTATGGCAGACTTTTTGAAACTTATCGTTGTGGCACGAGTGAGGTCTTGGTGAGTCGCGTGCCCCAGGGTCGAAGGCGGGGTTCATTCCCTGGACTTCTCGTATTTGAAAAGGTAATTGAGCAACAGCTTAGGGAAAGTAAGTGTTGATTCGCCTGGACCTACATGGGTGATAACTGTCATCTTTCGATACGTTGGAAAGTCTGGATATGTGTGATCGCTTTCCCGAAGCACATTTCCGGACTCTCATATATGATCTGACGATCTAGTCAGTCAACTCACAAAGAGGACTCTTTGACTCTGGCCCTTGTTGAGGCTAGGGAGCGGCCCAGCACTGATCGATGCCGCATAAGAGACTACGACACGCATTGAGCCATGAACCCACCACAGATCGGAGTACATTGATATGTCCTTGCGAAAGGCAGTGAGATCTCGCAGTCATAGCCAGTAAGCAAAGCCGGATTTTGACCGAGTGGTTGAAAGGGACTATTTTCCTCCGAATCTGCCCTTGATTGCTACGGCTCCACTTTTTTGACCGAGACGCCTCAGCCTCGTGATACAAACACCGATGCATGGTCCAGTACGTTAGCATGCAATAAAAGTTCAATATTTCGGTCTCACGCCTTCTCAATCCTATTATACTTATCCGAGCCTTGGAATCAGCAACCGCGATCATTTACAGGTCGCCCATAACACGAATATATCCTACAACTCAAGACTGGATGGGCTCAGTATAAACGTTACTACTACATTCCTATATCCTACGCCATTATGGACACGACACCCTCGAGCGGCACTCAGACACCATCATCGACGGTGTCATCAGGAACGACTGCAACTAGTGTTTCCGCCTCGTCACAATTAGAACCGCCCAGCACAATCACACGCAAAGCACGACTCGACTTCTCACGCCTCCAAGATCTATTCTCCACGACCGACACCTCATCGAACCCTTCAGCACGGTCACCGCTGTGGTACATTTTAACGACAGCCGTCCTTCTATCATTCCACAAGGAAAAGCTCGTGGGCGACTTGTGGACCTACCTGGCCAGCGATCATGACACTCATCAGAGTGATGATGCATTCCTCGCAGTTGCAAGACGAATCCGTGAGGCTTGTCTCAAAGCCAGCACACTTGTTGGCTTCCCCAGGGTAAGTCGTCAGCCACCTTCTTACCCGGACATCTCATTCCATCTCATCACCATCGCACATTCCAAGCTAATATTCCCAAGGCTATAAACGCCCTCTTCTCCCTCAAAACCGCCCTCGACACAACCCATCCATCAGTCTCTACAACCTTTTCGTCCGACACATCTCTGCGCTCCTCACTCGATCCATCCGCAAAGTACGACCGTGGCATGTCGTTCTTCCGCCAGATCTATCAGAAGCACACCTCGAGAGTGTTGGCCACAATGGACACCACCTCCGGAGGCGACCTGACCCATTTCGCCATCAATTGTATTTACGGTGAACTGCTCAGCGAGCATAGCATCATTGGCGGTCTGGACACCGGGCTTCTCGAGTTCGTCTGCTGTCTTGCTGACGGTTGTGGACCGCAAGCCAAGGGGTGAGTGACTAGTCTACTTCATTGCCTTGGTATCGGAGCCCGACTGACATTTTGGATAGTCACTTCTTCGGCTCTCTAAACTTGGGCGCAAGCAACGAAACGCTCCGTTCGTCAATTCAGCTCACCGGAAACTTGGCGCAGCAGCTTCACGTTCCATGTCCATGGCAGGCAGAGGACGTGGCAGACGAATTTCAGTTTCTGGATAAAGTCATGCAGCCTTGAAAGGACTCACAACATCATCGGTCAAATAATCGCATCGAGACAGAATCATCAGTACTGCATATTCCTGTTCCGGAACCGATAAGAATATGTGCTCCATCTGCTTCCGAGTAACTCGCCAGTCGTCGCAAGGTTGGGGTCCGAAAATGCAGCACCGAGGAAAATTGTTGGGAAGATTCATTTTCCCGGTGGTAGGTTTATCCCCGAGGTGCCAGTGGGTCAAGCCGCCGGTAGACGGACCGCTGACGCAGACAAGGCTGAGCTTCTTCAGGAGACGGGTCCCAACTTAGCCCGCTGTTCTCACATCGCCTTCGAGATATCTACGCAATGCATCATGTGCATTCGGACTAATGAGCGAAGCATAGAAAGCAACAATATTTTGGTGCACTAGACTTCTACGTAAGGGACGAGGTCTTGAGTGGAAGGCGAGGGGCGTGTGACGTACAAGAAGCCTGCTCACCAGGAAAATATAAAAGTAATATAGACTTGTAGACAGCTGGGTATACAACATAGAATTCTAGTTGTCTAGAATGATGGGTACAATAAATTCGCTCATGTTTTGACCTCCAAAAACACCACCGATATGAGAAAATCGAGGCAGCAAACCAACCAAACCCAATCATGCAAAGTACTGTTTCAGAATCTGCTTCTTGTTGACCTTTCCCATAGCATTCCGCTCGATCGCATCAACGACCTTCAAGATCGAAGGGATTTTGTACGGCGCCATATCCTCCTTCAAGGGCGTCCGGAACGTCTTCAAGTCGATTTCTTGTTCCTGATTTCTCAACGTCACGACCGCAGCGACTCTCTGTCCCCACTCCGCATCTGCCACACCGACAACGACAACCTCTCTCACCACATCTCCCAAAACAACATTCCCCAGAACCTTCCTCTCGACCTCCAAAGCCGAGATCTTATACCCGCCCGACTTAATGATGTCGACACTTTCCCGGCCCTGAATGAAATACGCACCACTCGCATCTCTCTTGGCAACATCCCCAGTCTTGAACCAGCCATCTTGAGTGAACGTCTCAGCCGTAGCCTTGAGCTGTCGGAAATACTCAGCCAACAAGTTCGGGCCTTTGATCTCGATATTCCCAGAGAGCTCATCACCACTAGATGTAATGACGCTGTGAGTCTCAGGATCCGTAAGCCGCACCTGCACGCCGGGCAAAGGCCACCCTACACTCCCATCAATTCGCTTTTCTCTTTCCAATCCACAACTCAAGCCCATTCCAATTTCCGTCATGCCGTACCGCTCAAGTAGCTCGTGGCCTGTGATCTCGTCGAATTTGCGCTTGACTGAAACAGGCAGGGCTGCAGACCCGCTGACAACGAGTCTCAATGCGTTGGCACCTTCCCTAGCTGCGGACTCGGAGCTAGTACCGCGGATATTACTGTCAAAGTAATCGATCAGTCTTGAGTACACGGTCGGCACGGCCATGAACATTGTCGAGCCGCGCTCAATCCATCGCTCCCACACTGTCTTCGCGTCGAATTTGGCGTGCGTTTCCACGGTGCCGCCTGAGAGCAGCGTTGCCGTGAGTCCGTTGATGATGCCATGGACATGGTGCAAGGGTAGCACGTGGATGAGGTGGTCTGATCGGCTGTATTGCCAGGCCTCAACGAGACAGCGGGCTTGGAAAGTGATGGTTTCGTGGGTTGTGACACACCCTTTGGGCCGGGAGGTCGTTCCGGATGTGTAGATGATGAGAGCTCGTCGTGATAGGGGGAATGCTGTGGCGAATCTAGGTAGGGTTGTCGTGTGGCTGGGCGTCTGGGAGAATGGTGTAATAGTGATTAGGGGAATGGTAGGAGCTTGCTCCTGCAGACCTGCTTCGAATTTGGAGAATGATGGGTGTAGAATGATGAGTGACGGGTCGGAGTCGGAAATGGTGTACTGAAGTTCTTTGAGTGGGTGGGAAGTGCATAGAGGTACTGAGATAGCTCCAGTGGCCCAGATCGCCCATTGCATGACCACATAGTCATACCCTGCGGGCGTGAGGAAGGCTACTCTGGGCTCTTCGGTCTGATTGGAAGGCATATACTGCTCGATCTGGGCCTTGAACGACGCAACATCGTTCAAGAGCTGTGAATAAGTGAAACTCTGGTTTCTGGTCTTGTCGATGATCGCGGCTTTTTCGGGCTCGGCTAGGGCGTGAGATCTAGCCTCGACGAACAGAGGCAATTCTGGGAGGGAGACATCGTTCTTAGATATTGACTTGGAGTGAGTCCGAGTCAGTGTCAGGGGAGCTTCATTCGTGGTTTGGTAGTCGGCAGGGAGCGACCATCTTGCGTGACGTGGGACAAGAGGGGCTTCTGTGGCCATGCTGATCAATTAATGAGTTTACAATAGCAGCTGAATAATGGCGTATAGGGTGTGGCTTTGTCATTGTGACGAGGCCAAAATGTGCGGACGCCATTGTTATAGCAATCAAAACAACGTCCGGTGAAATTGGTGGGATGCTAAATTAGGGATCCTCGCCCCAACAGAGGGACCTTAAAGTCCGTAAGCCGCGGTAAATGGCCTGTAGATCGCGAAGACCAAGGCCGGAAGAGTGCAAAAAGTCTTTGACGGGAGATCAAGATGATGTCGTTAGTCGGGCGTTTTCGGTGGGAAAAGAATTGCCGAGGGAATATGGGGAATATCCATTGGACATGGCAAGGCTGAACGAGGCTGGCCCCCTGTTGCCCTCCGAAGCTCATGCATGAATAGGATCAAGTCATCAATATACAGATTGGTGAATGAGCGAGAGGAATGACAGGTCGAAATTCTGTATTCTGTATTCTGTACCTGACGGTAGTCTGGGTGGCAATTCTGTAGGATTCTGTAGCAAAATAATTCTGTATTCTGTAGTGCGGGTAGTCTGGGTGACAATTCTGTACAATCCTGTAGCAAAGAAATTCTGTATTCTGTAGTGCCGGCAGTCTGGGTGATGGTTGTACAATTCTGTAGCAAAGGAATACTGTATTCTGTAGTGCCGGTAGTCTGGATGGCAATGCTGTATTCTGTAGTTCAGGTTCTATAAATCTTGAAGGTTAACGATTAAACGTCTCACTCAACTTCATTAGCTGTACGACACATGGCCCATCTTGCGTACACACATATGCTTCACGGATTTGGTAGACCTGTTATTCGCATTCTCAGGGAGAGTACCTACACGTTAACCACCCAGCTGTATGTGATGCGTTCTCCGGCTCTCGAATCACGATGCAGCCTGATACTCTCACAAGTCTAGATCTACAGTCCGCCATGTTCCCAATGACAATCCAACACCATCGCTTCATGTAGCTAATCATCTCCAATCAGGTTGGCCAAGTGGTTGAATACATTGAGATGCTCCGGCAGTATCGCATCATCACATCATTGACATTAACGAATTTTGCGCATAAGCCTGGTCACCACATTAGCAATATTCTTATCCTGGTTCGTTGCGCCGCCTTACCATAGGCTTGATATCAGGGTGTGGCACTGCCTCAAACTGATGGTATTCGAGTTTCAATTCCGGCCCAATGTTGATGTATGCTCCCTTGTTCTCGGTACTATCACAGTATTTTGGTGCTGAGAAGACTGCAAATGTATCAGTCAATTCTGGCCAAACGGTCTTCCTGCCTGACTTACCAGTAATGCATTTGCCGTCATGCTCGACTTCATAACCATCCATCCTGACTTCGTGACTTCGAATAACGGCTTCTAACCCGTTGTTTTCGCAAAATCTCTTTGTAACATCAGGGCCAAATTGCAGCCCAACACCTCGTTTGCTGGGTCCTCTTCCGGGTTGTGGCTGGGGATCAGTCCAGAGCATCTCCATCATCAACCCCTGCTGGCCTGGTTGACGCTGACTATGCCTGTCGAGTTTGCGAATATCGTCGAGAGTGATTTTGTCGTCCGAGAACAAGCCACCGTGCAGAGTAAGATACTTCTTGCCAACCAGCGTCGCCAAGGGCAGCGCAGAAAATGATTCGGAAAACAGCTTGAAGGTCTTCTCGTTGTACTTGGCTTTGCATTCTCCTTCGAAACCGTACACACGGTTCATGTCGTCAGTCTCGTGATTACCCCGGTTGAGGAAGAAGTATGACGGCCGTAACCACTTGTAGGCGTATAACAGCAGCGCAATCTCACACGACCAAGAGCCACGATCAACGAAGTCCCCATTGAAGAGATATCCATGCTTCTCCGTGGGGTACCCATTGAGTCGGAAGATTTCCAGCAAATCGAAGAATTGTCCGTGTGTGTCACCACACACTGTCAAGTTCGTGTCTGATGCAACATCCACCTCCACCATAGTCGCCTCGTTGTACACGATATCCCTTACAGCTTTGATGATCTGGAACACATATTTCTTGTGTATCGTCTTTCCGTTCTTGAATCGTTCTATCATATCATCAATGAACTCTTGCGTCATCTCATCTTTTAATCGTAGACCGTCGTATGTATCTTCGACCTGCATCGAGTCCAAGTCAAGACCTTCGAATGCTGAGGGAGGTTCTGCGACTTCGATCGCCTTGAGGAACTGTATTTTCTTGACCATCTTTTCACATTCTGCCAATTTCAGTTTTGCGTCCCTGTTGTTCGGTTCTTTCCTGACGACGGTCTTGAAGTCTCGTAGGGCATTTTGGGAATCTAAAATCGCAGTGTTTGCAATCGCACGTCTCCAGTAAGCCTACACATTGGGCGTCAGGGCATGCATACAAAAGACCCGGTGGCTATCCTACCTTGATAAAGTCCTTGTCGAGTTCAATAGCCTTGCTGGCGTCTGCAATGGCATAGCCATAGGCCTCAAGCTTGATGTTTGCTTGGGCTCGATTGGAATAAAACGTGGGGTCAGCATCGTACTTCTCAATTGCTTTGGTGTAAAAGTCGATCGCAGACGGCCAGTCATGGTGAGCAAATGCTTCGTTGCCCTTGACCTTGAGGGCTGTTGCCGCAGCCCGGTCCTCGGTCGAAGTCATGGCCTAGTGAATGGAGGTGCAGAACCGCCAGAGGATATGTGAGGAGATTTTATGCAAGGAAGAAGTACAAGATGTGCTATCGAGACATCCCGAAGCTGTTTAGAATACAAAGGTGAGGTGGGTTGGTCGAGTGTTCACTTGCCCTAGTTGCTTTTTGCCGCCGAAAGTTCTCGACTTTAGGGACCACTTTTCGAGAGTGGGAGGCTCTGTTGTGTGGCCTGCGAGCCCCCAAGCCCGCCTATGAATTCCGCCTGTTGGAAGCTGGCAGCGCCTAAGTCATGGGGGCCGATCTCACGCTAACGGTAGATCTTCCGAAACCTTAATTGTCGCATTTTGCCAGATGCCAGAAATACGACAACCCTCCACAACCCTCCCACAATTCGACTGCGCTCTCATATTGGTGTCAACTTCCATCACCGTATCAGACTCCATCCTTGACTAGCTTCTCCATCGAACGTCGCGTGATCTTGCGGCTCATCTGATCCGGCGAGTCTCACTCTTGCTGCGCAGTCTGGTTCTCTTTCTCCTTTCAAGCTTCTATATTTCCATCTTTTCAGGAATCATGGCTAGTCGAGGAGGACGCACCCGGGCCTGCATGGTCTGTTCCATCGTCCAAAGTGGCAGCGTACGTCTCTCCAAGCTCCGCAGGGAATTGCGGTGTTGCTAACACTGAACAGGACTTTTTACGAAATGGTTGCCCGAATTGCGAAGAAATCCTCAGCCTCAAAAACTCCCAAGATGCGATCCAGGAGTGTACTTCACAAGTTTTCGAAGGAATGATCACCTTGGCGGACCCCAAAGCTTCCTGGGTGGCCAAATGGCAAAGACTGTCAAACTACGTGCCTGGAATATATGCAGTCAAGGTTGTCGGTCAGTTACCGCAAGAGATCATTGACGGCATGGAAGATCAAGGAATTAGATACGTCCCCAGAGACGGGACATCCATCGAGGACGATGCTGCAGCATAGGGTGGCAGACGCGCTTCTCCGGCAAAAAAGCATCGATTGCCGACTTCACTTGATACAAAAGAGAAATGAGCCAGCCAGACTCTCTCGCAACAATCGACTCACGATCATAAGGATGCAAGATCGTAGAGTCTTCGCTGGTTGCAGTGTGCAGAAGTGTCAGTGATTTGCTTTCATGGCATACCAAACTACTATTTTACAAGCTGCTCAAGGATCGTGAAAACCGAGGTTGGAAAGGATACTGGTGTTGCCAACTGGCACCGAAATCATCTTTATTATAACGACTGCCGCTGCATGCAGCCATTAATATGGCCTGCGCGTAACCACGCTATATTTACTATTGGAAAGCTGCCACTTTTGAAAATCACGTTTACGCCCAACCGTTACCAGGCCGCGACAAACACGCTGATCCAGTCCAAGCAAAACTACCACAGCCTACGACTTGGCCAATTTCTCGAGCGCATCGAGCAGGATATCAGCATGATGCTTCTGGAAGATCAACATGGGCCGTAGTCGGACAGCAGAAGCGCCACTACCACCAATGTTGATACCCAGAGTCTTGGCTTTCAGCAAGAACTCATCGCGCTTGGGGTTATCAAAGGCAATGAAGGTTCCTTGACCTTTGCCTCGGAGGTTCTGAAACTGTCCGGGATACTTCTTGGATAGACTCTCAATGCCCTCAAAGAGGTAGTTACCAACAGCGGCGGTGTTCTCGACCAAGTTCAATCTCTCGATTTCATTGATGATGGCGCGGAAGAGCAGGGCTCGGGCTGGATCGCCCATCCAGGTATTGAACTGGCGGTATGGCTTGTTGGGTCGGAGCTCAGGGTTGCCAAAGTAATAACCGGCGGTTTGTGCCTTTTTGGAAAATGTGACAATGTCGGGAGGATCCTGCAAGTTCCAGTGGTCGTGGGCCCAGAATTTACCGGTAGCACCTACACCAGTCTGGACTTCATCGACGATCAAGAGGACGTTGTTACAACGGGTGATTTCGCGAAGACCCTGGAAAAAGGCTGGGCTGGCGTGATTGTCACCACCCTCGGACTGGATAGGCTCAATTACAACGGCTGCAACGGGGTTGTGGTAGTTCTTGATAATGTGTTCCGCTTCTTCTAGGCATCTCTTCTCCTCTGCCTCGTTTTCCTTGACGTGTTCTTCGAGTGGGTATTTGAGGGCCGGGAAGGGTGCTTGAGGCCAGTCGAATGCCGGAATGTCGATCTTGTGGATAGGCTTGCTGCGGGTGGTGGACAGCGAGCCAAACAGACGGCCGTGGAAGCCGGTGCGGAAGGACATGATGGACATGTCGGGGGAGCCGGGCTTCTGGTTGTTCATGGTACTGGAGATGTCCTCCTCGCTGAAGTCGACGTTTGGTCCACCTCGCTCTTGCTGGCGTTTCCACATGAATGCGGCTTTGTAGGCGGTTTCGTTGGCGTCGGAGCCCGACATGCCAGTAAATACCTGGTTCATGCCCTTGGGGGCTACCTTTAGGATACCAGATTCGAGGATGGCTTGCCAGTCGTGGGATGGGAAGTTTCCTAGGGCTGGCCGATTGATCAGGGCGGACACCATTTCTGGGGATGTAGCGGCTAGGACGAGGGCTGGGTTGCTGTAGCCCACAGGGATGGAGGCGATTTGCGCGTAGACGTCGAGGAGGACGTTCCCGTCTAGGTCGGCTATGTAGTTGCCGTAGCTCTGTTGGTAGTTCGCCATCATGTTCAGACTGCGCGTGTCAAAGACCTTGTGGAGTTCGGCAATGGCTTTTTGGCTTTTGGGCCCTGGGATCTTTGTGACGATTTGAGGTCCGACAGGCTCGTCGGGGAAGAAGGACTCGGTAGGTGGTGAGGATTCGAAAGCCTGTGCTGCTGCGGCGCCCTGTTGACGGCTCTCACTGGAGGATGCCATGGTTCGGATTGCAGCACGTCTGAGGGTACGAGCTGGTGTATGGCGGGCGAGCGAGCGCAGCCCGCTTGAGGCGCGAAGTGTGTTCATCTTGTCTTCTTGTCTTTCGACTTGACACTGATCGTATGTTATCTCAGAGCAGTGCGGGGAGGGAGTCAGTGGCTTGTGTACACTGCGCAGAAGTGTAGGTCACGCGGCAATGGCGCGGAGACGGAAAGACAGCAGGAACGCAGTGCTCTGTATAGCTGTCCCCTAGATCAACAGAGGAAAGAGCTCGAGAGTCATATACTACTCTCAGGGTTCGATGGAGGCATGTGTTAACGCAGTGGCAGGGCGCGAAGCCATAATAAAATGCGGAGAGGGTCCGAGCGATTGGCACGCCGGATATCGGCGCGCAGGAGGCCCTTAGGCTTCGCGAATCAGCGACGGTTGCGCGGTGCTCCGCAATGAGACAGCCATCCGGTTGAGGAAGGCCGTTCCGCTAGGCTTGGGTACACAGTTTCACCCTTGGTCATTGCTTCCGGCATTCAAGGCTTTGTTGAGTAAGAAGGGCAGTTGAGCAAGGTCATGCGGAACAGGACGAGTGGAAAAGCCATGGATCCATCTGACCTAAACAACATTTACATGTTGTCGACCACCAGGCTATAGCCATGCTACTCTACGAAAATGAGAAGGAACAACAGCTAAGAGACAAATGCTTTTGCAGGATTTGTTTATATCTGGCTGCATTCGAGTCTTTCGTCTTGAGTAGTTATCTTACACCAGTCATGTTACAGGCTGAGTCAACAGCACATTCTTTTCCACGGCAGCTTATTCCTTTCGCTCAAGGTTATCCATGACTTGCTCATCACTCAACTCTTCCGGGTCTTCCTGGCCAGGAGCTCGCTCGACTTGAGGCCCATCAGATGCGCCTTTCTCGAAGTCCGAGTCTTGCTTCTTGTGCGCTGTCATTCTCGTAGAGCCTTTGGCGAACGGGTCTTGAGTAACGCCGCCTGGAACGGCATGTAGCCGTTTAGAGTCGACGGTGCCGGGCAGTGTGTCGCCTGTGCCCGTGATCACATCGCTGGCTCTAGTGTCGCGTGTAGTCTGTGGGCTTCGTTAGCAAGGAATGACTTGGGATGACATCCGCAACTTACTCTGGGAATATCTCCTTCACCTGCTGCGTCCGCGAGATTCCTGGCTCCCAGATCATTTGGGTCTGTCTCCGAAGCTATTTGATCGGGCCGAGGAACTGAAGGGATATATCTGGGTGCTGCGGCATCTTCAGGCACCTTGGTACCATCCTTTGCCATGTCAAAGAGATCACCACCGCTGTTTCGTCCGGATTGAGCCATTGTGAGGTTTGTTATACTGGTGAGAGTTATTCTGGTCGTTTTGCAATAAAGTGATATGAACAGACTTGAGAAGAGACGAATTGAAACAATGTTTTCGAGCCGGAAATACCTCCCTTGAGGACTCACAGATTTATCCTACAGGCAATGATGTTCGATCGTGTGCTCATTGTCCTCAGCGTCATTTAGCGGAGAACATCACAGTGCATGATGTCACTTGATTTGGTTCTTCGTGTTTCCCCTGCAGTGACCAAGGGGGATTTACCGTCAGGTACTCAGTCGTCGCAGGAATATTATCATGCCGGCCCTCAGCAGGAGTTCACTGGCATGGGTGACAAGACAGTACACAGTAGCAAGAGCAATTCAACAATGCTTGAAGTCTTGATGCTACGCTAGTGAGGCTGGTGTTTTGCGTTAGCAGTTTTACTTCAGGGCGCCCCCGCAATGAGATGCCGAGGCACGTCCGTCGAACCCTCCACAGAAACGAGCTTCGTAGTGCTGGCATGCGGCGTATAGCCGGCATGGTTCCTTAAAGAACCAGACGAAGTCCAGAGCATCCAGGACGAAGTTGAGGAAGACAAATCATTTGAGTGCCCTCGAAAAAGTGATTCTATTTTCGATATCGCCCTTTCGTTGAACATCATGGACGGTCCAAACAACGGCATCGTCCTGTACCATTATTCGTTCTCCCCGTATGCCAGGCGTGTGTTGTGGTATCTTAGTCTCAGAGGAATTGACTACGCAGAATGTGTATGCTTGCCACGATATTCATCGAGCTCCGCTAAAACACAGCACAGAAACAAGCTCCAGTTCTGCCTCGACCAGACCTCAATGCGTTGGGAGTAAAGTACAGAAGAATCCCAGTGTTGGCCATTGGCCGCGATATCTACTGCGATAGTCGGCTCATCATTCGCAAGCTGGAAGAGTTCTTCCCTAATGGCGCCCTGGGTGCCTCATCAGGCGAACAAAAAGCCATCGAGAAGTTCCTTGACATTTGGTCCACCGAGTCTGGGCTGTTTGCGCGAGCATCCCAGCTAATTCCAACCGATATGCCGCTGCTTAATGACCCCAAGTTCACCAAAGATCGAGAAGACCTCACCGGTCGGTCATGGAGCAAAGAGCAGATTGCTGCCAATAGGCCCGAAGCACTCGCTTACATCAGGAACGCCTTCAGATTTCTAGAGACAACCCTGCTATCAGATGGACGAGATTGGATCTTGAAAACAGACAAGCCGACTCTGGCAGACATCGAAGGTAAGCAGAAAGTACGCTGCATGCAGGTCATGGACTGGGCTAATGCACAAACCAGCTATCTGGACGCTTGATTGGCTGAACGGTCTTAAGGGAGCCTTACCACGGGAGTTGTTCTCTGAGAAGCATTATCCAAAGGTGTTCTCATGGATAGCGAGATTCAACGAGGCGCTCAAAACAGCTAAGCCGCAGGCACCAAAGCCAGCTACTCTGAAAGGGGATGCTGCTTCGCAACGCATCCTCGAAGCATCTTTCGCCGAGAAGAATCCAAGCGTCGACAGTGCTGACCCTTTGGGCTTGCAGCATGGAACCGAAGTAGAAGTGTACCCTACTGACTCGGGTGTCAAGCATCACGACAAGGGTCGCCTCCTAGGGTTGACGGAGGATGAAGTCGTCTTGAGTATTCAGACCCAGGGTAAAGAGGTGCGAGTGCATTATCCCCGAACCGGCTTCAGGATAAAAGCAGTCAACGGTGGCAGTTCCAAATTGTAGCCCTCAGGAAACGTCAGTATCAACACTAGTCAGACATTGATCACACAGAAACTCGGTCATCCTGTGGCCCCAAGCAGGAGCAGCTGCGTCGATGTTGTAAGCACTCGATAGTGTGGTTGTTGATTACTTGATTGGCAACTAACTAAGAGTGCTACGAGAAAGGTGTATGCCTCTCGTGCACAAATCTGTGGTACGCTAAGCCTAATCGGGACGGGTAGGCAGTAACACCGCCTATCAAGAAAGTGCGGTACAACTGAGCACTGCCAACAGATGTGTCCACGCGGTATGTTGTGACACCCATCTGCGAGATATGTCGCGTGTTCAGGAAAATTGTCACACACTTTACATCGATGGAGGCACTAGTCCTCTACGATGGTGTCCATAACCAGCGTGGCTTGCCGCGAACCTCACCGAAGTAACAATTCATCGCGTGCCGTTTCGGCAAATGCTCATTTCAGAAGCTCTCAAGCTTTCAAGATATCCTCGAACTTGATTGTTCATCAGCTCATGTTGTCAGCCCGGCCAAGCGGGATACCGTTGCTCTTTTGAAGGGAGCGCTGTACTAGCTTTGGGCAATTATGATGCATCACATGCAACAATAAAATTTCAATATCCGCCCAAGTGACCACGGGGATGAGTCGAAGGGACATGACGAAGCCTGAAAGCAGGTGAATGAAACGCCAGCATCATTGCTGCCCAAAGACCCCATTGATTGGTGGGATATGTTGGCCAGTCGCGATGCCCAAACCCAGCGGACCGGCCTAGTGAGCCTGTCAGACAATGACCGTACTGTTTCCGGGCGCTTTAGGCGCTCGCTAGCTGTCTCCAAACCACCTATCACGGGAGTCTAGCGTAACCGGGAGGGACAACCCGACACCCTCCAATGGCTGCCACACTCCCCACAGTTACCTCAGCCGCCCGCTTGATGTTGTTCTGCGCCATTCGAGGCTAACACCAGAAAGCCCTCGACGGTCATTTTTGACTGCCCGGTGAGTAGATATGTTGGACGGAGAAGACCTTTGAGTATAGCCAGGAAAGATCTTGTGTGCCAAAACACTGGTCAGAGGAGCACAAAATTCGAGTTAGCCTGGCCAAGCAGGAGCAGGGTACAATACTCGTAATTGTAGGCTCTTTCTTCAGGCATATTCTAGGCTCCACAGACGGCTGCCACGCTGTCAAGGCCCGTCCAGCTTAGCTGACAGTTAGCAGGACCACTCATGATCGCAAATCCTTCTCTGCATCCTGCAATTGCCATTGTTGCCTCGCGCCGGCCCTGTCCATCTGTCCATCTTCCTCATGTTCCTTCTCGCCTCGCAAGATCAACACTCATCGTTTGTGTCGGCCATCTAACAAAATATCCCGCCTTTGACACGATCGGCAGTAATACTCTGCTCATCCCACACAAACGCTCCCAGGATTTGTCTAGCCCGCGGCACGAAGGACCTCGTTCGGCTCAGAGGCCCCCCTTGAACCCTTTCCTTGCCTTCCTCTCGCCCTCAGGTACGCACATTCTTGGAGCTGGTACAAGGTCCCTCAGATCCCAGGAGAGAACCACAAAGAAGAAGGCCTATTTACATACTGCTTGACCGGAGGCACTTTGGGCAGACATTTTTGACCTTGATTGGTGGCTCGTTCGCTTGAATCAGCGCTGCTGCAACCCAAGGAAGAGCGCTGCCTGCGCCCAAATCATTCTTTTCCTTCGCCAACTGTTACACTGTCACCTTTTTGACAAACAACATCACGTCCGGTTCTGGAGCAGGAAGGACTTTACATTGCGTTGTCTCGATTCATTGGATATCAATCTCTCAAACTCCTGGAACACATCCATCTGCTGGATTTCATTCGTTTGGATCCTCTTAGTCTTGTTGACCGGCTCGACATTGCCGCTTATTCTGCGACTCTACTGACACATCATCTTCTCATTTGTCTGATTGCGCATTGGTGCCCAACGACAAGGACTTGTGCGCTCCCCAGGACAACTTATATTCTCTCCTCGCCAGGATGTCTCGTTACCCAGCAGATGATGATTATCGCCGCGACCCTCGCCAGTCTTCAAGAAGAGAACATCGCAGCGAACGTGACCACGGCCACAGGGAGCGTGTTGAATCTGCGAGAGACAGAAGAACCATGGATGACCGGATAGGCAGAAATGACCGTATGGACGTTGACATGGACCGAATGGATCCACGTTTGGACTCTCGCTTGGACCCAAGAATTGACCCGAGGATTGACCCCCGTATGGACATCCGGACTGAGCCAAGAGCAAACACCGCTGCTACTCGGATCGATCCTAGATCTGACCGTGGAATTGACCGCCGCAACGTCGAACCTGACGCCGCTGGCCAGATTTATCAAGATCCTGTCACTGGAGAATTCTACCGCGAAGTGAGGCAGGTACCCTCAAGATCCCCGTATCCTCCTCGGGATGAGCGGGAATATGATGTTCCGCCATCGAGGAGTAGACAACCAGTGGATACACCCATGAGCAGGGGCCGTGAACCTTTGAGGCCGGAGCTCAATGAATACTTTTGCCCAGGAGAGGGAATTGATCGAGAAGTCATCCAGCATGAAATATGTAAATATCTTGGTCAGGATGCCACATGTCGCCCCGGCCGAAACACGGATGTATGGAACACCAGCTCAACTCTTCATGGGTAAGTGTATATATGCTAACGCAACGATCCAGGGTCGTTCCGGATATTTGGTCAGGGCCTACCGCCCTTTTACCACGGTATGACTGGATCCTCAAGGCCATATATTGGATTTAGATACTGATACTAAATGAATAGGCAATGGAGCAATCCCTTCGTGAGGATACGATCAAGTGGCAGCGTGAACGAGAACGAAGGGCCAGATCAGGTCGTTCTCAAGGTACGCCTTATAGCGTTTGGACAGAAAACCGATCTAAGGATCGCGTAGGTTCCTATGCCGACATGCAAGCCCGACAAGAACGAGAACGACAATCACGATACCCAGGAGATATGGACCTTGAAGACGACGACGCTTACGGCCAACGGTCCCAAAGGCCGCGAGATCCGGATACCCGTGATGTTCGTTCCATGGCTAGTGGTCGTGCCCCTGTCCCTGTCAGTTCAGGATATCCCCCGGAGCCTGGTTATCCTGCTTCTTATACTATATCTTCAACTCGGGAAGGATATGTTCCAGGACAACCTGCATACTATGGCACAGAAAGAGAGCCTAGGACGTTTGGTGGCAACACACCTCCGGCGGTTTCCAGAGCAGGACAATCCACAGCGTACGTACAACCCGGTGGTGGTTACCCAGTCAGAACAGGATCTTCAACGTCTTCATCAATACCTGCTCCCTATGGAGGCGGAGATCCGAGAAGAGAAATGATGGGTGGATACCCTCCGGTATATCCTGAATCACGTAGGCATAGATGATCGCCATGTCTTTTGCAGTACCTGATACTTCCGACATGGTTCTGGATGCTTCTCAGGTCCATGGACGGTCTTGCAAGCCTGAAACAACCATCTTCCCAAAGACGACCCTAGATGGTCCAAAGCTCAAAGATGCAATTTCTATCCTGGAGTGACTGGCGAATCTGATACGACATTTACCCGGTTGAGACGACATCAAATATGCCCATAGAAACCCCTGGAAATCCGATATAGGTTTTGATGGTACAATGACTTCATGATCCACGAAGAGTTTCTGGGCTCGGCTGGCTGTTTTATTTTGCAACATTCTTTTTACCAAAGGAACAAAACCTGGTGTTGGCTACAGTCGTGCTTTTACCCGGATCTGGAAGGCTATCTGGAATATACTACAAAATTGTCGAGTTTATATACGCCATGGAAAGCCGGGTTTTACAGGCGTAGGAGTGTTATGTGCCGAGCATGGGATGGCGTCCTTGAAATCCATTTGGGACCTCGAAACCAAATATCCATATTGATGACAACGCTAATGCAACAACTGCTCATACTGCCCACACTGGCCTGTCCACCAGGATTGTTCAACCTGTTCTACTGTTGATGCCGTGAGTGACTCTTGGCTCGCTACATTCTTCTTGAGGTCTTTGATTGTTCGAACCAGTTGCATGACATGTGTCTTTTTCTGACCGACTCTGTAAGGACTGACTACGACTCTCGCTTGTTTCCATGTCGACCGTCTCTTGGAGGCCTTGCTGTCTGGGATTTGCAGTTGTCGGGATTTCAGGGTCAACACATCCAGGAGACGATCAGCCTTGTCATACTTCAGCTGGTCATGCCAGAACTACCATTGTTGCAACGTTGTCGTCCTCTCTCCACAGTTTAGCACATTCACCACTGTTCTTTGCTAGTGCCTGGATAACATTTTCCTTTCTGCGCCTACTCACATGTGTCACTCTCTAGCTTCATTGACTTCAATGAATCACCCGCCTGGTCTTGTTCCCACGGAGAACACTTGACCCAACAACTGAATCCAGCTTTCTCAACGCGGGGACCTGCCGAAAGAAGAGGTCTTGGTCAACCAGCTGGTGACGACGTACACCTGGAGTACACGGGAACATTAAACGATTCTCCTCTCAAGAGGCACTTCATTCACATCTTCATCTCGCTAATCCTTCCCCTTCACATAGCAACTTCACTCTCTCGCCACTCCCCTCCCTCCACCGCCGCACCCAGTACTCATAGCAAACAAATCTCGCGACCGCCTCGTGCCAAGTCGCGATCTGATTCTGAATTGCTTATCACGGTCTCAAGCTTGATCAAAACTTCATCTCGTCGATCACCCTTTCACCACATCCATCTTTCTCGTCCTTCTTCGATTGAGACATCCTCATACTATCATCGTTCAAGATGGAGTCCCCTCCGACTTCAGCCTTCCCCAAGTTCGTTGATGGCGACGTGCTTATCATCATCTCAACTACTCAGTACTACAAACTCCACTCTCAAGTCTTGCAGGCTCACTCCCCAATGTTTGCCCAAGAGATGAAGAACAACCCAGGCCCACGTCTGAATGCACAGGCTCGTCGTGAGAATGCTGCTGCATATCGCTTCGAGCTCGCCAGGGAACCTGGTAACCTTGAGAGTCCGGGTCAATTCTTGCGCATCGTAAGACTGCCTTTTATAGATCACGTTACTGCGCGACATCTACTAACACTTGCCATCGCAGGACGTCAACGAAAACGGTCGTTCTCCTCAATCAACCTTAAGAGTGGGCCTTCCAGATCTCAGCAGTGGAAAACCAACAAACATCATTAACCAAGCATGGGAGTGGCTCTTTGGTGTCTTCTACAATCGCGAACCCACATTCGACGACTCTGGCCTTGCTCCAGTCCTCGCCTGTGTCATGGCTTTAATCGAAGTCTCTGAATCCATCGGCGCATCTGAACATGTCTGCGACATTGTCGACCTTGCACTCATGCGCCAGGACACCGTTCTCTGGTCTGCCGTCATGGGTGATCCAAACGTCTGGATCGAGCTTGGCCGTCGTATCCGCTCTCCTGCCATCTATCGCGAAGCTGCAATCCACCTTGTCGGCCAGTGGGATGTTCTTCCGGAAGAGAAGAAATCACGCATAGGTGCAGACATTCGTGAGATACTTTCACGCAAGTCTGAAGAGCTTGCTCTCGCCAAGGAAGCCATTGAACTTCGTATCCTCGGTCACTACCCACAGTTCATGACTCGCAATGCTTCCTCCAAACCTGGTCGCCCAACCTACTCGGCCGACATCTACATGTGGATGTGCGTTTCTTTCTTCCGCCAGTGGTTCGCCCAGAGCATTTCTGATGATCGTACCCGCCGCGCCCCAGATGGTGGACTCAACTTCTACGCCGCTCTCTACGAGGGTGGTCAAGCGTACTTGACTCACATGGACTTCAAGACCTTTCACCAATTCTTCCCGATGAGCATCAAGGCTTGTCATGTCCTGGAGGCGAATATGGGTGTTTTGAAGGAGGATATCAAGCAGTTTGTCGCTGATCTCATGACTGAGCGTACCCATCTTAAGCGTGCGGAGCACGAGATCGGCTGGTTGACCTGTGCCAAGATTGAGAAGGAGGACCTCCCATGGGCCAACGAGGTTCGGGTCGGTCATGCACCGGACGGCCTCGAGCAGGTCTATCAGAGTCTACAGGCTCAACAGGCGATGGAGCAGGAGCAGACGCCTCCACGTCCGAAGAAGCGGGCGCGGATGTTCGTGGAGGAGGACGAGGACGAAGATGACGATGAGGGCATGTTCGTCCGCCAGGGCGACGCCGATGCCATGGAAGAAGATGATGAGTAGTCATTCAGGTACGTGCCCTCTACTTCGATGATGGAGAAGTTCATGCGATGCTGACGGTCGCCAGGGTCATCGTGGTGTTTTCATGCGGTTTTCGTCGGGGGGCAACTCGGTTGTAATACAGCTGGCGACTGCGTCTGGTGGTTGAATCACGGTGTTTTCATGGACGGAGTTTCGGGCTGGTGGTCTACTGGGGAGTAACGATGACAATTCTTGGGCTTTGGCGACGGCGACCTTCCTGGTACCATTGAAAAGTACCAGGTCAGATAGCATTGGCGTGCTCTTCATGACCAAATCGATATTGGGCTTTGCATAAGGATATGCAATGTGATTATTGAATCAGTTTCATGAGGCTATGTACAGTGCTTTACGTGCCCGGTTTTTGCTTCGAAGTACATGCACGCCCACTTCCTCCGTTTGGCATATCGTGATTTCGCTCTGTAGTAGATATCTTCATTTCGGATCATCGAAACCTTCTGGGATCTTCCTGGGGCCTCTGGGGACTAGATACAAACAGAGACGTTAGTAATCTGTGAGCACTTGCAGGAGCGTTTGAAGACGAGTAACACTCGCGAAGCTCGAGGGGAGAGACTCACCAGGATATGAATGTGGGATCAGTGGCGGATCTTCATCACCGAAATATCTTCTCAAGGGTGGAATGACGAAAAAGGACAAGGGACCGCATCCGCCGATCACGCAGGACCAGAAGATGGCGGGTTTTTCGTGGGAGGCCCAGCGTAGGTACCGAATGGGTTGGCCCCAGAATCTTGCGGGGACGCCGGACATGGTTGTTTTTGTGTATGTCTCTTTAACAATGTTGTCGGAGGGTGAAACGCAGGTCGGAAGCGGAACGCAGGTTCTCAGGGAGGTGGTGCGCGCTGAATTCGTAGAGGATGAAATGTAGGTTGGAGGATCGGTGGGAAGTGTGGTGGGAGGTCTTGAGGCGACTGCCTCTAGGTGTTGTCGTCGCTCTGGATTGAGAGTTCAGGAGGAGTGTGAGCTTGAGGTCGAGTGAGGAGCAGGATGCGTGCTCGTGCTCGTGCTTGGATGCGATCACCTCGAAGTGAGCTCCAGATGCGGCCGTGTGACTTCGTGGTAGACCTGTGGACCGTGATGTCGCGCAGACCTTCGCTCGGTGGATGGGAGGTCTGAGTATGAGTTGCGCGCAGTCTGCACTGCCTGAGTTGCGAGCTTGACGAACTATTGTAGAGCCTGAGGTCAATGTCAATGCGAGTCGGACGATTGGACAAGGTCAGAGCTTGGCAGCTACGGTGGAACACACGGAGGCGCTCGATGGCACGGACGCTCATGCGTACACTGCAAAGTTTAGGAGTGGTATTGAGCCAGACGCATAAGGTAATCCATACTGCATCGTGGGGTTACAGCTCGCCGGGAATATTCTTCATTGATTCATAACTTCGTACAATCGTCTATAGACGACGGTCGGACAATGCCTTTACCCTGTCCGGATGCAGCGCTTCGAAAGACCCGTAAAACTAGCCCGAAATGTGTCATCGCTGCAGAGGTCATAGCTACCCTTGGCTGGGTGCGTGATCACATAATGTATACCTTCCTGACTTGATCCCAGGTGAAACTCTCCCCTGTAGTGGGATCCCTGACTTCGCCTTCCTTTCCAATCTGTAAATCTTGAATGTTTCCATCCCCACCACCGAGTCCAGCCATTACCAGTTTTCGTTGCAGCTCTTCAAGTCGCTCACGGCCATAGATGCGTCCATTAGGCAGTACCACTGGATTCTGCTCCACTGAACTCGTCGTGTGATGTGCGTATGGTACGTTGCGGGCAAGATCATTGAGTTCCATGCTGCAGATCGGACAGAGAGATGTATTAGTTGCTATTCGCGCATGCCCTGGTGTCGATGAGCTGGCTGGGTTATATGCGCTGTGACATGCCGGAGTCTTGAGAGCGGAGAGACCAGCAGACAAAGCGACGTGAAGAAGCGGTTGGACTGGTAGCGATAGTAATGTATGATGAGTTTCGATGAAAAGCTCGGCCAAATGGTGCCACCTCGACGGGGCGAACAAGCTGCGATATGGCTCGGCTTCTGTCTCAGGCGTTTGAGCTAGCAGTCCAGCTGCTTGCATTATAGCTTCAGCCCGTGACGAAGTATGTGGAGTGAGATGTTGCTGGGCATGCATGGTCGCTTCGAATCGTTTGGCGGTGGTGCCTGCCCTCACGAGTTCGGTGAATTGTTGAAGCCGTAACTCGAACTCAAGATCCGTCGTCTTGTAGGGCGGTGTAATGAGCTTCTTCAACGAATTCTTGTTCTCATTAACCCAGACAAGGGCTTCCTTCGCCTGGCCTCGAAAAAGTGATGACGCAATTGTGTGACAGGACACGAACGTGTCGAGGTCAATGAGATGGGAAATCTGTTTGGATTCGGCGAGTGTTGAGGCCGTCTTGGAGTATCCTGAGCGAAGAAGGTAGTCCACCATCAGACGGTCAAGCCGGGTGCGTGACCACTGGTCATACTTCACATCCACCAAGGACGGTATTTCGTAGAGATCCTGTAGATGCTTGATACGTTTGGCGGAATCCTCGTGCAAGGTCTCCTCCTCGGTATGCAGCTTTTCCAATTTTCGTTTGAAATTCTGCATTCGCTGGATCATTGCGTCGAGGGAGGCGATTGTCTGGTCCGGTGACTGTGAAGAATTGAGGGCGGCGTTGGCGGTGTCCTTGAGAGTGGGTAGTATATGGTCTCTTTCACGCTCCACATAGCGCTGAGTATTCCGGAAATTTCGCTTGACCAGTTCATGGGGGAGACGGAGGAGAGGTTGGTCCTACTTCGGTGTTAGAGGTATGCAGTCTGCACGGAGTTGGCACAGTGGGTGTTTACCAGGAGGACATGACTGTCCGGGTTGAGTTTCGTGACGGTGAATTCAGCAGTCATCGTGGCTAAGTTGAGTATCAGAGAAGAAGAAGGTGGAAGAGAATACTCCAACTATATGAGGATTCGTCTATCAAGTAAACATGCAGAGCATTGCATGAGTTGGACACAGGATGGATTTCTAGTAATGGCCATCGCCTACCTAGGTAGGATGCGGTGTCGAGGACCGTCGTCCTTGTCTCAAAGAAGTTATGCTCCGCACGAGTGTTCTACGCTTGGTCCTGCGAGCTGCACTATCTTTTGTCTATCTGGCATTCACGACCTCAATCAGGTCAAGACATAATATTTTGATAAGAACCATGAGTGGCTTTGGCTTTGACTTCATTCGTCTGCCGTTAGCCAACTAGCGAATATCCCAGACCTTCACCACTACCCATCTCAACAAGCCTTTTCCGCATGGCTTCAGCTCGCTCACCTTTCGATCCTTCCAGGTCGAAGTGTGCTTTATCAATCCATTGACCTACAGCATGCTGCAGGACCTGTCTCGCTCGTTCAGTGCCATGGCCAGCCAGACCAATAGAACCGTGAAGGGTCATACGACCGACATCGACCGAGGTATCTACCCCTTTGTAAACACCACGATGTAGGATGTTGCTATCGTAGAAGACTGCATCGCCAGGCTTCATCTGTACCACGAGTTGACCAGGTAGATTGGGCTCGAAGGGTGCGGCATTTCGCTCTTCGTCAGTCCTTACTCGCCGATGACTTCCTGGAACAACAATAAGGGAGGCGTCATCGAATAGTGCGATATTGTACTGGGCATGTAATTGTTTACCTCCAGGACTCTTCTCCTTGAGTTGTCGTTCTTCATCCTCTGGAGTGACCTCTGGCCGGACATCGTCTCGATGCCAGCGCAACTCAAAATCTTGCCGCTCAGCAGGGCTCACGAGCAGGTTAAACAGTTCCATCACAAGCTGATCATCTCCTTGGGAGTCCTTTTTCAGACCCACTAGCTCTTTTACTATCGAGAGGACCTCATCCGAAAAGTAGAGTTCCGCGAAAGCATTCCGCTGAGCCATATCCGGATGAAGGAGATGCTGGACTCCCCAGATGTTGTCTCCTGGCTGCCACTCATTCCATGGCGGATACTGTTTCGGCACCGTCCGTACATACGGCCACTTGCCTTGCCGTGCCTGCTCTGTTGCCTGTTGACATGAATCCCTCAGGCTCTGAAGTGTTTGTGTCGACAGCAGACTAGTGATCTTGACAAAGCCATCTTTACGGAGAGCGTCCAGGTGCGGCGTCGGTGATGCTGTGCTCATTGTTTATGCAGGGGTTTTCACGTTGCCTTCTTTTCAGAAAAGTGGAAGGCAATAGCTGTAAATTGCTGTAAGCGCTGTTGTATCGAACAATGAACAGCAATGTAACCTAGCCAGGGAAGACGAAGCCAGCAAGCAGCCTCACTGGATCCCCTCCTTTCATGCGGGGATCGCCGTGGTACCCTGGCTGTCGCAATATCTGCCTATCGCAACCGTGACATTGGCTAAAGGCAGCGCCTGAATACCACCCAAATGTGTTCGTGAAATGTGTCGTGGGATGCCGCCATTCTGCCCACTGCTTTATGGCGCCTGGGAGAGAATCATCACTGGCGACCCCTACGTGGGCTGTTGGTTGCTGCCTGTAATTATAGCCGTGACTCGTGCAGAGTCTTCCCCGTGAACTCCGTAGATGTTGCAAGAGCAGTAGTGCTTGTTGAAGATCTTCTGGCCTTCGTCCCTAATTTCTTCTGACGCTTTTTCTCTGGCTGAATTGATTCTTATAACTCGAGTTCGATCTCGATACTGGCTGGAATGGAGCAGCATATCAAGACACCGTCATCACCCTCTAGGCACCCTTCTATTTCGCCTTTCAGCAACTTCGTTTCGCATGTGCCACACGCCCCTGAGCGGCAGCCGTAATCAGGAGTCAATCCAGACTTCTCCGCGAGTTGAAGAATGGTTAGTCGATCCTTGGCCAGCCACTTCACCTTCATATCGGACTTACGAAAAGTCACGGTTGCTTCCTCAATGTCTGACATGGTTGGTGTATTCTGGCGGTCTTTGTCCGCCAGTTAATACATAAAGAAGAGAGTAGAAGGCTGACCCTGAGAATGGCGACATTGTTTAATAGCCGAGAGCTGGAGGACATTCCTCATTACGTCTGTGATCTTATGCCGTGCCGTAACCCTCTTGTGTCGGCCTACCTGCCTAATATCTGCACAGTAATAGCATTAATCGACGGCACATTCTTAGCATTTACCATTGATGCCTCTGTCCTGTGCATGACAATCTCGGTTACAAAGACTCACTTGCCGCCATGCACTGCTGATCATCATTTGAAGAAGGTGCAAGACAGCCATGAGTTAGGAAATGCGGAAAGCTTGACATGCTCTCAAATGCCAGCTTTGGCAGATTTGCCAAACTGGCTTACACAACGTCACGTTCCTACAAGACCAACTTCTCTCGTACGATAGTGCCACCAGTATAATTGCTGTCATCATGACTAACAGCTACAGCTCAAGAGTTTCAACAGCTTTGTCATTCCCGGTTAACGCGCCATGGATATGAGAAACCTGGCTTGACTCGAGGCCTGGTAGCTCGAAGCTTCTCGACATACTCAGCCAGTCTGGAATCCCAACAACAGGCCTCGACTCCCGAGACTGTCACAGATGAGACGAAAGATTCACAGGATGCACACCCCGATCGGATATCGCATGTTATCCGGGGCAGGCAGCTGTTAGCCGACAAGGTTAGACGAATCATGCGTAAAGTTCCTCACCCTGTCGCTGTCATAACAGCAACAGACACCACTGCAAGCCCAAGCGGAGGACCCAAGGCATGGAGAGGCGCCACAGTGTCTTCCCTGAATACTGTAACGTTGGTACCTTACCCAGTCATCTCGTTCAACATCAACAAAATCTCATCAACATTGGACGCCATCTATGCAACGGGTCAGTTCAATGTTCATTTTCTGTCCAGCAACTCATACGGAAGAACGATTGCGAGCAAGTTCGCACGCGGTAATGCTAGCTCACCATTCCATGACAAGCACGGAAATCTCGAACGATTTGCCCCGCAAGAAGAAGCTGGTCAGGTACCTATGGCAGCTGGCCCACCCATTATATCCCCGAAAGTTTCGAACAGGAGAACATACATGGCCCCGATAAGACTGCATTGTATGCTTATGCGAGAGAAAGTCGTTGGGATAGGGGATCATTTGGTGGTCTTCGGTCGAGTCGTCAGAACTTTCTACCAGCCGGGATACTTCAGCAGTGACGGGCCTGGTGAGACACCAGTCTTGGTATATGCGGATGGTAACTACAATGTTTGTGCAAAGCGGCGGCTCTCGGATACAATTTTCAAGCATGTCCATGTGACAAACCATGTCGAAGAACAGGCTGGTGGCAGCGCAAATGCACCAGTTGATGAGGAAAGTGGTGTACAAACATGATCCAGCAAGTTGACAATTTATGAAACACAAGGCATGGTCTTGTAGAGTCTTCAGCTGAATGTCAGCACCGAGTATCAAGGCTTTTGCATCACTTGTGGTATCCCGACTCTGTGACAGCCTTGATAGCTTATGTAACCCATCATATCGAATAGTGTCCGCCTTCTGAAATCTGATTGGTCGGAAATAATTCAACTTGCATCTCAAGAGCTTCAACATCGTCTTCATCCAGCATATATCGAATTGTAAACACACCAATCCAGCAAAACCATGCCTCCCCGAATATCACATCGCAGCAGCCCGGCCAAATTCGTCTGCGGTTCTTGCCGCAGAGCTCTCCTATCTCCCAAGCGAAGACGACTCGCGTCATCCACGTCCTCAACTCCTGAAATCTACGATGTCGTAACCGTAGGCGGCGGTCCAGCTGGTCTGGCGCTGCTCGCAGCATTGAGTGCGTATTCCAACCATCCATCTAAGCAGAAGCTGATTAGTCACAGAATCATCACCAATAACTTCACACCTCAAAACAGCACTGATTGAAGCTCAAGATCTGTCCAAACTCCGCCAATGGACTTCCCCAGAAGATCAATTCTCCAATCGTGCAAGCAGTCTTACCCCTTCGTCCGTCTCATTCCTCGAGACAACCGGGACATGGTCGCACGTCGACCAATCTCGCGTCCAGGCCTACGACGAAATGGAAGTCTGGGACGCCGCCAACACCTCCAGTCTCCAATTCGACTGGAAAGCCGAAGCTCGAAAGTACAACGCGCCACCACAGACCATAGCAACTATGACTGAAAATGCCAATCTCACAAAAGGTCTGCTCGAGCGTATAGCACAGCTCGGAGCAGAATCCTCACTCTTCTCCAACACCAGCGTATCATCCATCACAAACGGCGAAGACGAGCCTAACCCCGAAGGTCTCAACCTTTCGTCCTGGCCTGTACTCAGCCTGTCATCCAAATCTACCTCGTCTTCCAGCACCATCGCAGCCCGTCTGCTCGTTGGCGCAGACGGATTCAACAGCCCTGTCCGCGCCTTCGCCGGCATCGATGCCAAAGGATGGGACTACAACCGACACGGTGTCGTCGCCACCTTGACCGTTCAACCCACCGACACCACCCCAGAAACATTCGACTTCTTTGCTGACGACCCTCTCCCCAATCGCGCAACAGCATACCAGCGTTTCCTCCCAACATTAGGCGGGCCCATCGCCATCCTTCCATTGCCTCAAAATCGCGCCTCCTTAGTCTGGTCCACGACGCCCAGCAACGCCGCGTACATCAAATCTTTGCCTCCAAAGGCACAAATCTCCCTGATCAACGCGGCACTGCGCCTCTCCCAGGCCGATCTGAAATACTTCTTCAGTCTGTCCGCAGACTCGCCCGACGCTCACGAAAGCGAACTACATTGGCGTCTGGCGCACACTTCGCCGCCGCCGACCGGACGTGCACCACCGATCGTCACGGGAGTGCAGGACGGTTCGGTGGCTAGTTTCCCGTTGCGCTTCCGCCATGCAACGAGTTTAGTGGAGCCTCGTGTCGCGCTGATTGGGGATGCCGCCCACACGATACACCCTCTTGCCGGACAGGGGTTGAATTTGGGACTCGCGGACGCAAGATCGCTGGCAGAGTGTATTGCTTACAGCGTGAGTCATGGTATGGATCTTGGCGACAGTATGGCGTTGGAGAGGTACAGTCAAGAACGCTTCGGGAAGGGGCTGCTCATGGCTGTTGGGGTGGATGCGTTGAACTCGCTTTATCAATTTGGAAGTGCTGGGGAAGGGATGTTGGCCAGTTTGACGGGCCAGGTTAGAGGATGGGGAATGAAAGCCATAAACTCGGGACTTGTGCCGGGCATGAAGAGCTTGATTATGAAGCAGGCTAGTTGAACTGATCTAAATCAGCCTCCAAACATTGTTCGCTAGATGGCTAGGACGTACAAATACGTCAGAATTGGAATAGTCCGGATGCATAATTTCAGCCTTCACCCAGACCCCATGGTCCCAGCTCGACTCTTTCTTCTGTGTAAACCTCGACTCCCAAGACCTCATCGCTGGTACTGGCTTGGCTATTGTGCCCTCGTGCCAGGCGTTCAAGCACCAGCCACAGTCCTTCGGTGCCAGGCCCGCACATGGACGGCTGCAAATCCAGATCGCCTATACGCAGTCCCGAAGCCACACTGGTAAATTCTTCGTCATCGAATTCGCTGCTTGCCATGACCCGCTTGTAGGGACCCTGTCCCTGTTCCAACGTCATTTTGAACAGCGAGCCTTGACCCTTTGCAACACCATTGTATCGCGCCACGATCGTTGCGCGGGTCATTCTCGGTACAGAAAGTGGAGCAAGGAGTCGATTTGTGGTTCCATCAAAGATCGCTGGGGTGCTGCGAATGCTGAGTCGTCCGCTGCCGTCGGCGGGAAGTTGGACTAGGGGTGCCGGAGAGCCATTTGAAGATGAGTACAGATCGAGGGTAAAGTCAGCATACTGGTCCCGATCATACGTCGAGCAGATGAGCGTGTATGACCCGGCTCCCAGTTCTGTCTCTATGACGGCTGTTCCTCGCCGATAATCACCAGAGTGCGCGAGGACATCTCTCGGACGCAGGCGGTTGATCCTTGAACCATCGCTGTACACTATTAAAATCTTGACGTGAATGTCCGGCGAGCTGTCCTTGACTTTCTCACCAACACGCAAAATCAACGCCAACTTCTGCTTACTGCCGAGCCGCAGACGAAACTGCGGGTTGCCCAGATAAGTGGCAGACACTGAATTGCCACCCGCGTTGGATCTGCTCCATTCGGATCTTACTGTGTGTTTTTGCGAGTACTGAAGTCGAGCCTCGGATAACATGATGGAACTCTTCGAGAACGCCGAGATCGTAAAGTTCATTTTACCCGGAGGAAGGTCTTGCGACACCACCACCACAGTATAGGCTGTCTGCGCCGCGGCCTGGAACCTCAATAGCGTGTTCGGAGAATCGACGAAAGGCCCGCGTGCTTTGGCACCATCACTGACGATGACGCTGTGGCCGTTGCGTTGATAGAGGTAGATGCTGATGTGGCCATTCTTGCCAACGGTCAACTGCGTGTAGTCTCCAGTCCGAAAATGCCGGTTCAGTAACAACCAGATTTCTCCAGCCTCAGAGGTCTGAATGGCAAACTGTGGATTTTCCACGAGTACATTTCCAGCCGGGCCTGTCTGCGGCTGTTGCCACGAAAAGTGCATATCCTGTCGATGAGAGAACAATCCAGGGTTCCAGTTGATGTACATGTTCTCAAAGTACTGGAACATATGGTTGAAGTCAATCCAAAAAGTGCCTGGCATCATCTTGTTGTCCGATGAATCACCGTCAAGTTCCTCCCCATCATGTAGATTGGGCTTTCGTCTTGCTGCTCCCCGCCAGACATCACCATCAGCCCAGGGGTTCTTCACTAGTACCTCTCTTCTGTTGCCCTCTGATGAGAGTTCTAGGACTGCATAGTCATGTTCTGATGCAAGGCCAAGCTGTCTTTGCTCACGGCGTGGGAGTTTGCCAGTACCAATCGTTATCAGTACATTGCCTTGTCTGAAGTTGCTGATGACCTCGTCCCACAAGGCGTTCTGGTCGACGTCTTCGTCGTGCAGAAACACCTGTTGAGGTATCCATCCCGTCAAAACAGCTAGATCAGTGCCTGAATTACTGCCAGGAAAGTCGTAACCTCCTCGGACCTTTAGATAAGCTTTCTCGACCAGTGCCGGCCATAGTAAGCCCGGGTGTCGACGATCAATGACGTGAAGCACACGGGAGGTTTTCGATGTAGGCAAATAATCATCAATCTCAACTCTCCTCCAACAACCATCGAAGTACATCTTCAGGACATATTTCCCGGAAGGTGAAAAAGAGATGCGATCATTCTCGTGGTCATACGGATGCACAATCGAACGAAGTATCTACTATGGCGTCAATGAGAACGGAAAATCAGAGTCGAACCTACCTTTGGGTGACCTCGTTCTGCTCGGGAGGTCCCAGCGCATAAGCTAGCAACAACCGAACAATCAGAAGTCAAGTCTTGGACTAGGTCCATGGAGTCTGGGATATGCATCGTGCTCTCAATCTGCGTTGGCTGGCCGTTCGCTTGGTGCTGAATAGCAGCAAGGGCATCCTGGGATCGTTTCCATCCGTCAAATGTCGCAAGCTGCGTGCTGGATAAAGCAAGAAAGGTCGAGTCAGTGAAGAGTTGACCTCCAGGCTCAAGAGCAAAATCTTCTGCAGAAGGAACGCTTGTCCAGGGCTTGAAAATGGAACCGTTCAATTTGGAACCCTCAAGAAGTATTATGCTTTCTCTTGTTGTAGGCTTGCGCGTGGACACAGGGTGGCTGAGGCTACCGCCCTGATGCTTGGTGGCAGCAGACCTGTTTGGCGCATCTTCTTTGTTCTTAAGCTTTTCGGCTTGAGCGAGGAGTTCTTTGCACTTTACATCAAGCCTTTTTCGATCCGTAGGCTTGTCAGTCAGACGTAAGGCTTGCAAGTACAGTTCGGCGCTTTTGATGGTGGCTTCCAGTGCAGCATTGTTACTGGATTTGGAAGCTATGGTCCCCTCGACAGCGCGTGCCTGCTCTTCGAGTTTGGGCCATCTTGCATCCATGTTTACATCAACTTACTCATAGCAAAGTCAAATGCGAGAAAGCCACATCACATGTGAAATCGAGGTTGCGCAGGTGTTTTAATGATTTGCCGTAACTACGCCTCGGTAGATGAATACTCACCTGAATTGCTTATCGGGTCGAAATCGGCAATGGCCTTGGAGTCTTACCTCGGCTGCTACGAGAAATGATCGCATTAGAACTGCTTCTCCAGTCCGAGCGGCTGGGAATTCGGTTTCTCAAGGGATCTTTTTCGGCGAGACGAGGATCTGATCATCGACCCCAAACCCTCCGATGCCGTCAATATATCAAGTTTAGCTGAGATAGCCTCTACAAAGTCGCGTCCATTTCCAACCTCTCCCGAAACCCCAGATTCATATTACGACTCCCCTCCAGACCTCCACCAATCTCCCCTCCATATCAGAACCGGAACACCACGAAGTTTCCCACAGCGTACTCCTACGTCACCATCTGGCCTTGAAGCCTGCAGGCTTCTCACGCCTCCTGAAAGAAGCCTCACCACTCCCTTTCAATATATTGCAGCCCTTAGACAAAAAGGAGTCATGTCGTCAGAATTGGCGCCATGGGAGAGCGCTGTCGCAGGTGCGACCGGTGCCGTGCTCGCCAACGCACTGGTCTATCCTTTGGATATGTACGTGCCTTCAAAGAACGCAGCAGGGGATGACAAGCTGACCCAACGTCCAGTGTAAAGACAAGACTACAGGTGCAGATCAAGAAGAGAAATCAAGAGGTTCAGCACACTGCCGAACACCATCATTATGAATCAACGCTCGATGCTATCAAGAAGATTGTCGAGCATGAGGGCGTCCATGGTCTTTACTCCGGTGTAAGCGGCGCACTTATGGGAGTTGCCTCTACCAACTTTGCCTATTTCTATTGGTATTCGGTCGTGCGACATCTTTACCAGAAATACCGGACTGCGCCCGGACAACATCCTGGTACTGCAGTCGAGTTGTCCTTGGGAGCGGTTGCAGGAGCCATCGCACAAGTATTCACCATCCCAATTGCTGTCATCACGACACGGCAACAGACGCAGCCCAAAGGCCACAAGAAGGGCATCTGGGCCACAGGACAAGAGGTGGTCGACAGCGAGGATGGTTGGACTGGACTATGGAGGGGCCTCAAGGCCTCCCTGGTGCTCTGTGTCAATCCGGCCATCACATACGGCGCATATCAGCGTCTGAAGGAAATCATATACCCTGGAAAAGTGAGGCTACGACCTCATGAGGCCTTCCGTACGTAACATTGTCATCTTGGTGGGACATTGCTGACCAATTGATTAGTTCTAGGGGCCCTGTCCAAATCTCTGGCCACACTTACGACTCAACCTTTGATCGTCGCCAAGGTCGGTCTACAGTCACGACCTCCTCCAGCCCGTGAAGGGAAGCCATTCAAGTCATTTGGCGAAGTGTTGGCCTACATCGTCGAGCACGAAGGTCCATGGGCCCTGTTCAAGGGAATCGGCCCACAGTTATTGAAGGGCCTTTTGGTACAAGGCTTCCTCATGATGACCAAGGAAAGAGTCGAGGTGCTGTTTGTTATATTCTTCGCCTACCTCCGCGTTGTCCGGGCGAGAAGGTTGCAATTGACTCAGCAGCTGAAGGAGAAAGTAGTGGAGCAGACTGCGCCAGTCGCCGGAAATCTACAGAGTCACGCCGAAAACCTACAGAGCCGCGTTATGCCAGTGGCGGAGAATGTTCTGGAGAGGGCCAAGTCTGCTCTACCTGCCACCATTAAATAAAGGACCCACAAGAGGTTGTGGTTGCTCTATATTTCAATCTTCATGTCCAGTGTGGCAGGATGGGGAGAGTCACAAATGTGATATGGGTGAAAAGGGGTTTGAATTGACATGAGCATGGCGTAGAACTTCCGGCAAATTTGTTCTGGTGTGGAAGTATGTATTTGCTGCTGCATCAATTTCCAATACTCAGTATTCGTGATACTAAGGGCAAACACGAAGAGAAAAATGATTATGATCTGGCTTCGGGGTATCTTACAGCTTGTGGGTTCTAGTTTGTACACATGATATAGTACAAGATGTTTTCAAGGGTTCCTCGATGCCCCCTTCTGGCACAAAGGATGATTACATGCCCCTCAGATCGCCAATCGATGTCGTTTCTTTGATGACCAGCCTATCAACACTTGTTAGCATACCAGCCACTTTCTCGGAGGCTCTCTGCATAGACCATACCTGTTTGGCTCCGGCGCCATTGCGCGTCTACTGCCACAGACTCGGGCGACATTTTCTTGAACAAGCCAATGAAACCGCCACCGATAGTTCGCTCTCCTACAAGAGGACGACAGATCATGACAGGCTCATCAGTCGATTCTTCCTGCACCGGAAGTTCACGCTCATCCGCTGCGGCGCTCTCAGAACTAATCGTAATTTCCTCGCTAGCAGAAGTGGCCGCCTGAGGCTCAACTTCCGTAGGTCCTGCGGCTGGCGCAGGTGATGTTGGCTTTTCAGACGCAGAATCGTCGAGCCTCCGAGGCCGCACCATCCTGACGTCCCACTGGCGGCCGTTACTGATTCCCTCGCCCAGCTCCAGCACTTTCTCCATACGTAAAGGCAGTGACGCCTCCTGTATGATTCGAATGCACTGGCCGATCTGTGTGACGGAGGGTGCAAAGACGACAAGTTTGGCTCCTTCAGGCATCGCGGTGTGGACGTGCCTCAGCTGGGTTTCCACGCCGGGCATATCCAGCAGTACGTAGTCCAGAAATCCGCCTGCGGCGTCGGACTCGGGTGAGGGGGGAGTCCGTCTTCGATCGCGTCTCTGCTTCAGTCGGTCTTCAACCCATGTGCGCACATCACCGACATAGAAGTCGACGTGAGGCCAGTAGAGTCCTTGACGGAAACCCCGAACGACTTTCTCTGCATGCCATCGGTTCGCCTCGACCTTTTCCACAGTATGAAGAACTGCCTTGCGCGTGCGCTTCCAGTCATTCCAGGCTCCTTCGAGATCCTGGTCGACCTGCGGCTTCGTGGATTTTACTGTGCGTGTTGAATCCTCCTTCTGGATTTGTGGTGCGTTGATTGTGAGTGGTGGTGGATTTGCCGCGGCAATTTCTCTTGCGATATGCAGTGTGAGGCTGCCATGACCTGTACCGGCTTCGAGTATCTCTAGACTCGGAGAGGATGTGGTTTCTGTGGACTGCGATGTCGTCCAAGGTACAGGGTGGAGGTCCAGTAGAGAAACAATCGTTGAAGCATAGCTCGCATAGACCTGCATCCTTTAGCACTGGCACGGAAGGCTTAGTATACCACGTATAGATTACCGGAGTCACAAGCCTGGGTGTCAGCGAGACATATTGGTCCAAAGTAGGAGACTCGATCTTGTAGAGCGCATTCTTTCCACTTGCGCTCTTCCCGTTCATGTAGAGCGTAGAGCGTTGCTTGCCGATTATGTCATTGTTAGGGAGTATCCCGTGCTGGAAATTGTAGTTTGCATCCTTGCGCAAGGGTGCGGTGAGTCGCGCTCCATCGATAAGCACTCTGTCACCCTCTTAAAGATGTTAGGACCCGTTTCGAATCGAGGTCCAGGGTGTAAATACCAGCGAACTTTGTAAGGTCTCTTACGGGGAGACCATGGGCCAAATTTTGTGACTGCTGGCTTTTCGAGAAACCCAATGCTCGTCCCAAGAAGCGAAACAACCCAGACATACCACACGGCACCCGACTTCCCCCAACTTTCCTCTTCGCGGTGGCCTGTAGCGAGCAGAACTCTACATGTATCTGCGCGACTCGACAATTTGGTGGTAGTGCCGGAAGAGAAGGTTTCCCGAACCCCGGATTTCACGCGCCACAGGTTTCGTCGATCGTCTTTCGGCAATGCAATGTGAACAGAACAAAAGTTCAGCCACGAAACACCCACGCGCAATCTGTCAGCTGTCGCATCCGGTTCCAATAGGAAGCGCAAGGACAGGCTGAGTGCTCGTTTGCGATTACTTGTGAAGTGGTCGAGTTCTCTCACTCTGGTGCACCACGACTGAGAGCCCAGCCGGGCACCCTCCTCAGCCACATGCCAGGATGACAAGGAGAATTGTATGTATTGGTTCAACAGCACCATCAAGCACGTCTAACAAATTGACAGGTTCGCACCGGCATCCAGCTGGGCGTGATATTGACAGTTGTACTCTTTCTTGTCCTCTTCCTTGACAACCGATACCGAGTCCTTCCTACCTCCATCCACAACCATCTCCCTGCACATCATCCAGGTTTTGTGGTCACAGACGTGACAGTCGTGACATGTTCCTCATTAAACCCTTTCAGCCGGTGTACTAAGGAGGGAGAGTACTGGCATCGAATCAACAAGGATCTATATCTGGGAAAAAGCCTGGTGACGAAGGCGTACCTCGTTGTAGAGAGGAAACGCGAGGATGATTTATCAACGCATGAGGAAGTCGTCCACGATATCAAAATCGGTCGCATACAGCCCTCCGCTATGGATCCGCTATCAAGCGACGAGAGGTGGGAGTCGCGACCGACGGGAATATGGATCAAAAAATCCGCCAAGAGGACCGACGAAAGCAAGATAGTCACTGGTGTGGACGTGCTTTTCGGCGCTGATGCAGTTGACCCACGATCCAATTGGCAGGTTCAGGACATTTCCCTACTAGTCGATGGTGGTCAAGATACTCCCGGGCCACGACTCACTGTCCGCAAGGGGCCGGCCTTGAAAGTCGAGAAGCCCGTCCCTCGCATCCGAAAAGATGGCAAGTTCAAAATAATGCAGGCAGCGGACCTGCATCTCTCGACAGGCCTAGGTAAATGTCGAGACGCCCTGCCTGCAGGAAAGCCTTGCGACGCCGATCCCCGAACCCTAGACTTCATCGAGCGCTTGATCGAGGAGGAGAAACCAGACTTTGTCGTCCTCTCAGGCGACCAAGTCAATGGAGATACAGCCCCAGACTCACAGAGCGCCATCTATAAATACTCTGAAATATTTGCGCGGCATAAAATACCATACGCAGGCATATTCGGCAACCATGACGACGAAGGCAACCTCGATCGAGCACAGAGCATGGCCATAATGGATGGTCTACCTTACTCCATGTCCACGGCCGGACCCGAAGACGTCGAGGGCATAGGCAATTACGTCGTCGAGATCCTAGGGCGCGGCTCGACCTCCCATTCCGCTCTGACTCTTTATATGTTGGACACGCATTCGTACTCGCCCGACGAGCACAAATACAGGGGTTACGACTGGCTGAAGCAATCACAAATTGACTGGTTCAAGTCCACGTCCCAGTCCCTGAAAAGAAAACATAAAGAATACACACATATACACATGGACCTAGCGTTCATACACATTCCGCTACCGGAGTACCGCAATCCAGATCAACTGCAATGGGTGGGCAACTGGACGGAACCGCCCACGGCGCCTGGGTTCAATACGAATTTCAAGGATGCGCTTGTTGAGGAAGGTGTGCTCATGGTCTCGTGCGGCCACGACCACGTCAATGACTATTGTCTGCCTGCGCTGGACCAGAGTAAGAACAAGCCAGCACTGTGGATGTGTTATGGCGGTGGGGCTGGGTTTGGCGGGTACGGTGGCTACTATGGCTATCACCGCCGCGTGCGGTTCTTCGACTTTGACATGAATGAAGCGAGGATATCGACTTGGAAAAGGCTTGAGTGGGGGAACATCGAGGCCCGTATCGATGAGCAGATCATCGTGGACGGAGGCAAAGTCGTGGTTGATATCTGATCAAGCACCCTTTTTACGGCCGACCACTCCCCTGCTGAATGGGTTTTCTTTTGGTAATGCATGGCGTTCCGGAAAAGGGGTTTGAGTATAACTTATTCTCTCGTAACCATGTTGAATTGGATCGAATGAGCGGCGAGTGGACTGGACAAAAGGAGGCACGAAGAGTGTAGTACAGCATGATACCCAGTAGTAACGCATTGAGGAATGTTCTCTTCTCTGATCTCTGACTTCTGCTGCGAGAAGTACAGCTTAATATATCCTGGATGTTTCGCTGGTAATCATGCTTGTTTTGAATCTGATTTACCACCACTTCTCGCAAAGCACTCTCTTCTCATCCAGTCTAGGCGTCTTCCTCAAGAGCTCCACGAATTCATCGGTCATGGTGGGAAGGCCACAGACATACACTACCGTGTTACCACGAGTGTCCTCTGGTCCAATAGCCTCAAAGAGGTCGCTGTGGTTGATGCGCCGGGATCGAGTCGTCATGTTACCAGCAGTCTTCTCTTCTTGAGCCTGTCCCCCACCAGTCTCAAACAATGTATATGTGTAATCCACGTCTTCATCATCCTTCCATTTACCAGCAATATCTTTCAGCCTCTTTTCGAAGAGAATTTCCTCTCCCTCTCCTTGCTCGTTCCGTTCTCTTCTAGCGGAGTACAACACTCTTACTGTTTTGACCATCCCTCCGAGCTTACTTTTTGTTCCCAGCTCATTCATTGCAGAAATCATGCTCATAATTGGGTTGATTCCCACTCCACCAGCGATGAAAACTACTCTTTCGATGCTTTCACATTGTTCGCGGCTCAGTGTTAGTGGTGGATACGCGAAGTTTCCACCTATCCGGAACGTGACGGTCGAGTCGATGATTTCTGGCACCGGTCGCCAAAGGTATGCCGCTGGTGGGTTACCGGGCGACGACTGGATGGCCAGCTCGATATGCGGATCATCTTGGTTCTGGACTGCTGCTTGTGGCGGCGAGGTTATGGTGAAACCGCCGACCACGTCGATGTTGGGGATGTAGAGGTCTACATATTGACCAGGGAGGTGGCGGAGAGGTGACTACTAGATATGTCTTCTTGTGAGCCAGTATCTCCGATCAACATGTGAAGAATGCACGCAGGGGAAGTCGAATGGTTTTCAACAGAGGAGACCAAAACAGCCTGTTCTGGTAAAGCGGATTGTTCTTTGGTCCATCGTTTATGACGGTTCGCGGTTTCAGTCTCGTGGGACAAAGGGACATTCAATTCATTCTCGTCAAGTATATTGTGAACCTGCTGTTCAATGGAAGCCAGGAAAACCTACCCCATCTTTTGGAAGACTCAATCTGAGCAAACGTATCTTCGAGTTGACCTGTTCTATCTTGCTTAAGCGTGCTGTCCAGACGCCTTTCTGTCGAGGATCTTCGGCTGTCCGAATGATATGTGGGATGGAATCTTTGACAGTGGCCATTCTTCTTGTGCTCCGACAGGACAAAGACAGGATACCTAGCGCCGAACGCGTGACCGAGCAATATTGCGTTCTTGATATGGGGCGGATGAAGTGCGGACGAACTATGGTCAAGGAAATCATCATCTCATTGATGTGTTCGCGGTTGTGCCTGATCCATGATCCTTGATTTCATACAAGCATGCGCAGGACTTGTGTACCATTTCGAGTATATCATTAGGATTGAGCAGAATGGGCGTCGGGTGTCGGAAAATGAATGACGATTATTCTCTAAGATGCAATCCGCCCCACCTGCGGTCTGTCAAGCCAAATGGTGGCAGGCTCAGTTGCCAATCTGGTGCTCATTTTGGTATCAAGAAGCAATGCATAGACGCCCTTGACCGTCTCGGATTCCATCGATATGTGTGGTTTGCTTGTGCTAACTTGCTACATAAGAGGCCAAAACACGTCCGTTCGAATATATCATCGCCACCGACCGTATCCTGCAGGAGCCTGCGAGCGTGACCTGACCCTAGTGGGCAACGAGGAATCGTCCTTGATGCTATAGGCGAAGGACATGAACTTTCTCCTATGACTTTTTTCTGTCCCACAAGAGTGAGGGCACACGCTCAGCTTGCTGCGTCATGATGATCCGGCCTCTTCATCTTCAGCCCGCAGACCAACCTGGCTGTGATTATCAAACATCTTGCATAAATGTGCATCCACTAGCGAGGCTGAGGCCAGGTCATGAAGCCGGGCGTAGGTGCATGGCTTTCGAATCATGGTGAGAAGAGTGCATCGATCAGGCTAGATGGGGTGGTATCGAACAGACAAGTCCTACAAGTCAGCCTCTCCGCCAGCAGATATGCATATTCAGAAGAGGAGGAGCCACGATCAGAAATCGACTCACGACATCACTCAAACAAGGTAGAAAACTATACCTGTACATAGTCGGTTGGGAAGATGTTGACGTTTATGACATACCTTGCAGCCTTACCACTTGTATTACTATGGTCTGTGACCGATAGCATGGATAACATTGAGCTTCAGCAACACCTCCCTGATAGGATAATGGCAGCGTGCGGTCATGTAGACAAAGGTAGTATACCACAAGGACGAGAGGTTGGTGGGCAGAGGTGACATATGTGTAGGACGATGGTAGGTCTGATGACCGTTAAGGCCCTATGTGCAAATTTTTCACCAGCGTCGATTTGCATCAATGTCGTCGGCAAGATCATCAAACAAGGCATGAATATAGTAAATCCATCTGTTGGAACGGTGACATGTTTTTCTTATGATTCTTCATCGACGTCGGTGCCATTGTGGCCATATCAAGGTCAGCGCAGGAGCTGCTGCTGTTGTGTGGTATGAGGGGTAAGTAGGGAGGCATATTGACTGAAATCGTGGCCAATCGCATCATTGTCATGGATTCGTAGCTTCATAAGACGAGAAATTGCAGTAGATGAGACCATGATGCTCATTGCTTGTTATCTTGACGACATAGAAAAGGAAACATGGTCGTCGTTGATGAGTTGCGGTTGAAGACGTTTAAGACATGCCGAGAACGCCATTTTAGTGGCTCTCCCGACGGCTGGCAACCTCTTTCTTCCTCGACTTCGCACCCTTCATGACCTCAAACTCCACGGCCTGATAATGATTCCTCATACGCCGATTCATTCTCTACCAACCACGGGGACGACATTGTCTGAACTGACGACAGCTGTACGACAAGACACAGCAGGACTCTCCTTCATATAAAAAGACTCTAGTGGAGCATATCACCTCAGGCACATACAGCAGGTATCAAACTACCATGCAAGACAATCCGCAACTACCATAACGATTCAAGGCTAACGATACACAGAACACTTGCTGGAAACCAGAAACCCTTTTCTCAATCATCTACTTGAATTTTGACCTATCAGCCAATATTATCCACGGGCAATTGCCGATATCAAGTCATTCATTAACAAAACAGATGTCGAAATGGCGGCGGTGGTAGCACCCTCAAACACGGCCCAGACCATGGGTTCAATAATACCAGATGTGGGGATGTCTGGAATGCCAACTTCGAACGTTATAAGGTACGGGATACTTGGTTCATCTTTGAAACCGATATACCTGTGCGATGACCTCGGAGACTGACCCAATTTAGTCACGATGAACCTATGCTCGATGATTCGGACGATGAGTTTATCAAAATGGAAGAAGACGATGACTCCGTGTCTTCCACAGGACCAGTCTCGCTGCTGAGAAGTCTCCAAGTCGAGAGCGAGAATCGTGATTCCCCCAATAGTTCTTTGACCTCCGCTTCTGTCGCATCATCGATTGTTGATCAAAAGGCTACAACAACGATCAAACAGGAAACAAAGTCCGATTCCTCAAACAGTGTGAGCCCCTACATGTTCCTGAAAGCGCCCACCACCTGCCGCGCCAAATCATCTATACCTTCTAGGCTTTCCCCTTCCGACTACGCCAGTCAATGTGTGGCGGCTGCTGAAGCATCGAGACTCAATCCCTATGCCTTACATGAAGACGAACATAAGTTGTTACAAGACAAGTTATGCTATTCCCATGTCAGTGTATACCTGAACATCCGGAATGGCATCCTGAGGTTATGGAGTCGCAATCCGAGCGTGAGTGTAAATCTTGAAGAGGCGATTGGCTGCATAAAAGACGAACGTTGGACTCGCCTTGCTTGCTTTGCCTACGAATGGTTGTTGCGGCGAGGATACATCAATTTTGGATGTGTTGAGCCGCCTGCGATTACCAAATCTGCAGGCCGTGGCCGTCCCAAGAAAGAGAACTCCCAACAGACAATCGTCGTTATTGGAGGTGGTATGGCTGGCTTGAGTACTGCTCGTCAGCTTACGAATCTGTTTCGGCACTATCCTGACCACGCGTCACCCAAGATCATCGTCCTCGAAGGTCGGGACAGAATAGGTGGACGTATCTACTCTCATCCACTAACAAGCATGCGATCTTCCAAATTGTCTCCAGATCAAAGACCTACAGCTGAAATGGGCGCCCACATCATTGTTGGCTTCGAACGCGGAAACCCTCTCGATGCGATCATCCGTGGCCAATTGGCCCTCGATTATCACCTACTGCGAGACCTGTCTACCCTTTACGATATCGACGGAACCCCGGTCAATGGTGTCAATGATGCGATGATAGAAAGATTGTACAATGATGTCCTTGACCGTACGGGACATTACCGTCTCAAACACACAGTCAAGAAAACTGCGCAGGGCGATAAAGATCTGATTGATGCTGGACGTGAGCCTCCCGACGAGGAGGGCCTCACAATAAAGCAATTTGAAGAGGCTACTGCATTGGGTACAATTGACCAATTGCTGCCAAATAAAAAGTCCCGAAGAAGAGGCGCAGGTCATCGAGCTGCCAAGGGCGACAAATCTTCGGAAGAGGTTGAAACAAGTACAGAGACCAAAACGCAGCTCCCTGCAGCTCAAGCAGCCAAAGAGTTCGGGTTCCTGCTTAGAAAGACGACACAGATGCACGAAACTCTTGAATTGGAAGATCTTGCAGTGCAGCTCAACCAGTCTCTTGGCACAGTGATGAACGCTGGAATCGACCAGTATCAGAAATTTCTCGATCTCAAGCCGTACGCTCTTCGTTTGCTCAACTGGCACTTTGCCAACCTGGAATATGCCAACGCGGCCGATGTCGACAAGTTGAGTCTGCGAGGGTGGGATCAAGATATTGGCAACGAGTTCGAAGGCGAGCATGCACAAGTGGTTGGGGGGTATCAACAGGTACCGCGAGCGTTGTGGCGCCATCCTGAACCCCTCGACGTCCGGACACGAAAAGCAGTGAAAAGCATCAAATACAGCGCGGCTGGCTCTCAGGGCAAAGCCACTGTTACGTGCGAAGATGGCCACTCCATCGAAGCCGACAAAGTGGTGTTTGCCGCTCCACTCGGGGTGCTGAAAGCACAATCAATTCAATTTGACCCGCCACTACCTCAATGGAAACGTGATGCCATCAGGAGACTAGGCTTCGGCCTGCTTAACAAGGTCATTCTTGTTTTCGAGAGACCTTTTTGGGATGTCAATCGAGACATGTTTGGTCTTCTTCGAGCGCCTCGTGACTCAGCTGGCTTCAACCAAACTGATTACAAAGAAGGCCGTGGACAGTTCTACCTGTTTTGGAACTGCATCGAAACAAGTGGACTACCAGTCTTGATCGCTCTCATGGCAGGAGAGTCGGCACACGAAGCAGAAAAAGTTAGTGACGAAGTTCTTGTCGGGCAATGCGTTGAACAACTCCAGAACGTCTTCGGCGCCAGAAACGTACCGCAACCGGTGGAATCCATCGTCACTCGTTGGGGCTCTGATCGGTTTGCTCGAGGTACTTATTCCTTTGTCGCGGCTGAAGCGAGACCTGGCGACTACGATCTCATCGCGGCTCCTATACAGAACTTGTTCTTTGCTGGAGAGGCGACAATAGCCACCCATCCTGCTACGGTCCATGGCGCCTACCTTTCGGGCCTACGTGCTGCCAACGAAGTTTTTGAGTCGATGGTAGGCTCCATACCGATCCCACCCACATTGATTCCAGCATCAACCTCAAAGAAACTATCCAGCACTTCAATAGATCTGACACAAATGGATACGCATATGGCGGTTGGTGGCAAGAGGAAGGGAGATGAGCTGCTACCTGCAGGGACCTTTACCAGGCCAATAAAGGAGAAAGACAATACACTGCAAGAAGCTTGGGACGCTGCAATGTGGGTTCGCATTTATGATGATCTCGGACCACCCCCAACGAAGCCAGCCAAGGCTAATGTCAACTCATTCCTGCTATACTCCGGTGAGCATTGGGAAGAAGTCAAGACCCGTCTGGGCGAAGAGCGAAAGAAGACCGGCAAACGAAGCAAACAGTCAGAACGTGATCAAGTCCGAGTGGAGCTAGGCAAGATGTGGGCTGCGCTCACCGACGAAGAAAAGAAGCCATACACCGACCGGACCAACAAGAACCGAGAAGAGAACGAGCGACTCATGAAAGAATGGGCTGTCAAAGCCGCAGATTGGGATAAACGCACGTGGGAAGTCAAGGATGTGTGGATCAAGGAGGGAAACAGTTTTGAAGAGTTTTGCAAGCGCAAGCGCGAGGAGGATGAGTTGATGGACGCAGCCGATCAGGCGAAGAGAGCCAAAATCTAGGATGAGGTTACTGTTTGGATACGATGCAGCGCCTTGAGAGCCTGTCCAATGGGGTGCGTGTTGGAAGGCATGACATGTACGATTGAAGTACGTTTAGCGAGCATCATGTTTCCGAAAGCATTCATATGCTATCAATTTACACTGGCCAAGTCAGGGCCACAATCGTGCCCTAAGGAGTTCGTGCCGGACCTAATGCTATTATAACTTAGTATCTCTGCCCAGGACGTTGGTGGCTTGGTGCCGATGTCGGCATCCCCACGAAATGCCTCGCCTGGACCCGAGTACGACGATCATCGCTGGAACGACCATAACATGCACAGACATGTAACGTTTGACTCATGAATACACAGCTGGGGCTCTTAGTCACTGAAAAGATGTTGATTGACCAGTAGCATTTGAATCAATAATTATATGTCAGGCCGGTCAAGGCGACCAGTGAGTGCCTTGAAGCGACAATATCTTCAGGCCGCATTCCTCACTTCACGGCGCATCGCGACTGAATCACTGTTGTATGGTTACCACGATTCACGGGTAAACAGTAACCATGGGCGTCTTCTATGAAACTCTCCCTCCCAAGTTGGTAGGCTGGCTTCTCGAACAAAAAGTCTTCTGGATCGGATCCGCCCCCCTTTCCGGCGATGGTCACATCAATGTCTCGCCGAAGGGTGTTTCCGACAAAGGCGGGCCATTCTTCGGTGTGATAAAAGAACGTAAAGACGGCAAGGCTGTTTCAGTCGACGACGATGACAATGAAGAGGACATTGTGATCAGAAAGTTTTGGTACATGGATCTTACGGGCTCCGGGATCGAGACTACGAGTCATTTGCACGAGCCAGGGAATGCGAGGATTACGGTCATGTTCAATGCGTTCACTGGTCCGCCACGTATATTGAGGTTATTTGGGAAAGGTACGCCTGCCTCTCGAAACGATTTCCTGCAGACGGGATGTCGAAGCTGACCAAAAATGGGTACAGGACGCGTTCTCGAATACGGCACGCCTGCCTTCAACGAGATCATCTCAAGTCAAAATGTCACCATCATCCCAGGCACGAGATCCATCATCATGGTCGACATACACCAGGTTGGCACGTCATGCGGATTCTCAATGCCACTGTACGACTTCGTCGCCTTCCGGCCCACGCTCAATGACTTTTTCGAGAAGCGCGTGGCGAATGAGAAGGCTGGGAAACGAGAGGATGGGATTGAGAGGTTTGTAATGTCCCGAATGCGTCGGTATCATGCTGACCGATCATAGATATTGGGCGTATAAGAACGCCTTCAGCATGGACGGACTGCCTGGCATGCAACGAGGTTTACAGACTGGTCTTAATGAGAAAGTGAGACCTATTAAGAAAATGATCGGTCGGATGGCGCTCGTGGAGGGACAGGAATCGCGGAGGCCACAGAAGATATTTCTCGTAAGGCATGTGGTTCTTGTGGCGGTGATGAGTTCGGTCAGTACCGCTGTGTTCATATTTTTATTGCTGAGGTTCTTTGGCTTGTTGGAGCCGAGGCAGGTTGTTCGTGAACGTTACCACTATTTCTAGGGGTGGAGTTACTGTTCGCATTACGTCCCGTTAATCAATCAGTTTCCAGAAGGCATGGATAGCTATTCTGGAGTGGTTGGATGAGCCATTTCTCCTCAGGTAAAGGGATCTTATATTGAGGCGGCATTGATGGTGGCTTAGCCCTATGCCGACCATTAGCTGCATTTATCCGTGGTACACGCTATCATGTCCTGTCCCAAGGTTTGCCATCCCGCCACAGCCCTTCAACGATAGGTTTCCGACCTGGCTTGCCGTTACGTGGTAACTCGTTCAACCACTCCCATCGACACTGCTCCTTCCAGTTGTTCTTGCGCCAGCTGTTCAGGTCCGACTTTGGGCTGGAGTTGAGTGTTGGTAGATGCCGCAACAGTCCAGAATCATGACAAAGGCAAATCAGCACATTGGGGCATCTTTCGAATCCAACAAGCTTGTCTACCGAGCTCTGAGCGGCAGGTGGATCGACGTACGCGGACTTCTCGTGGTCAGAAATTTGGTACCATGGAGTCGTCTTTCTCACCCTTTCATCAACGTCGTTGGAGAGGAGAGGATGATGGTCCGTGAAAATGCTGCAAGGGCAGGGAGTTGGAAAGAAGTCGTCCTTGTCGAGCACATCACCAGGGATCGGATCTGGTATGGGATAGGATTTGTTCGGCCTAAGATCTCCGACGAAATGGCATATGTCACCGCCCAGAAGCAGGAATGTACTATCTTGGCCGCTTGTTGTACGGGCAAGGCCGCACATATGCCCCAGACAGTGACCCGGCGTGTCTGTGTCAGTCAGTTCGCTTGCTCCAAGTGCAGGAGTGTGCGCCAGGGGCATTGTTACCGAGTAAATAGAACGATCCGTCACCGAAAAAGTCATGCGCCCCAAACCCGCCGATCTCTAAACCGGATTTCGTAAAGTCTGTTACATTGAGATGTCGACCTTTGAAATCAGAGGAACATAGCGGCGAATCCTCTTTTTCCGGGTAGCCAGGGCCCACTGGAGAGTCCTTGAAGCCAGCTCCGATGACTATCTCTGTGGAGTGTGGGAAAAGAGACATGTCTCCTACGTGATCCCAGTGATAGTGCGACCAGATGACCGAGGCTAATTGCTTTGGTAAGAGACATGGTCTTCAGAGCTGGAGTGTAATCGACTTACATATCGAGTCTAGACTAATGTCGTTCTCTTTGAGGATTTCCGGGACATCAGTGTCGACTTTCAGGCCTGGAATAACACTTCCCAGGCGTTTGTGGATGACAGGGGAAAGATTCCAGTAGTCTTTCCGCACGCCCAGGTCGAACATGACTTTCTTCCCGGAGGACTCGTGCTCGATCAAATATGCAGTGCAGGTGAGGTTCATTATCTCATGGCCTTTCTGGCCAGGCTTGACGAAGGATTCTGCTTTGACTGTCATGATTGCACCAGGATCGATCATACGTACGCGCACTGCGCTTTCTGAGGGAGGAAACGTAATCGTTGATGTAGACATATTGACAGAGCAACTGCCTTCGAGATAAGCTATGAATCGAGAACAGCGTATAGACGGCGATGTAGTGCAGATGTTTTCTGGACTTATCTTAAGTCATGCTGCTGCCGTCGCATACTAAGACGGCGTTCCTCCGTCATGACGTTGGCGATGATGAGGGCTTCTCCGCATCTGGGAATGTTTGCTGTCCAGCAGGCAATGAGCACGTCGAAGCTGACTCAAACTGATTCCATCCAGCTCGAGCAGCGTCTCTCTGCCATCGACACAAGCGAGTCTTTGTTCGTCAGAGTGATACATGGAAGCACCGAGTACGCCCGGGGTAAAAGGGGTCTTTGGTAAGGCTGACGTGACGAGGCTGACAAGGCTGTATCGCAATAAAGCGGCATGAAGTACCTCTGTAAACAGGCCTGCACCAGGGACAGATTTCCTAAACAACTCGACCACGTCAACAAATCCACTACAATATGATAGACTGCTGTTGACGACCTCTTGCTACGTCCCAATTGCCATCTTGAACATTTGTACACTTCCAGTCCTGATCCACGCCGAAAATGCAGCGGACACCATACTCCCCGCCGCAAAAGTCCCCCGAACTCTTCCATCCCCGACCGCAGCACATCTCACAAGTGCCCAACCTGCGCTCGCCTCCTCCACCAGCCTCACAGCAGAGTCAGCCGCAAGTAAACAGTTATGGCAACCCATACCAGGCCGCACCTCCAGCGGGTGGCGCTGTTGGTGGTGGTGGAGGAGCCTTCGGGCAAGGCTTCAACTTCATTAGCGATCCAACCGCGCAGATGGGCTTCCAAGTCGGTCAAACCGCGATGAAAGCTGGGCAAGAGTACATGGAGCAAAACGTACGTCCCGGAGAGTACACAAAGACAGTCCGTTCGTACCACCACTAACACAGCCATTACAGCTAAACCGCTACATCTCCGTGCCCGCCTTGAAGCACTACTTCAACGTTTCCAATTCCTACGTCATGCGAAAACTATTGATCGTTCTCTTCCCCTGGGGCCACAAGCCATGGACACGACAACAAGCACGAATGACGACCTCATCCACCGGTGCCGATGGCTCCATGACCCAGCAATCATATTCGTTCAATTACCTCCCTCCGCGCGACGACCTCAACTCTCCAGACATGTACATCCCCATGATGGCGCTGATAACATATATCCTCCTCTCGACCGTACTGGCTGGCATCCGAGGTTCATTCCACCCCGAGATCTTAGGCAGTATCACCAGCACGGCCCTTGCCGTCATCATTTTCGAAATCATCGTCCTCAAGCTCGCAATGTACATGCTCAGCATCAGCAATGATTCTCAATTACTCGACCTGGTCGCCTACTCGGGGTACAAATTCGTGGGCGTGATAGTGACGCTGTTTTTCAGCGAGGTCTTCACTGCAGGTAGTGGGACGAACAACTGGGTTGGCTGGACACTGTTTCTCTACACGTGGTACGCGAATGCGTTCTTTCTGGTATGCTCTGGCCCCTTTTGCGCGCGTGTGCATCGATATTGACGTTTCTTAGCTTCGCTCGTTAAAGTACGTTCTCCTACCAGACAATTCTGGGGATCCGTCTGCCATGCGTAGCGGAAGTTCATATACCGTGGCAAGGGCACAGAAGAACAGACGGACCTACTTCCTGGCTCTGTACGCTTTCCTCGTGCAGATGCTTTTCATGTGGCTTCTCAGCAGGGAAGAGGCCGCTGTCAAGACTGTCGCTAGCAAGCTCAGCGGACCAAGAGGCTAGCATATTTAGGCTCCATCGAAAGAAATATACATTCCTCATCATGCTGTTTTTCGTGGACGATTCAACTAGGCCTGTCCCGTTCGTGTGGTGATCATGATACGCATGCGTGCTTCCGACATGCTTTCTTTTTAGTCCCTGCTGCTATCCCCATCGAGAGATGCAAGTGCTACGTCGGCAGTACCACGTGCTTTCTGAGAGTACCTTCGTTCCATCGGACGGTGCAAACCCAGACAAGTGCAACGGCAGGACTCGGGCATTGGAGACGCTGGTACAGAAGTCCAAATATAACTCGTGCTCTTGCCCCTGCTTCAATGGGGAAACTTCGGTACAGCCTTGCCCTCCTAACGGACCCAGGCCGCTGGTCGCTGGAATGTTATATGCTCCTTGTCTCTTCGCCGAGGTCCGTCCGATACAAGGACAAGGATGAGGTCAGTGGCAAAGAGCACCCGCAGCGTACTCTTTTTAGAATCCTCCTGAATGGTTGGCGCGAGGTTCAGCCAATCCATGAGGTGTTCCGGGACCGGGAGAAGGCAGACGAGCGTCAAGGAGTACCACAGAGGACGTTCCCAGGGGATGATCGCCGTTTTGTCGAAAGTATAGCATACACGGGCTACCACAAATTAGTGCGGCTGCCCAAAGTAGAATGATATCGTCAGACGAGCCATGATGATGATGCAAGCTCGGGTTCTTCCTTACACGAGGTACTGCTAAGCCAAGTCTGCTAGTTCAGCTTACATCACCTCGCATCCCTGGTCCAGGCCGGCTCCGAAGAGATGGTTCACAAGGCGTTCTTGACCACATCTCTCGCTTCCTGGAGCAAGCTTTGAACAGTGTTGATGACATAAAGTCCTTCCGGACATTTCGTAGGCAGAGCACGCCACCAAACGATCCTGGCCAAACGTGAGCTGGTGCCCGCACAGCCAGGGCCCAGGAGCGAGCAAGCTTCGGTAGAGCATTGCACAGAGAGCCTGGGGGCGGGCCTCTTTCCATCACGTCCCACGGCTCGATGCGCGACCTGCATCCTGCAGCGGCTCCCAGGTATTTCCTCTAGCTCGTCTGTACAATGTCGATCATTGCGCTCTGCACTGTCTGAAAATAGACCCTGCATCACCGGCCACTCTCCCTTCGAAAGTAACGACCTCATGTATTTCAAGCCAGTGGGATCTTGCCTCAAAGAACAGCACTGACGTGACCAGTCTGCATGGACTTGTCGTAGCTTTGGGTGTATTGGTATCTCCCGTAAATTTGAGTTCGATCATCACGGGTTGGCGGACGGAAACATACCGTACATGGTTCACAGAAAGGTGCATGCGAGGAAACAAGGCTACTGTTTCGCAATGAGTAGGCACATCACTTTCAGGCCTACCATACCCATTGTGCAGTGCAAGCGCGTATTGCAATATCAACCTGGACGACCGGGCACTTCTTACCTTGTGTCTGCCGATCCCAACGCATTGTGTCATTGTACCGTCTTGCGTGCTTCGTATAGAGCTGATATAGAAGAGTTGCAGTCCCAAACCTCATGGGTAGGATAAGGTTAGACCAACAATCCCAGCTCCACGACCATTGAGGCTGGGGTCAAATGCTCACGAGTCAATGACGGACTTGTGCGCGTACCATTTCTGTATTCAGAGTATGTGGGAGGACAATTGCTCGTGCAAATCGCGGAAGGATTCAAGACACAAGGCATACCAGGATACATGGGGACGAAGGACACAGACAGCGCCCAGCGCCATGCAGCATGCAGCATGCCGCGATCTGCAGCGAATCTCGTACTCGTAAAGACAGTGAATCACGACAGATCTGTGGGGTTCGCCCAATATCTCTCAGAATGAACGATGGTCAGATCAAGACTCGGCAAATTCCTTCTGACTCTGTGCTTTGGTCCGCGAACAAGTTTTATGACGAAGCTGTTGACGCCAAGGATAGAGCTTGGTAAGTCTTCGTTGCTGGATACGATCGTCAATGTAGAAGAAGACGAGGCCGATCTGCAAAGTAAAAGGCCATATCAGTCGTAGAGGTGAAGCATCACTGGGTTGGGCCCAAACCGAATTGTTTCGAAAATGTCGGAATGGTGGGAGGTGGAAATACCAGATGCGTACACTGGGACGTTCACCGCATGTGCAGCTTTCACTTTGGCTGTATGAAGTGTCCAAGGCGTGGAGAGGCATCCGTCCCGGCAGACGTCACCAGCAGCGTGACAGAGGGATATGACTCGTACTGAAGCGACCTATACACAACCGAATTCGATTTTCGAGTTTAGTTTCCTGTCAAGACGTCACAGTCAAGGGTGACCTACAGGCGAAGGGGACCACGACCCCAGCGAGTAGATTGGTGGCCGTTAATCAACAGACTCCCCGATCAACGATGATCCTTGCTGGTTGTTCCGGGTGGGGCTCATTTAGGTCAGCAGTGCCCTCGTAAAATTTGTTGTGTATGTAAGCCGGAGTGGAGGCGACAGCTGCACGTACATGCATTAGCACCGACTGGGTCGTGGCCTGGCTCTGCATATCGATGCCCGGAGCCTAGCCGATCCTCTGGTGACCTATAAGTCAAAGGCCCTGACTGCCCCACGGCCGGTAGTACTTGTCCAAGTAAGATCGTGTCCCAGAACCACATTCTCGCTGTGATTAATATGCTGGTCGTCACAATCGGATACATGATACCCCATGTTGCCCTAGTTGACCACTGCCGGAACGTTTGAGGGTCTGAGTTAGCCCCGCAGCATGCAAGTGGTTGCGATTATAGGGAGTATCGTTGTCTCCCAAATTCGACCCTGCACATTGGAGCTTTACTCTTGGCTTAGACCAACCTAACATATCGTCATTGTGGATCCGATCCTCAGCGTGGAACTATGTTCTCATCTCACACTGGCAGCAACAGGTTTTGAGATTGCAGAGCGTCTGGGTGACGAGGTGCTGCTGCCTACAGCAGATGAGTTTAGCCTTCCTGTCATCTTCAGGATCTGATTGGCTGCTTGACTCCTTCACCAGGGCGTAGAGGTGCAAATGGTCAAAGTTCATGGCCTGCTGGAAAGTAAAATAGCATACTTTGGGGATGTCGGTTGTCTCCAGCAGGAGACCATTGCATTTGGAACCGGGTACCTTCTCGATCGGGACGTGGCAGGCACCACAGGCATTCGTTGAGCGCAGGAGCATTTGGCTTCGATGTCTTTTGATTCATGCCCATAAATAAGTCAAATCGAGACAGTAGCTATTCGGGATAGATCTTCGCTTCCCCCCGAGCTTCCCAGGAGAGTAGTCGGGCGACGAAGGTTAGAGTTGCGGGCAGGCACAACGGAGAATCCGTCGAATCGTGCCCGTGTGGGTGGGTGACATATGGCCGGGTGGGGGTTGTAACGAAGTGGAAATGGGACATTTGACGTCTGGAAGTGCTTAAGGGCGTTATGTCGATTGAGCATGGCTTCGGGCAGCGTTACAATGGACGTGAGCAGACAACACCCGCGATCAGCATCACGAAGCAGAAAAGATAGCTGGGGGGCCGTACATATGCACCTCAAAATTGGTAGGAGGACGACAAGGGCGCGCTCGAGATTCGTAGGCTGGAAATAGGGTGCCGCAGTTTAGCATCATTGCTGCATAGAGCAATCCTGGATCGTTGATTTTTCCCGGCATCCAACTGTGGTAAGATAGACGCCCGACGAACATCTGAATCGGGGATATGACATTGGTGGTCAAGGGTATTTTCGCAGCAGTCAAGATAGTGCAAAGTGTTGTTTGGGCCGTCACGGTCTGGGTGCATCAGGGTTCTAGAAAGACAAGAACAAGGTGACAGGATGCGTTTAGGTTTGAGGCCTGGCGCCACGAAGCGGATTGAATGATCCAAAGGTGGAAAAGAAGACGAGAGGTTATCTTGACGATGTGGGATTAACCGTATGCAGCAAAAGCCCCAATGGACCTAGACAGGGGGAACATCACTGGCGCACGAATCACAACGCAGCCTTGGTGCCTGTTGCCTGCCGCCATGTTACTAAGCGGTTTATTTGCCGGACCACCTCTGGGGAGGCTCACTCGCATACAGTACTACCTGGGTCTGTAAGTGCACTTTCCATCTTGGTAGCCATCACTTTTTTACCGAGATGATGGCCTCGTCTGTCCGCCATCTCATGTGGGAGATTCCCGAGTCAAGGTCAATCTGTCACTGAGTTTCGGAGCATGCTGCCTGGAAGTGGCAACGCAAAGTTCGATCTCCTGCCAGGCTCGGGAACCATCTGTTCATTTCATCCCTATCCAGACCACGCATGCTGCGCGCGCCTAGTCCTCTGGCTCAAGGCTGCAGCCCATCCAGTAGAGATGACGTTAAGTAATCGAGTCGATATACGTAGGCTGAAGTGATGGCGTGGAGTGTGACCTGAGATGATGATGCCACCAGCAAGAGCGTCATGTCGTATTAATTTCGAAATATGCAATATCTGGCCATCTGCCCCTATGTGCCCTACAAGTCCCGATGCCCCAGGTTCGTTCACCGGACTTGGCTACCTAACTTGGTGCCACACCACATTGCGTATTTTCGGGGCCATTTGTCGCTACTCGATAACAATGCCTGCATTCCGCCGTCGATAGGCAGGTACAGTACCGTCAGCGGCATGCGCCCCGTATTTATAGTGCGCCGGCAGGGCTACAGTACCCAATCGGGCAAGAGGTGGCCTAAAGCTCATATGTTGATGGATTTCAATACCCGTCTGCTAACGTTACTCGTGAATGAGCGCAGGTGGCCATGGACACTCTTTGCCGTCGGAGAAGATCGAGCGCTCGCCAGTTTCGAATAGATTTGTCAGATGACCGCAGGAAATAAACATGCACAACATGCTAGGACACTCCGCAGCGTAACGTCACGGAGTCATGTTCGAGATCATCTTGAAAGGACGAATCTGGATCATGAAACATACTTTACTCAGATGATGTCACGCGTGGACTGTCGCGAGGCATACGGAGCATGGCCGGGCCTGCAAGGCTTCTGAATTCCCGATCATTATGTGCTAAGTTAGCCGACCCTTTGGTAGCGAAGATCTGGATGCCCTGAAAGAGGAGAAAGACCGCAACCCCCCTGTGGTACTGCAGTCAACCAAGTCAGACTTCCAATCCGGCTCTACATATTTCCTTTTGACTGGTGGCCTCGTCCACGACACGTATCACCCATTAGTTGGCGCTATTGCACCACGGAGCCGCTCCGTCGCCTAGTTTCATGCATGCACCACTGTCACCTGCGACGACAGAAGTGTCCATATACTCCTTGCGTCACCGAAGAACGACCAGGTGGAAGAGATGGAAAGAAATGTCAAAGATAGATCAGTTCCCCGGCCAATTAAAATGCTCGACCGTGTTGATATACTCTCAATGGTAGATACGCCCATAGAGCTCCTTCGCTAAACGACACTTTTTCCTTACCAAAGATTGACGCCGTCATTGAATAGAAAAGTAGACGCACAGCTGAACAATAAGAGAAAGATATCCGCTGTCCTGTATGCCCACGTCTCCGTAACGAATGCTCCATGCCCATCAGCTAAGCACCGGTCTTTGCCCTTCCCTGTGCGGCTACCTGGCCCCAATCATCATGCGATAGTGCTGCAAGCCTGTGCAGTCCTCTCGTTATACCATAACAGATGCAATTAAGTGTGCTAGACGTTGCCTGACAGCCGGCGAGAAGAATCTCCAACCCAGGCTGCCCCCATTCACCTCATCGCTGTAAGCCATTTAGTGTCCAGTCGTACTTGGAGGGTTGTCCCAGTGTCGGAGCATCTGCCTGAGTGCTCGGGTCCATTCTGCCACACAGGCTTTGACAAGTTTGTCAAAGTCCGCGGCCGTCGGTCTGCGGCCACCCCAGGTACTTGCTTTTGAAGCAAGAGCCCGAGCATGTTTGGTGATGAGGTTCCTGGATTGAAGACTTAGCATCTCGAGCTCTCGGCTGCAAAACATCCTGCTTACTCTCTTTCCATCTTAATCAGCACTAGCCAGCAGTAGTTCCAGCTTCGAACACTGCTAGGATCACGGACCACCATGGCTTTTGCTTCGTCGAGGCATTCAGAGCTGAATGGGTACGTTTTCGTCAGACCCCGAAGTTCGTTCAGGAGGTTGTTCGAGTTGACATAATGAGCCCATGCCGAAGTCATGGGCTCAGTCACCTCAGCCGAGTCGAGGAATGCGAAGATCTTCTCGATGCGCCGTAACTCTGTGATGGTATTGACCCGATGAGTTCGCAGTGATTGAATCAGCTGATCCTTGTTGTTCTGCACCCTTTTGTCAGCTTCATGCCGCATATTCCTTTTTTTGAGTGCGCGAAAGATGTTCATGAAACTCGAAATCAGGAAAAAATCCGACACGAAAAAGCATGACACAATTGAGAGAGAAGGAAATGAAAGTAAGGAAAGGAGTAAAGGCAAACAAAACTCGCAAACATAGGAAATTTACAAAGATGAAACCTGGACTGACTTGGGTCATGTTTCGCGGGTCAGCTGGTGTGCCAGGAGAGACCAGCTGGTAGTGCTGTGGCCGTGGTGTCGTGCCCGAGCCCTGTCCGTGTGCTGAGCGTCGCGACATTGTATAGTCCTGAGCTGCTGATGTGAACTCGAATGTAGGTATTTCCCGCTGAGAAGTCGACGGCTCTGTCGAGGGAACGAAACTTGTATAAGCCGCTTGAGAGGGATAAGATGGACTATATGTTGTTGAGCCTGCTGGATGGCTGGGCAGGATCGTTCGGCGAGTCTCTTCTTCCTGATGACTGGATTGAGAGTCCCTGGACGATCTTTTGCCCCGAGCGCGTTGAGAGATATCCCGTGGTCTATCGTCCATAGACACCAGCACACTGATGATGAGTAGTAATTGATGCACCAGGTTCCGGGTGATCTTGAGTAATCGTGATGATATAAGGTGCTTTATGTATCAACCCCGTGTCACACACCGCTGGGACAAAAGGGGGCTGCAAATACTTAGTAAGAACGCAGCCATGGACGCAATGAGCAAACACCAACCGCATGCAACGTGACGACAGTTGGTAAAGGGGCTGATAATACACACACCAAAAGGGAGAAGCAGGCTGACACAGATGCTTCTATGAAAGTACTATGACTCTTGAAAGCGAGGTAGAGCGCCCAGGAGAGTGTAGTTGCAACGAAGTCTGACGGCAACAACCTCGTTTGGTTCATAGCGATGCATGTGGTTAGATCTCCCTGTATACGTCGGCGCAAGGCCAGGCCCAGTCATCGTCCCGAGAGACGATTGCCAGAACTCCAAGTGCGTCCAACGTAATGAAAGAAGACTGTGGCAGTGGAGATCTTCAGCCTCAGGGATCTGGCGAGGAAATTTTTGGCGTCATCGCAACGTCTTTCAGTGTTATGGCCACGTGCCAATGACCAGCGTCTGACAATATCCCGTCATGCTTGTAGGGCTTTGGCGAGAATGTCGGGAAGAAGAGGGTGGGGGCCATGGGGAAAACACGAGGAGTGTCTCTTGGGTGCTTTAGTCAGGACGAGTGACGATCGCAGCCGAGTACGGTAGTTGGTGCACATCAGAGGGCCGGCAGAATAGGAGTGTGTAGGTCGCAGCAGACGAACGAGAGCAACGCTGGTGTTGGCTGGTGGTCGGGGTCCAAAAAAACTGCCCGGGAGGATTCATCAGATCGGATCGACTGGCGGGACCAGGGGTGAGAAGGGCAAGAAGGACAAACTTAACGTAAACTTAACGTTCCGTGACGAAAGTTCTGTCCACTGCGGTAGGGGTCATGGTTGTATGGAGAATGTGGGAGAGGTAGTGGTGGTCCACTGGTGGATAGCCGAAGTGCCCCGCTGAGTAACGAGGCTAGCCTGCTTGGGGCTTACATCAGCCTCTAGCCTCAAAAGACGTTTGTTCCATGCTGCGCCATGTCGCTGATGAGCCAAGTAGCTCTTTTCGACATTGGACATCCATTGCGAACGAGTAATCCTGCTCGGCGACGCCGTTCAGTCCTAATTCAACAGCCTAGCATCCCTATATGGCCTTTCCACAAGACCCAAACTGTTCAAGGCTGACGATGATGCGTCACAAATTTCCTCGATTGGGCTCGTATAATCGGGAGATGAGATTGCCGATGAGCCCCCGAATCTGTCCGATTATTTGGTTACCAGATGAGTAGTGCTCAGTGTTGCTTGGGCCATCAATGCAAGATCCAACGGGACCATGACCCTACGATCGAAGCTGGCACGGCCCGACAGGGAGCCCGGTCCAATGATGCCGTTGAAAAGGACTTCGAAAATGTGCTGGGCCTTTGGGAGCACCAGACAAAACGTCCTTCGAGGCGTTGTCCCTCCATTGCGGCGCGGTATTGCTTACTGTCCACGAGATCGGGATCGTTGAACAGCCATTCGTTCATTCGCATTTTATTTTCAAATGTGCCAGAAAATAACCGCCCAGATGTGTTGCGGTGACACTCGTTTGCAGACTTGTATTCAGCGTGGCCCGCCAGGTCTCTGTCGAGAGTCCTGACCGGCGTATTGAGTCGAGGAAAGACCAGAACTGGCGTACCCGCCATCGTAGGCATAAGGATCCCCGCCCGTCGACCACGGTTCCGAGGCTGAGATATAGGGCTGAGACGACCCACTTCGATTTGGATTATTGATGCTCCCTCCAGAGGGGCCATAAGATGCCTGTCCACCACTTCCTGCGCCGCCTAAACCAGACGAAGGACTGCTCCTCCCGCTTCCTCCAGCCTGAAGTCGTGCGCGCAGTCTTTCACGGGATCCCAGAGCTTGCGTGTTAGGAGCTGGACTTATTTGGTGACTTCCCGCTCTTTGGCTCGGGAGTGGTCGAGGTGCAGGCGCTGGTCCTCCGAACGATGCGATCTGACTGCCGCCGCTGGATTGTGACCTTGCCAAGTCATTAGAGCGCAGAGCTTGAGGTGTCGGACGAGCAGCCCGAAGGCTCTGAGGAGGTGCTGCGACCGGCGCAGGAGCCGGAGCCGGATCCCATAGATCAGATAAGCCAGCTCCTCTTCCACCTGACGATCCTCTTGAATGTGGTTGCTGATTGCCAAATTGAGAGCCGTAGATATTGTTATTGCCATACTGTCCATAGGCACCCTGTGGCTGAGCAGGAGGAGGAGGAGCGATAGGTTTCTTTGGGTCGGGTGGGAGCCATTCCGGCAAAGGCCGACCCTTCTCTGTATAATAAGCCCTTAGGACGTTGGATATATGTGAGCAATCTTCGTTGTCTGGATCATCTTCCTCCGAGTCCTTTGTCAAAGCCTTCCGCAAGGTAGCTATCCTGGAGGAGAACGTGTTCGACCATGTTGACCCTTGAGACGTAGGCAGGGCGCTCGATGATGTGTTGGATGTGAAATAAGAGAGGTATGAGGCCATTGCCGAGACGTGATCTGGAGAACTGCGAGAAAGTTTTCGAGAGCAGTTCAGTCCTGAGTATTGACCACGGGAGTCAGTCCTACTAATGTTTCCTTCAGGCGAGTATGGCAACCATCGATATCATGAAGACCACGGATGTTGCGGGTAGAATCAAAGGTGCAGCCTCATGGAGGGCAGGTGCAGTGCACTTTGCACGTGACATCACTTCTGGCAGAGCCGCACTTTACCCCTATTTGCCGTGCCGCTTTGATTATCTTAGAGTTCATAGTAAGGCTTGCTTTCCTTCAATCCATGGCGAAGACCATTTGGTAGAACAACTACCAGCTGCCCTATCATGATACAGGAAGGGCGGATAGCGGTCTCTCATCCAGACTCCCTAATGATCCGACATGGAAATAGTGTATTCCCGGGCAAAAGATTTTCTATCAGCCCGAAAATCGGTCGCTGCATCTCCAACATTATGTACTCCGATGTCTCCCTGCCTATGCTCACTTTCTTGCGCACCTTCGAGGTGGGAACAATGTGATCGTCAACCCATTGTATCTCCTGTGTTCACCACGGAAGTGGCACATTCGTATCATCATCGCTGAACTTCCTAAGAGTTCTTCATGGCAGACCGACCTTGCCCCTACGAGACTAAGCCATCCATACGCCTCAAGCTTGCGGCTCTAGGCTCTGTTCACGATCGCCAACAACAGTAGAGCTCTCCCAGTCGACCTCCTTGGGGTCAAGACCATCCAGGCAAGGGTCAGCAAGATGTTCTCCGTTGGCAGGAGTGAGCTTTGGAGTTGTCATCTCTTCCTCGTGAATGTCCTGAGCCCCGTCCAAGCCGGTGTTGAGAAAGTGGTGTTGGCCAGCATCCGGAAGCATGTATTCGACAACGCAGAGAGGTCCAAATCTCTCATGCTCTTGCCACACTCGCATGAGCTTCAACCCACTCATTTCCGCCAATCGTTCCCAGTCACGCACAGTTCGTTCCTTGCCGCCGATACTCATCATCATGAGGTCGAGCCAGATTGCTCCCGCGTCTCTCGCTGTGACCGGTTCCGGAATGGCCATGTCGGAGATGATGATGCGGCTATCCTTTGCCATCGCAGGCAAGATGGCCTTCATGATGCGTGCGGCATCTTTGTCCTGCCAGTCATGCATGACTCGACGAATGTAATACACCTGCGCGTTCCGAACAGGTTGCTCTTGGAAAAAATCATGAGCCATCTTAGTCACTCCCGGTAAGTCTTCGGCCGAAATGTCATCGAGGACGCATGGACGATCTTGCAGCACCAATTCACCTTGAAGACTCGGACAGCCTTTTCTCATCTCTAGCAGTGCGAGGCCCCTGCCTCCGCCGATGTCGACCATAAGAGGACGATTTGGCGAGTTGCCTTGCTGCAATGCTTCTTCGAACGGGAACATGGCGATCACAGGATGCAGGGCATCGAAAAGCCCAAGACCACGGATGAAGTTTTCGATGCGGTCGTGAGACGAGTTCATGACTTCCCAGAAGTTCTTACCCACCATGTCGTAGTACCATGAGTGCGGCGTCTCAGTGTAGGTCTCCAGCAGGGAGTAGTTGCCGAAACGTTCCAGATAGTGGTTCAGTCGGTACATCGCCGGAGCCATTTCGTCTAACCTGAAAATCGAGAACTCAGCAACTGACATGTGTCCAGGTATTTTGGGGCGCCCTTGGCTGGCATAAAGGGATCAGACTTACGAAACGCTGTACAACCACTTCCCACTGGCAGCACCAACATGCTCACTGTGCATAATCGAGAGTCTATTGTGCGCCCATTCGCCAAGACGAACCTCGTTGAATATGCTGACACAGGTCAGTTGTCGCATGAGGCGGACTGAAATCAGGTTAGCTGTGTAATCTCTGCCGATGCCGAAGGATGACCTGCCTATCAATTCTTCGGCGGCGTTGCATCTTTCTGCTACTTCTTTTGCGGAGGCTGTACCAGTGGGAGGAACTGCTTCGAAGATGCCGAGCTTTGAAGCAGCAAGACAGGCTGAGATCGTGTACCCCTACTTGTTTGTCAGCAAGATTGTGGCAATATTCTGGCAGGTTACCAGTGGCGCCTTACATTGACAATGTGGTCCATGGCTGCATCATATGGATCTTGCACCTTCCATATCAACTCTTTTGCTTGCAAAACTAGTGCAGATGTCTGGTGTTTCCGTGTCTTGGGGTCTTGTGCTGTGGCCACACTCTTTGCGAGCTCGTTCAACTGATCTGCGAGTGCAAGTATCTCCTCTGGCGAAGCATCCATGGTCGTCAACAGAAATTGAGCTTGTGATGACAGCTTTGGGAGGCGAATTGCGAAGCTTTGGGTCCTGGAGGAAAATCGATCAGATCTGTAACGAGGGAGAGGTTTTGTTTTGAACGTCGTTGCGGTTGCGGTGATTGAGTCAAACGGCCATACCTGGAATTCACCTCCAGTATGCTATTGAATAAAAATGTCAATCCAGGCAGAGGGCAGTGGGGGGAAGTGAAGTGAAGGGATATTGAAAAGGAGTTTTCCAACCCGGGGTTAAGTAAGGTCATTTCACTGTGAACCATCACGCCCGGCTCCCGGTAACGGCTGCTGCTCCTCGTGCACTCCTGCAACACTGCGGAAATGCAGGGCAAAGCATGGATGAGACGTAGTGATAAGTGAAGACAAAGAAATGCAACCAGACTGGGTGTGCTAGTGGGGGAGGCAAATGGAGGTCAAGGATACAATGAAATGGCAGGAGCTTTCAAAGCTTCCCAAAGGACCATGGCTGCAAAGGCAGGCCCATCTTCACACCTGAGATCAATCAATCAATCAATCCCACGAGGAGACTATCTGCAGTACACCATCCCCGGCGCAAATGTCATACGGGACCAGACCTTGGAATGGCTGCGGTCTTGGACGTCGTCGGTATTGAAAGCGGATGCATCTTTTCATGGTTGTGCGAGGTTGGACTTTAGCCGCAGATTTCCATCCAGACTGCACTTAGCCTGCGTGGTATCTCCCTCATCCTGACGCTTTGCCTTCCTGCTGACTGTGACGATGCTCTCTTGAAGTAGGGCACGACCTGGAAGCTGCTCCAAACAGCAACATATCAACTGTTGGCAGCAAAGGCACGATTTGTCCAGCTCTTCTCTTAACAAGACGCCTTTCGGATTCCGACAGCGTTATCAACATTTTGACCGACCCAACCTTCCTCGACCCAGGCTAATGCAGGCGATGCAAGGATGGGTTCACCGTCTTGATCACTTGCTGGACTATCCTCTCCTGTCTACTCACCGGTATGCAACCGCCGTTCGATCCGGGCCTGCACTGAAAAGAAATCCTCCTCCACGCACCCACTCATTATCCGTTGGAATCGTCAGCTGCTCCGTCACTCCTCACCCGGCTGCTTGCAGAGGCCATTGATGCGTCCATGTGCTTCTTAGGTTAAAAGGTCCTGCTACTGCTCAACACAGGCACATTGCAGTCTATACAATCTACAGGCACTTGATTATCTTCACACAAAAGGAGGTAAAAGCAGATGGCCAGCGGAGAATCCTGGGAACGCCACTTCTGGCCTAGCACAAACGAAAAAGACAACCCAGGGCGATCCAAGCTGCTGGGACTGACTTTCCTGGTTCCAATGCACGTCAAAAACCAATGGTCGCACCAGGATACCCTTGCACGTCTGGAGCATGCGACTGGCCTTCGGACATACTTCTGACGACTCATCACTGCTTCCCTAGTTGCACAGTCGAACTGACCGTGCCAGCCAGCAGCGTTCTGGAGGGAAGAAAAGCAAACGTGGAACCTCCACTTAAGACGTTGGACGGGTCTCTTAAGAGGCACTTTACTCCGGAGTGGGGCAAAATCATGACAGCCCATTCTACGTGGTACGAGAACGCTGAGAATGCATTCTGGTACCGAATCGATTCCGGCAGATCTCAAGGGCATTCCAACAGTTTGGCTCGGCAAGGCTTCAGCACCTGTCAACCAGGCAAAACCGGAGGATACATTGATTACCGTATTCTTTTTGACAGCTCAACCGATTCAACAATAGTGCACTGGAGTGTGATCCGGCTACATTGCGACCTCTGGTACGCAGGAAATCAGATTGCTATATGCCCTGCACTTTGCGATAATTGGGGGGCTTCCACATGCGCCTGATCACTTTGCCACCCCAGACAGGAACAAGACTTATAGCTGCAACCGCAAGGACCCTCCACGCCCAGCTCACACTGGCAACGTACGCCAGATCAAAATAGCCACCCAAAAACGGCACACTGGCTGCATAAAGCACAGCCGTGCCGAGTATGCATACAATCATGATGGGATGCCACGTCGTAACAGCCACCGCCACCATTATGAGCTCATTCAATATGAGCACGGTAAAACTCACACTGAGCATTCGAGGGCCGTCGATTGCGCCGACCAACAGCTGCGACAACCCCTGAATGATAACACCCTGGTAAACTGAGACTAAAACCCAGGTAAAGAAGGTTTGATAGCTCAAGCTCTTGCCCGACTTCAACTCCTTGTACAGCTCAGGGTATAGATTGGCCACCTGCTCGTCCACGTCTCGATCAAGAACCAAAGAGAAAACAGGCGCCATGGTGTAGACCGTGGCATAGCCGACCATTAGCCAGTCTTTGAAAAGGCCCTTGGGATCGAAATGCCCGGCAATGTTGTACATTGTCTGGCACACGCTGATAATCAGGCCGCGATGGATGATGAATTGGGCCAGTTTTGCGGACCTCTTGTAGCTGTTGCGGCCATGCCAGACCAGAAGTTTGGTCAAGTGGCAGAACTGAGTGATGCTGAAATCTGCGGCAAGCGAGGCTTGTCTCCCCTCCTTGCCAACGATTCCGATGCCGACGTCCGCAGCTTGTATCATGCTAACATCATTGCCACCATCGCCGATACAGCAGACTCGCTTCTTCGTGTACTGCCGAATCAAATGCGCGACCTCGGCCTTTTGCGTCGGTGAACAGCGACAAGCAATCACTGCAGGCAGTTGAACTGCGATCGCGATGAACTCCGGCCTGAAGTAGCTGAGCATAAGGCCAAGCGATTCGCCATCAATGAGGAGGCATGATTCGGTCTGACTGCGCAGCGTGTCGAGCACATCTTTGCCCTGCGTTTTAGTTTTCAATTTGGCGATCGTTTGGATATGCTGTCCCCTCGCAACAAGACGTGCCGAGACAGCAACACAGCGTGCAGTCTCGATCTTGTCGCCCGTTAGCATCCAGATCTTGACGCCGGCGTTGCGAAGTAGTTCAAGGGATGGCTTGACATCTTTCTGCAGACGGTCTTCCACACCCGTAACACCCACGAGCTCTAGGTCGTGTTCAAGATGGGACTTGACCACGGCAGCCATTCCGGCGTCGCGCTCATGGAGAGCAAGTGATGCATCGGTGTAAGCTGAGGAGAAGTCCGCATACTGGGAGGGAGACATCCTTCTGCGGCCCACAACAAGTGTCCGGAGCCCTTCGCGAGCCATATTGGCAGTCTCCTCGTCGAGCCAGTCATTTGCAGCCACGATCGACGACATGACGGTATCGGCTCCCTTCTGGAAGAACCAGAGTTCATCTGCGCTCGCCAGTCCCGGAATATCGGAGGATAACTGGACAATGATACCCATCCTCTTACTGTCGGACGTGAAAGGAAATATGTCTTTGATTTCAGCCCTGACCACGAGTTCTCCAGTGGTGACAGACTGAAGGACAATGCTCTCGCGATCACGCCGTAGGACGCGTAAGCCCACGCTCTCCGTGAACTCCACGATAGCAATCTCATCAGGAGATGATGCTTGGTACGAAACTGTCTTCTGGCCGTCAACTTCATCCGTGGTAGGGGTTACATTGTGACAAAGAGCGAGAGCGAGTACCAGATCGCGCACTCGGACTCCAATTTCGCGTCGAGTTTTCGTTGTGGCACCTAGCTCTGTCGTGCGTCCATCCTTCTTACTACCAGTTGCGAAGGCTTGGTCGACATATGCCGCAACTTCTTCCATGGCCTCACCAGAATATGCTACTGTCCCGACATGGACTTTTCGAAGCTGCATCTCGTTTTGTGTGAGCGTGCCTGTTTTGTCCGAAAGAAGATACTCAATTCGACCAAGGTCTTCTGGAATGGTACTGGTGCGGACAACCGTGTCTGGAATGCCCTTGTCATGCTCAATGAAATGGGCGTAGACAGATTTTCCAAGATCCAGGTTAACACGCAGACTGATTGGGATGATGGTAGAGAACAAGATCAGGTAGATCATGATCGCCACATACCATGGCTTTTCGTTGGACGGCTCGAATCCTTCCAATGCGACAAGTACGATCGACAGCGTGAGTGTCAGGATGCAGAGAATCTTGGTCAAATTGTTGATTTCGTTCTCCAAAAGACCTGTCTTGGACCTTGATGGCGAGGTGGACAAAGCAGAGCGTGTTTGTCGACCTGTGTAGACAACGGCGCAATAAGTCACCGTGCTTGAAGCCAGGACTGTGTTAGCCCACGCTGTATTGTCGATGCCCAGAGGTGCTGATTCATTCTGCCCGACATGATCATTGTCGTTGGAGTCTACTCGGTCCTGGTCGATAGAATGAGGGTCATATGGCCCATGCTGAGTCGGCGGCAGTTGCAATGTTCCGACGAACGCGTTGACGTTTTTATCAGGAGCTCCAGCTGTGATCTGCAAGCGCTGCAGATCTGCTAGGTTCAGATTCTGGCTCAACGGGCTAGGGAGTCGCAACTTCCAGTCTGTCTCACCGTCGAGTTGGTCGGTTCTGATGAAAGTCTCGCCGGTTGATACAGCAGGAGAAGCCCCAGAGTCATCAGTGGCGTCGACTGTTATTTCGTCCATAAGCTCGCTCAAGCAACTCTTGAGGATAATGACGTCCGCGGGAACTCTTTGATTCTTCTCTAGCTTCAAGACGTCCCCAACCTTGATATCTCGCGATCGTTTCGGCACCTCCACGATACCACGCTCACGAGGCGTACCGGCCTTGAATGAAAGAGCGGTAAAAAGTTCTGAATTCGCTTCGGCGTCTCGTCGTCTGCGCGCAATGTCGTCTACCGCCTCCTTTCCTATCGTAATCGTAAGAACACACGCTAAGGGTACAATATAAGTCGACATGTATCCGATTCGCAAATAGGGTATAACTTGTGATAATGCAACCAAGAGAAAATATACGTTCAAGAAGAAAGAAAATTCGTTGTACAGTGTTCGTGGCAGGAAGGACCAGGCGGTATATTTGGCGTTGGAGACGACGTTCGTAGGATATCTCTTCTTCTGACCCTGGCCCACGTGGATGGCGCGGGAGTTGTTGCCTTCGATGTCTTGATTTTCCCGCATGTCAGCCAGCTCTTGCCTGACGAACTCCTGGAACTGCATATTTTGACTGGGTCGACGCGAATGAGTTTCCCGGCCTGGGGAGATAGCGTTGGGTACGCTGCCTTGCTGGCTTTTCTTATTACGAACATTCCAGCCCACTTGTTCTTCGGAATATCGTCTGAGACGTCCATAGCCGTGAGTCTGTCCTGGCCAACTGCCTAATAGTCCCTCTGTATCTTCTTCGCCGTTTATGGGATTGTTCGGTCTGCCTTTGGACCGCCATAGTCTGCCGGCACCGTATTTATCAAGACGTTGAAGTGGGATCTGCGAAGAACCGTTTGGCATGCGCTTGGAGAATTCGTGGCTTGCATTCCTGGCGGATGTACCGGAGGAGTTATCGATAGGATCAAGTTCGTCGAGGTCGAGGTCATCTTCTGACGCCGACTCGTGATCGCCCGGCGGACGAAGTTGGGTGTAAGGAGGCATGTCGTCTCTTGATCATCCTCAGACTATCATCGTTATGAGTGAGACGAAGGAGACGCGGCCATGTTCGCTCCTTTGTTGAGGTTGGGATTTCTCAAGGGACTCTGGAAGGCTTGTAGAGTACCACTGTGGGTGAAGGGACGGACCTACGAGATTTACCAAATGAGTAGTCTTTTTGATAGTGGTTAACTGAGGAGGAATTGTCGTACGTGGCAGCCTTGACATAAGAAATGTGGTCAAACACATGTGCCTAACAAGGCTTTGGCCCTTGGGGGAGATTCGCGTCGGACCGCGACTCATTGCCACCCGTGGTTACCCACTAAAGTTAACGTTAGGGGAAAATGGGCTCCGCAGCTTTCCTCCGCGTCTTCACCAGTCGTCGCAGGTCCTCGAGACCAAGTTGGCCTCCAGCGCTATCAACGCTTTACAATTTTCCAACAGCATTTGCTTTCCATCCCTGCATTGTTGAACAGGCGTTGGGTCACCGCTATGTCTTCAGACCCTCTGTAACATTCATTTTGTCATTCTAGCTGTATGTAGGCTAGCAGGACGACTTCTCCCTGCGGCTGCCGCTGACATCAACCAGTATCGTTTGTTCGCGGAAGTCATGATGGAATCTGTCAACGATCCTGAACACAACCGTAGAGGGACGTCCGATGGGCCTCAATTCGGGCACTGGCTCCCGGCGCTACGTCCTAACACTCCTGCCCAGTCCCACGACGCCGAAACCATTGGAAGCCAGGTCGAGAAATTGCCGATGGGATTTGTTGACGAAGAGACGCATATAATACCTCCAGCATCAGCCACAGAGGAAAATAATACCGCCGATGTCACGAATGGGAAGAGCTTGGAATACTATCATCAATTGACAGATCGTCCAGAAACCGTCTCAGGAGGCGATACGAGTGGAATCCAAGGAAACCAAAGTCTGCCATGGTCACCAGAGCCTGCTCGTGGAAGCTTTGGGGGAGATGAACTGCCTTCCGATGATGACGATGAGCGCTTGGATCCCGCCTGGGGCATCAAGCGTCTGGACTCGGCACAAATCCTAGACCAAGTTCACCGGACAGCGACTTTCCCAGAGCCTACGACCTCTGAAGCCCCTCCCTCGAACCACGATACTACTACAGCACACGATGCGCTAGACACTCAAGGATCGATACCTGTGGCTGAAGATGGAGGTTCTGTTCCCCAGCCTCAGAGCCTCAACTGGGCGGAGGATGAGCGTGAAGGGAGTCGCGATGCCGAGGCATGGACAGTAAAAGAACAAGAACCTACAATCGATGAGACGACACAACGATTCGATGAAGGGGTACCTCTAATTCAGAGTGAAGATGCAGACGATGACGGTCCGAATGAAGAAACGGAGGATCCAGCTCTGAACTCCTCAAAGGCAGCACAAGACGATGAGGAGACGTCTTTCTTCTCCAATCTTAACGGCACTGCTGATCAACCCAATGGCACCACGGGTCAAGCTCAAGGATTCCCTGGCCTTGACAGGAAGTCCACCACTCAAGTCTTAGACTCTATGCATTTCTCTACTCGGGACGCTCCCGATTCTCCTGCCCTGCCCGCGGAACCGGAATCTGGGTTTTTCGAGGGTTTGGCACGGGAAGGAGGCGCGGAAAGCGATGAACAGGCCGAAGCTTCACAAGCATCCAAGGCTGGGGGAGCCGACGAAACTTGGGCTGCTCTGCTTGATGACGACGAGTTCCTTGTCGAAGATGCCGATGACCTCCTCCCTGACTCAGAACCCGCCTCTCCGTCTGCACAAACTTCATCGTTGCAGCAGGAGTCCGCCAAATTGCCAGAGGAGAAACCCAACGTCCCACCTGCTGAGATCAGGTCAAGCCAACGACACCCACCGCAGAGACAGGATTCCGGCAACCCCTATGCGCCCCATCAGCCATCCACCTCGGACATGTTCCAGTTGTCTCCTTCACGTGGTGGCACACATAACAATGTTGGCATCTCTCGGCCTGAGTTGGCTCCTATGGGTTCTTTTCAGGCACAAATACAGCAACGACCTACTGCGCAAACTGCAAAGAGCTTTGTTGATCAAGCTAAAGACGGATACAAGTCCCCATATGATCTACCATTGGACCTAAGCAAGCCGAGGAGGAGAGCGCATGTGCCTGCGCCAGTGCAAACCACTAGAACAGTTGCGCCGCCTCCAAGAAGTAGCAGCTTGAACGAGAACCCGCTCCAATCGCCTTTCTATCCAAACGTTCCGCCAGGGCCGGCGACTGGGCCTATGCATCCACCAGCTGCTGCACCATTCTTACAAAATCGAAGTGCCTCAGCTTTCACGCAGCCCCAAAGACCTGAGCCTGCAAAATCAGGCTCCTCAAGCTTCTTTGAGGAATTACCTGCTCCACCCAGAGCACGACCAGCTACCGGGCAAGGTCGCTACACGCCCCAGCAAAGTATCACTGCTACTCCACCACAACCCTTTCCCCAGAGTCCACCATCTATGCCTCTTTCGCCTCCACGAGCTCAACCGTCACCTCCGCGTGCTTCAGATCCGTATGCTCAATATCAACTGCACGCTCCTGAACGCTTAGATCCGTACGCGAACCTGCCTCTCCAGTCTGCACCTCCGGCACCTCCGGCACCTGCTGCGTCGACCACCAGATACTCTCCAGCGCTAGGATCGTTAATCGCACCTCCTAAGCCACCACCGACTCGTTACTCTCCAGCGCCACCTCCCGCAGGCCCGTCTGCCAATCCTGCAAATCGTTATGCATCGCAGCCAACGCCACCAGCTCCTGCGCAAGGTGCACCGGCTATGCCAAACAGATATGTATCCCAGCCGCCACCTAATGTTCCTGCCCCGCCTGTTCTGCCCTTTCAACCACGAACATCTAGTCCCCTTGCATTCCATAAGGCTTCTATCGATGAGAGTGCGAATGACTTACAGCCGCATGGAAGGTCGGCATTGCTCCGCCAGGTTTCAGCTGCTCCTATACTTCAATCGCCGCCTATAACGGCGCCTGCGCCTTCTGAGGCATACTATAACAATCCTCCCCCGCAGCCCCCTGCCCCTGACCCAATGCCGCCACCACCTCGCCGATCACAGACACAGTCACCCTCGAAGCAACGGCCTCAAGCAGCTTTCCCCGCGTACATTAACGGTGTCCCTCATCGCCCGGCTTCGGCTTTTGGTCAGCCGGCGCAGAATAGGTCATATGCGCCGCTGGAGACTGTACCACCTGCAAGGCCTCAGGTGCAGGCCAGAGGGCCGACAGCAGATTTGGACTTCGTGCGTCCCGTCGATGAGAGTCAATTCGACCCGCTCGAGCGCTGGAAAGGGGCGCCAGTCTTCAAGTTTGGATTTGGCGGTACCATAGTCAGCACATTTCCGAAACACGTGCCTAGATATTCCGCGAGCGCAACAAGGCCACAGATCAAGGCTGCTCCTGGCGATGTGTCTCTACGGAACACTAAGGACACTATCTCACAGGACCAGAACGTGAAAAGTTTCCCTGGCCCATTGCGCACAAAGTCTAGAAAGAAGGAGTTACTGTCATGGATGTCAGACTATATCTCTGCTCTCGACGCACTTGGAACCAGCATTCCGTCCTCTCACACTTTGACTGATCCAAGTACGCGTCATCACGAAAAGGTCTTGCTGTGGAAGATTGTCCGCGCTCTTGTCGAACACGATGGAACTCTGGATGGCCCAGCTTTGAAGGCAGTCAACGTGATCTTGACTCCCGAAGTTCATGCCTTGGATGAGTCGGCGGCAAGCCAATATCGTGCAGACCAACAGCTTACCGGCATATACCGTCCGTCTGGAACAACCGCTCGCCCCGATTCTGTGGATCCCATGGCTGTAGAAGCTCTACGAAAGCGTCTTTTGAGCGGCGATCGGCAGGGAGCAGTATTCAATGCTATGGACAATCGACTTTGGTCTCACGCATTGATCATAGCCTCAACGCTGGAGCGCTCGGTGTGGAGCCAAGTCGTGCGAGAATTTGTACGCCAGGAGGTGAAGACCGTTGGAGAGAATGCAGAATCACTATCTGCTTTGTACGAGATCTTCGGGGGCAACCTAGAGGAAAGCATTGACGAACTCGTCCCTCCATCAGCTCGAGCAGGGCTTCAGATGGTGAGCAAAGTCGATACTTCTGGACCAGCGAAGAATGCCCTTGACGGTTTGAACCGCTGGAAAGAGACCTTGAGCTTGGTTCTGAATAATCGCTGCCAAGGTGACCACGAAGCTCTGGCGGTACTTGGCAAACTCTTGGAGGACTATAACCGCATCGAAGCTGCCCACATATGCTATCTCTTCTCCAAGAGTCCTGCAAAACCGATCATTTTCGGTGGTGTCGACGAAGAACATGCACCAATTGTCTTACTCGGAACTCATCACCGAGCACATCCTGTTGACTTTGGACGTGATAGTGAAGGAATCTTGCTTACAGAGATATACGAGTTCGCTACACATATACTTGCTGTTGGAGTTCCAACTGCATATATGCCTCACTTATCTGTTTACAAGCTACAACGAGCAAAGGTTTTGGCAGATGCAGGACAAAAGGCGGAGGCATTGGCATATTGTGATGCTATTGCTGCGACATTGAAGTCGAACACTAAGATGTCGCCATACTATCATCCGTTGTTCCTGTCGGAGCTGGACGAACTCACCAACCGACTGAAGCAAACGCCAATGCAAGGGTCTTCGTCCTGGATCGGCAAACCTAGCCTCGAAAAGGTGTCAGGGTCAATGTGGACCAAGTTCAGCAGCTTTGTTGCCGGGGAGGACAGTGATGCAGCATCTCAAAGCTCCGGAAAAGATGCGGCTGAAGCAGGACCATTCGCTAACGTCGCGGGCACGCCATCACTCAGTCGAGCCGGTTCTCAGACGGATTTGTATGGACCTTACACACAAAGCATGCCGGCAGCCGTCTCAGGATCTAGATACGCACCCAACGGCATTCTTTCCACTCGCTCCTCCTCGGAGCTTACCCGAGGTAGACCGTCCCTCGATTCACAGAGATCGCCTCCATCTACTTCGTACTCCCACGGCAATCGGCAGTATGAGCCTACAAACATGCTTCAACAGGGTTTGACCAGGCAGCCTACGAACCCATATCAACCTAATGCTACGGCATCTCCTCCAACCTCCTTCCCACAAAGCCCCCCAAGGTCTTCATATATGCCGAGTGGCATGTCTCAAACAGTTTCTGCTCAAGCATCTCCTGCACGAGGCCAGGAGTATGTACCGACTCCACCGGTTGAGAATGGCACGCAGCCAATGTACGGCTATATGCCAGAATCGATGCCGACCTCCACGAGTCAGGAGCAGCCCATAGGCTATGGTGGCTATGGGCCAATGCAACAGGAACGGGTTCGGACGCCGCCGCAAGAACATGAACAGCCTGCTGCTGGCTATGAGCCTTATACACAATCGTACGGATATGAACCGCCTTCAGACGGCGGCTATGTTCCTTACGTCCCAGAACCTGGTTCTCCTGAAGAAGAGCGGAAGGAGAAACCAAAGAAAAAGTCGTTCATCGACGATGACGATGACGACTTTCCCCGTATGTCGAGACCAACAGCGCCTGCAGAGAACAAGCCCATGGGGGCGGATGAGGACGAGGCCGCACGGAAACGTGCAAATGATGCTGCTGCCGATGCAGCCTTCCGTGCTGCGGCAGAAGCAGATGCGGCAAACGAGAAGGACAAGGCTCACGCCAAGAAATCTTCTTCATCCTGGTTTGGCGGATGGCTTGGAGGCAAGAAGGCCGCAGAAGGGCTTGATGCTGGTGCACCGGCCAAAGGTGGTGCAGAAGCGAAGGTGTACCGAGCCAAGCTCGGTGAGTCAAAGATGAAGTTGTATTTTGACAAGGATCTTGGCAAATGGGTGAATCCTGACAACCCGGATGCCGCGATGAAGACAGCCACACCTCCACCACCTCCCAGAATGGGTAGTACTCCGGCTCCTCCGATGGGCCCAGGCGGACCACCGAAAGCTCCTGCGCCTTCTCATACCTCGACTCCCCCAATACCGAGTATGAGTATGGGTGCGCCATCCGCTCCTACGAGCAGGACAGGGACACCTATTATAGGAGGACCCAGTGTGCCATCACCAGTTCCAGGTGCTTCTGGTCCTTCAAGTGGTGCTGGGACTCCGCCACCAGGCTCGACCTCAAATCCTGGCCTTGGACTTGCTCCACCATTCTCGGGACCGCCTCGTCCAGGTACCGCAGCAAGCAACGCTAGCAGTATCGATGATTTGATAGGTCCTGCCACGGGGCGAAAGGGTCCTAAAGGTGCAAAGAAGGGAGCTAAAGGTCGTTACGTGGATGTCATGGCAAAATAAGTGTGCTCTTTCAGATCTTCTGGGTTTCATTGTACAATAAAATTATGGGGAGGAAAGCACATGTCAGCAAGAAACCGGACGCAACAGACTAGCACAATACACTTTTAATACTCTGCACCATGTAGTATTGCTTGCACATGGTCTACTCGGTCGTAGACTCTTACGGCGGATGTATATCCGTGCAGACTAAGAAGTTGCGGCGTCGGTAAAATAGGAGTTCAGGATATTCTCAGCCTTGCCCACGTAATAACACGTGATTCAGATCCACACTCTTCCTGCACCATAAGGAGGAGTACCAGGAGCACTTTCTCCAAGTCACAATACCAGCCTCATGACATGTCTCGACACCACAAGTCCAGTGTTCAGACTATGAGAGTGAGCGTCGCAAAATCAACGCTATGAAAAGAGTCCAGAATCCTCTCTCACCTCAACACCCTCCCTCAAAAGGTGTCACCCTGCAGCCAACGGCCCGTATCCAGTGACCAGGTGTGATTCAAGATGGCCGCAACCGCAGGACCTCCCACAGACACCCTCACGGACACGTCGCTCTTGGTGAATATCTCGGCCTTCGACCTCCTCCTGATCGAACTCGTCCCTCTCGCGGAACGTATGGCCCGCAGTTTCGAAGCCTCGATTGACCGTCCTGCGCCTGACTCTGCGTCCACCAACAAGCAACAACAGCGCACTACTTCCGGTGCCGGCGCGCTCACGACCACGAACCCGGCGTCAATTCCTCCCACAGCCTCGGTTTCGGGTGTCAGTGCTGGCGCTGCGGCACCACTCCTCGCAGGAGACGGCCTGCCGGAAACAGATATCTTCCGCGACAGCGTGTACGTGCGTCTCGACCGCCTGGGCTTCCGCGTGGGCGAGGGTCTGACGGAGCGATTCTCGCGTGACCGGCCGCGGTTCACGGATCAATTGGACGTCATCAAGTTTTTGTGCAAGGATTTGTGGACGGTGGTATTCAAGAAGCAGATTGACAATCTTAAGACGAATCATAGGGTACGTTTTGCAGTCGGATCATATACAGAGGATGTCACAACTATGATGAGATGCTAATGACCAGTAACTAGGGCGTCTTTGTTCTTACAGACAACAAATTCAGACCGTTCTCGAGGATGAGCATGACTACGCATACCGAAGCTATCGCCAGAGCTCAAGCACACCTCTACTTTCCTTGCGGGATCATCAGAGGCGTTCTGTCTAGTTTGGGCATCAAGGCTACTGTTCAGGCTGAAACGACGGAGCTACCCTTTGCAACATTCCAGATCAAAACATCACAAGCAAAAACATGAAAAGCTTCAGAGTGGGAAGACAGAAATCGCGATCGAAAACATTCATTGCATGTCTGGAGGTTGCAAGTAGCATTGATCAAGGTCCTCTCTACGTGATCTTTCCAGGAAATGTCTGGCGGCTATGGAATCATGTCGTGGAAACTCCGAGGTTCACAATATTTGCTTCATAACCTGCTCCGGACCCCTTTTGTCAGTCTCCGTGGCTGCATTTTTCGGGTCTTATGCAAAACACCGTGGCAGGCAGGCTCGTTCTGGGGAGAAGTCGCTCACGTCCTACCTGCGAAACGGTATTAGGCAGGTTGAACACGCGCAGAAGAATACGGTTTCGACCTACTTGGGTGGGTTGTTGACGAAGCTGACACCGGCTTCGATATTGGTCTTGAGACCTTTGATGGCCTCCTCGAGGAGCTTCTTCTCATGGTCGTTGGCGCTGCTCAGAATGTTGATGGCTTTCTCAGCACCGTTGGGCTATAGAGATGTCAGTAACCAGAATTCATTTTGAGGAATGCAGAGTCTTGGGGTTTGTTCGACAGCACTTACGCCGAGTTCAACAGGTACAGAGAAGTACTCGCAGCCAGTCTTTTTGGCAATAGCATCGCCACCTTCAACACCAGGGAGATAGACAAAGGTTGGCTCAATAATACCCTTCTCACCCTTGGATGCCTTGATAAGAGACTCGGCGAATCTGAAACCGGCATATGCCATGGAGAGGGTTGCAGAACCAGCACCGTCCTTGGCTTTGACAACCTCATCTCCACCGAACTGCACACGGTTGACCAAGGCATCGAGTTTGTCCTCTGGGATCTTGACGGAAGGCTTGGCCTGGCTGAACATAGGCACGATCGTGGCGCCAGAGTGGCCACCAACGACAGGGATGGTCAATTTGCGGGGATCCTTCTCGCCAATGATCTCGCCAACGAACGTCTGAGCACGGACGACATCGAGGGTGGTAACACCAAAGAGCTTCTTGGGGTCGAAGACACCAGCCTTCTTGAGGACTTCTGCGGCAATTGGGACGGTCGAGTTGACAGGGTTTGAGATGACGCAGACATATGCCTTGGGACAGTATTTGCTGACGGCAACAATGAGGTCCTTGACGATACCAGCATTGGTCTTGAAGAGATCATCTCTGGTCATACCAGGCTTTCCTGTGCGAGGCATATCAGTCTTGGGCTGATCAATATGGAACGATCGGAGGACATACTGGGAACACCAGCTGGAATGATGACAATGTCTGCACCAGTCAAGGCTTCTTTCTTTGCATCTTCCGTCTCTTGCTTCTCTCCTTTGAAGTCACCCTTGGCTGCGACGAAGCCACCGATCGTCTGTTTATTGTCAGTTCCCGCGTTGTCTAAGTAGGTCGTGAGGAGGAAAGCATACAGCGACGGAGGAGATGTGAGACAGATCGGCTGCAACACCAGGAGTGTTGACAACATCGAACAGGGAGAGTTCGTCGATGAGAGGAGAGATCTTGCAAAGGAGGGATAGAGGCTATACAAGTCAGTCATAATGAAGACATCGTTCCGTGGTGTTATCCTACCTGGCCAATGCCGCCGGAGGCACCGAGAACAACAGCTTTCACCATGGCTAGAAGGTGTGGGGTATTTGTGCTGCGCGACACAGGTTAGTGGTAGGTACTTTCCTCTAAAGACTCTTTGTCGTACCTGGAAGAAGTTTGCTAAGGTTTTGCTGCTGGAAAGGAAGTTGTAAAGCACGAATGAGTAGCAATGAAAGTCGCGAAGTGAAATGAACAGTAAGAGCGGTCTGATCTTCCTGTGAAACTGGCCGGTTGAGACTGCGGGCAGGTGTCGCCAAGCTTGTTATGGATTGTCATGCAGTTCAACAAGAGCACCCAGGACCCCGCGTTTTTTACCGCAACTCCGTCCTCCGACTCTTTTGCGTCGGCCGGATTACAATATTGGGCCGACGCTGAAAATCATTCTCATGTGTGGACACTGGGCAACTTACGAGGCTGTCGAGACGAGAATTGCCCGGGTAAGGCTGACTTCAGTCTGACCAGAAATTGATGATTTTCTACATATGCTTTGGCTTCTATGACTTCCGAGTCATACCCATAATGCCTCGGATGCAGTTGTCATTCCGGATACGTCTTGCTTTTCCAGCTCATAGCGGGCCTAGCAGAAACGCAATACCTCTCCTCAATGTGCCGTAAATCGTTCCGGTCTCAGAAGTCGGAGCCCGGGATGTATACCGAACCGGTGCGTCCACTTCACTCGACATTTCTTACGCTCATCGATCGGATCATGCACCTGGTGCAACACTCTTGCTTGAGCCCATCGACAGCGAACGGGTTTCGTTTTCACAAGTAATCAGAGCTCTACTCTTCCTGCTTGGTGGCCTTTGAGCCACGTGTCTTTCTCTCTGGGGTATCCTTCTTCGTTCGCTGCGAGTCTTTGAGAGCACTGGCGCGGGAAACGGCATGCTGGTTCAGGTCGCCACGGTATGAGTTCTTGCCAACAGCATCTGCGATGTTCTTGTAGATCCTGTTATACACTGTTAGTCCGCCATTTCTCACAACTTGCTCGCCGGAGATGATGCTCACTTTTGGTTCGACGTGGTCTTGCTGTATGGGTGTGTGTTGTAGTGCTCCTTGGGCTTGTGTTGCTTGCCCGACTTCTTGGTCAACAGAGTGACGCCGCCCTTCTCGTTGGCCTGGACCGACACAGCCTTGTCATTGAGGAAACCCGCATGCTTTCGAGAGTGCTTGTTGGTGAGGTTGAATGGGTCCCGAGACAGCTGGACACCGCCGGCAGTAGAGCGCTTGACCAGGTAGGCGTTGTTGTTTCCTGCCACATAAGATCAGCACATCTCTGCTTGTTTACCTCCGATTGGTGACTTACGGACGACCTCCCAGATGAGGTCGCTTGAGACGTTGGCGCGTTCAGACATGGTTTCGGTGGTCGGAATGGAGTTGGCGCTTTCAATCGACTGAATCTCGAAATTCAAGAGGACAACTGAATCTCAGCGACGAGTGTGCGCAGGACTGAGATTGGTCCGATTCGCCGATCTTGGCATTCTTGCTACGGTGGACCTCAAGTACAAGGGTGCCAGTCTTTTCGTTCTCAAGATGTAGTACAGCATGTTGTATGCGCCTTGCAGTGCACCCCTCTTCGCTACAGTGTTGTATCGATGATGAACAAGCTAGTCCATATCGTACGTTGGCCCTTTCCTCCTGACATTCCATTGCACAGTAGATCACCGAACCCGTATGCCAGCAGTAGACTCCACGTGACCTGCGCACTTACGACGCTCGGCTTCCCGTCAGATCCGTCGCGGCCGCCAGTCAGGCTGCTGAACAACCACCGTCCAGCCTCATATCGTCTCTTGCATACGTACCTCTTCGTCCATTCACCATCGTGAGCTTCCACCCGGAAGAACGTCCATAAAATATGACTACGCAGCAGTGACCACTACACGAAGTCCAACACACAGTCAACCAGCGATCACACCCAACCCGACACCACCCAAGTTCATCATTGAAGCCGCGCAATCATGGCTTACATCCTCTACTCCGTCTTCCTGGTGTCCCTCATTTTTGGAACGAGTAAGCCATTGTTCACCTACATCCCATCCGCGCAGTCTGCTAACATGCAGTCAAGTCCTCTACTTCACCCGCGCTCACTGGGTTCCCTACATGCCGAATCGCATCCAGGACGCCATTTCGGGGTTATCGTACACGCGCGTCCCGACGACATTCATGGGCGACGTTGAATCGGGTTTTACTTCGGCCGACTTCGATTTGTCGAGTAACATCGTCGAAGGCGACTCGCGAGGTGGCCTTGATCAAACGGCCAAGCGCGAGGTCCAGCGACTAATGAAGCTGAGGGGGATCAATTTCGACGAGGCACGGCGGGTGTACATGGAGCAGCGGTTTAAAAAGAACGGGATCGGTGCCGATGGTATACCGCGCGATCCGAAGTTTGTGTCATTTTCTTGAGCGTGACGAGCGGGTGTTGGAAGGTATATTGGCGTATTGCTGGGATCTCTTACTTCTGCTTCGAAGACTGTAAGATTTGAGTGTTGCGTTGCGCAAGCGCGGAGCTCAAAGTTCCATGGTCAATCACACAACTGGCTTCCTCCCCCCTGGTTGACTGGCCGGGTCTTGTTACTGAGGGATTGCTTCACATTCGCCTGAGCATGAACTCCTCACTTCCCCTGGTGTGTTCAGCCTCGCACAGTACATCCCCCTATCTGGTGGTCTCATGACTACACCGCATGGCATGATCCTTTTCGTACACAATACCGTGCCGAACATCGGAGTCGGGTCATGCATTCTTTTCTCCCATCGAAACCAGTAGGAATGTAATATTACATTATTCAGCAACGATGGGCTGTCGACTCCGCAACCTCTGCTATACATATCGTTCTATGAAATGAACTCGCTCGATAGAGGGTATAACCAACCCAAACACCATTATCAATACCATTAACTTGCTCAAGAGACCTATAACCAGAGTCTGATATCTTCGGTCGTAAAATATGTACAATGTGGCCGCTGAGGAGGCACCTGCAATATTAAATCGTGGGAATTATCGCATGAGAGATCGCTGAAGGCTTTACTGGACCTTCTTGCTCTCGACCGGCATACTGGCGAGGTATCCACGGTCGTCCTCGCCCTCGACGTCTTCCTGAATCTTCTCCATTTCCGTGGTCTGTCTCTCCCATTCTGTTTTGCTGACTTTGGTACTCTTGTTGAAGAGTTCATCATTCGGCTTGCGGTAACTGCCACCCATCCTATCCCACAACGTCGTGAATTGGCCGTAATTGTAGTTGAAGTACAAACTAGCAGTAGTTAGCACTGAAGACTGTAGCACGCTTGATCATTTCAATAAATGGGACTTACTGGTGCATCGTATGGCAAGCAGCGCCGTTGATCAGTGGTGAATTGGCGTAATATTCTCCATCGTGGATGAAAATAGTCCAGAAGTTGATAAAGACGAAGAGCGCGATATACGCGAACTTCTGGAGTGGGAACAAAAATGGGAAGAGGTGGTATGGGATGGACTGTGCGAAGCCATCAAGTGGATGAAAAGCGTGGGAGGCATAGGGAGTCGGCACGATCCATTTGTGATGTGGCTTGTGAAGCGTCTTGTAGACAAGCGGGTGATGGAGGCCGCGGTGAATCCAGTAAATGCAAAAATCGGTGAAGAGGACGAAGAAGGGGAACTGGATGATGTTGTACAATGAGAAAGGCGCATCGGAAAGACTATCGTAAAGCTTCGAGTATCCGCGCACTTCTGCCAGCATACAGCCAGCAGTCAGAAGAGACATGACGGGCATAGCTTTGTTCGCTTGGACGATTTCCATGCGGACCTGGTTCTTGAGATATTTTGGGTGCTGGAATGTTGTCTTGTCGAACACATAGACGTATGACAAGGAAGCGAAGACAAAATACAGGGCCACTCCGAAGAACCTAAAGCGTACTTGTGAGTGGACATTCAAAAGTGGCCAACCTCAACAGTAGGAACTTACCACACTATGGTAAACAAGCTAATAGCTTGTCGGAATATGTTGTCGCGAGGCCATGAGCTGCTGTATGTCCACTGCGTAGGTTCCAAATTTATAAATTGTGATGCCGGCTCATACATGTAGTCATATTGAGGCGCTCCAGTCATTGCTTGCCCAATACTGGAGAAGGTTGTGTTAACTACATCATTGATCTTGTAGTGCAGGTACTGAGCGGGACTCGCTGGAAGTACTGCCGAGTAGAAGCGATCAAGGAGCAGAGTGTCTGCGATCTCGAGGATGATATCCATGGTGTGCAGGGCGTGTCGTGAGGCGTCCCTCGAAAAATTGCGAATTGGGATGTAAGCGCGTCCGAAAGGTCAATTGCGACTTCTGCTACTGCTGTTGCTGCTGCTGAGGGTGTGACAACGATCCGGCAAGTCAAGCAATCAGACAATTGTCGTCAATGGCGAATCTATTGAACCTGAGGAGTACGAGAGGCGGTCATCGTTGGGGATTGCGAGCTGCAAGTGTATTTGGCTGCGAAAAAAAAGAGTGGCATGTTCACGGGTTTAGCGAACCCGACGCCGATAACGGGTCAATCACAGATTAAAAGTGGCCTGTAGTGACCCTTAAAAGAAGGGGTGGGGTGAGCAGATGGGTAAACAACTGGTGATCAAGCACCCGTGGAACGCCGACTGAGTTCAGGAACCACGCCATGCCATGACCACCACGAGTTGATTATAAACCATGAAGAGGCCGACACAGAGATTTGGGTAAGGTAAATTCCACGTGACTGTGCTCTCGCCTGCGCCTGCAACTGCATACTGCAAACTGCAAACTGCGCCCTTGCTTGAGTCTTCGGTTGCCATGCATCCTGCCGTCATTACGTTCAACAGCGTCATTTGGTAAAGCAGACTCACAGGACTCAAACACCACACCAGTGACACGCATACATCTTTCTCACCTCTCCAATTGTCCTTTCTTCCAGCATGTCCCGGTAGACAGTTATCCTTGAACTCGATTTCACACATCGACATGGTCTTGGATCTCGGCAACTGCACCTACTCCGCGTTTTTCATCCCTCTCCGATCCGGCCCATGACTTCTCCAACTAGTCATGGCCTCTCACCTGGTGCCATTGAAACAATCGCTGGCCTGTCTGCAGGCCTCGTTTCCACTATAATCGTCCACCCCTTGGACATCATAAAGACAAGGCTGCAAGGTCAGTAGTTGAGGTTCCCAGGTAAGCAGGCATCAACTAACAAACAATCTAGTCGACACGTCTGCCCATCCTCTTCTCAATTCTTCTCGAGCTGTGCTCCACGATATTTTGCGGAATGAAGGTCCAACTCGTATAGCGGCTTTGTACCGCGGATTGACCCCCAATCTCGTTGGCAACTCGGCTGGCTGGGCTCTATACTTCTTGTGGTACAAAGAAGCTCAAGATGTGGTCCGCAATGTTCGAGGTTATGCTCCAGGTCACCAACTCACCTCCCTCGACTATTTGTCCGCATCCGCAGCTTCTGGGATGCTCTCAGCCATACTCACGAATCCAATCTGGGTTGTGAAGACACGAATGCTTTCGACCTCATCTGCTCAGACCGGCGCATACCCTGGAATGATCTATGGCTTGCGGTCAATATACAGAACAGAAGGCATCCGAGGCTTCTTTCACGGCATGACGCCTTCGCTATTCGGTGTCAGTCATGGGGCGCTTTATTTCGTGGCTTATGAAAAGCTGAAATTGTGGCGAAAACAAGTCAAAAAGGACGCTCCACTTTCCAATGCTGACACCCTACTTACATCGTCCATGTCGAAAGTTTTTGCCGGAGTTATCACCTATCCTCACCAGGTTGTCCGTGCAAGGCTGCAGACATATGATCCCAGCGCCGTCACGCATGTGCGAGGACCTGGCATGATTGATCTGATCAAACGGGTCTGGCACAATGAAGGCATTGTTGGCTTCTACAAAGGACTCCTCCCAAACCTCCTCCGAGTAGTTCCGAGCACATGCGTGACATTTCTTGTGTACGAGAATGTTCGGTGGCATTTGCCGAGGATGTTTGGAGCACAGGAAGATGAAACTACCGTGGGGGTTGCCGGAACTTCGAACAAAAAGGAGACGTTGTAACGAAGAATGAGCGTTCAATCAGTTCAGGGTACATGCGCAGAGCTATCGGGCTGTATCTGCAGAGAATCGTGCTGCTCAACTTCCTGCCCATGGGTCATGATCATCAGTCATGGAGACACGGCAGGGGAGGTTGTTACCTCCATGGTCCTCCTCACAGCGTCAAGTTGTCCCACACATGTCCTAATCCATGTCGAGGCAATGGTTCAAACATGAACATTCAGTGGGCCGATGTCGTTGGAACAGGCTACCAGCGGCCACCTCCGAGGCGCCGGGCAGGGCGCTCCGGCGGAGCCCTTAGCTTTTGTTCGTCTACTGGGTACCTGTGAGGTAAATCGAGACGGGATCGCAGATGCGCAGCTTCTGGTATCGTCGACCACGATCGTGAAGATGGCATCGGCGCATCATCTGGCTCATTGCGCTTCACTCCCCCAAGTCAATAATTTCTCCACTCAATTTGCATAATACTTGACGCTGTATGCACGAGCTGTGGGCCAGTCTGCCTCACGACTTCCGACCCGTTCCATCAATCGAGATGATAAAAGCAGCCCCATCACTGAGGTCATTTGTACCGATCGTAATACGGGCGGCACGGGCAGTGCACCGGCGCCACCATTCGAAAGGGGTCTCCCTCCGAGATGATGGCTGCTTTCCCCTTGCGTATTGCATCCCACTTGTTAGTTTCCAAAACTTCTCGACGCTGTCAGGGTCAAAAAAGGAAGTCGGTGTGCGTGTGGAGAAATCCCAAGTCCATGACAGCAACAGCCCAAGATCCTCTGGTGAAGAACGGCCTGCCTTTGTTGTGGCCGATGATTGGTTCAACTGGGACCTCCTGGTCGATGTGGCCAAATTTGACTTTCTTCTCCAACCTTTGATGCAGCCTTCTGGAATTCTTCTAGCGGTCTTCTAGCGTCTCTTGGTTTCATCACCACCTTTAGATGGGTTTGGTGGTTATGGTGGTTGAAAACTCAAAACCGGAAATGCTCTATCTGACATGTCTCCCCTGCAAGTCAAAACCGCCGACATCGTCATCAGCTTTAATCCTTCCACCAGTGGCTTCGTGGACTACTTGAGTTCACTTTGGTACGAAGAGCCTCAGGCATCGTCGTCGCTCGGTTTGCGCTCTTACATCGTGTCACAGGCGCCATCATGACTTTCCAATCCTACCATTGCGAAACCACGGTATCACCTGATTTGCTCTTACTCCCGAATCATCTCGATCCGTCCTTATATGATGTGCTTCTAACCATCCTCACTCGGTCCGCCGCAGCAGCGCATGATGATCTTTTCGTTGCGGAGAGCAATCCTGCAGCCGCACCAGTCCAGAAGGTGCCAGCATTCTCGCTAGGCCAAAGCTGTTGAGCTCGACGGCTGTTAGAGCTTAATGTTGTGACACTTTGGGCTACGCATCACTAGCATTGTCCTGCCTTGCTCAAATATCTCCTCTCACGGATACGAATATCTTTGTTGAGATTTTCGCCAAAACGAGCAGTTTGAGTGACGATACACCCTTGGATCTCTCCTCTTGTTGTATCCGACAGGCGCCCCAGGAGAGTCTGGTCCAGCAGCCAAATTCCTTGAGCTAAGTTACACCTCTCGCCTCTGCTGGGAAAGGCCTCTGCTGGCTTCCCGTCTGTATAACATGCACCAGCTTTTAGCTCCGTACTGATCGCAAAGGTGGGATGAAGTTCGACCAGAAGCGCTTAGCAATCCTTCTAGTGAGTCAAGCAGTCCCTTGCTAACTGCAACCCTCGAACAAAAGTTGCAAAGTGCAGCTCTCGAAGCAAGGTGGGACCCGCTGATTTCAGGACACAGGGGAGATGGTCATAGTGCTGGACGTCTAACTGGCAGGTAGGCCTTTTCGCAGATCCACAGTGGCTTTCGAATGGTGCAGGTCAAGCTCACATGCTTCGCGAGTGGGAGCAGGGGGTCCACGACCAGGTCAAAGGGGAACCGAGGTGTATGACTAAGGGGCGCGTGATTCGACAACATGTGCTTCGATTGTGCTGCATTCCGGACGCAATCTCACACAGGAGTCGGGGTCGGAATTCGAGTCTCAACCTGCATCATCTTCAAATGTGGCTTGCCGGCTCCAAAACGAAATACGACGACGACAGAGGACGAACAATGGCCAAACTAGTAGCCGTTTTAGCAATTAATACGAATGTCTCGGGATGCTATCTGCTTTGCCCTACGACTGGTCCCCTGGGCATCCAGATAGAGCCCGGCACCAACCGCTGGGCAGAAGCTAGAATGACAGCAGGGCAGGGGATGTTCGAAGTGGTGTGCAAGGCGTCCAGCCTCGGTTTTCTTGCTTTCCCTGGTCAGCAACGCCGATGCTGCCTGGAGATATGGATCTACCAACTTGCACCTGACCTTTCCCCACACCTTCATGCGCTAGTGGTCTCGTCTTGCCGGCCCATGGTAGCCGCCACTGCTTTCAAATTGGTCATGGAGACTGGCAAGCCACAGTTACAAGTCAGGTTCCAACTTTGGGATCATGGGCTCATCGGCACCTTCCGACGACATGTCAAGAGAAGGAAGATCACTTCCGGATTTGAAATAGTCATGTCTACATAGTACATCAGAATAAGACTAGCCGGGGCAATGAGCTTCCCATACCGCCAGATGGACTGCAGCGCATGTTTTACAGGGTCTATCTCCACTTGGTCGTCGATCTCATCGAATGACGTGCAATGATCCTGCACTATGCGCAGACTGACACCTCAAGACGTCAAACTGCGACGAAGCAGCAGCCAGGGACACCAATCACCAGCGTCGTGAGATCTCAACGAAGCGTGCATCGGACGTTGCACTGTCACTGTCGCACCGAGCAAGGGCAACCAGTCTCAATGTCAATCCTGCCTAACTAGGTCGCCCGAGGTACGTGAAAATCTGGTCAGGCTCATACCTTGTGGCAACCGACCATAAGCGCAAGCGCACGGGAGATCCGCAGGTAACAACACGTCCCTGGTGCTTACCTAAACCGTACTCCAGGCAAGGCACAATCACCAGTGGCGAAGGCAACAATCCTAGCGCATGTAGTCAATGCTGTCCTACGCTGCTAGACCGTATCCCACACTCATCTCGATGCACAGTGTAACACGCGATACGAGAGACATATATGATGAAGCCCGCAAAAGATGTGGGCACGGAAGACGGATCGTAGAGGAGGCAACACGGAACAACTCTGCGAGTCGTCATTTCTGGAGAACTTCACTTGTGACCTGCTACCATGTAAGGTGTGTAGTCCGTTGCAACCCGTCCCGTCCAGCTCGTGATCTCCATCTCTGTCTGGGGTCAGAGAAGCTTGACCTCACAAAGAAGTCTTGATCGCCGCCTAACATCCACCGTCAAACGTTGTAAAAGAAATGGCGGGGTTGAAGCACACAATCCTATCCTGGTCAGACAGCCCCGTAAGGCATACAGGGACGATGCGAGTCACTGAGACTCATGACGCTCAGACAACGGGTACACTGCTATGGAGCGAGTGGACCGTAGCCACAATCGCAGACAGACTAGGGAACATGGTGTCTGAAAGACTCAGATGCACGGGCGCCAGATAGTGCCTGTTCATCAACAATGCAATACGACGGACAAATTCCCACGGACTGTATCTTGAGGCTTGCATGCGTCGATGAGCCGCCTGCATGAAATTGTCCCAAAACCGGCTCGGGAAGGCAAAACTGTGAAACAGCGACGTTGCCAGTCTTGGACTGGACGCCAGAAAGAGGTGGATGGGGCCAGTGGCGGTCGATCCAGGAGTGTGTATTGTGGACGGTAGAGGCAAAAAAAGCAATGTAGTATTCATGCGGCTGCAAACGGGTTTTAAAACCGAGAAATGACGAACCAGTCCAAGTCCACAGTGGGACCACCGCAGTCGACGAGGCTGGAGCTTATAAGGAGGAGAATTGGGGGGAAACGGTTGGACGCACAGGGCCTGATTTACACTTTGCTTGTCAGTGTTACTCGATACTAACCTCTGGACGGCTTAGGTAGGTACCTTCTACAGTACTTACCGCTCTGGTCCTAAACTCGAGTCCTGCATGACTCGTACTCCTACAGTGGCACCAGGGAGGAAAAGCGCCATCGACTTAGGCGGCTCTTAGGCTTATCAAACCTCAAAGCCACTAATTTCAGTGTTATCTCAGGCCTTTGCTTCAGCGAACGATACCTTTATCTTTTCGAAAAGTCTAGAATATGCCGTACGGCGTATGCCAAACCTCGCTAGATCGATCACCGAAGCGCGCACCAGAAGCGGCATAGAATCAACAAAGTACCGTAAAGTCAATTCAGACCACGGGAAGGGAAAAGTTTCGTTTCAGACCTCCAAAAGCATGCTAATGATACGTGTTACGCATTACGAGGGCATCGAGAAAGCATTAACATGCGCGGCTGACTTCATTGATTGATAGGTTTTGGGGGAGTTTTGAATCTGTCTCTCATTTGGGTACCTAGTAGTCCCAGAAAACGCTTTTTCCATCTGACCCAGAAGTTCTGACGTAGCTTTTTCTTGCTCACGCTGAATGTTGATGCATATAGATGTTGGAGAAGCGCAGTAACGACAGATGGTTTGGTACTGTCCAATATACGCACACATGTAACCCCTTTTGACGTCTCGCCTTTGCGAATGTAACGCCTGCCCACGGGCCATGCCCAAGTTTCATGCTATTCGTACAACTGCGCGCTGCGCCTCAGTGCCACAGTGAATGGGTATCCTTCCGTAGAAAACAATATGCAAGGTCGAGTAGCATCAGGCGCACAGACCTCTCGCTGCCATGCGTCGGAGGGGGCTCCTTCGGCACCACCTGTAGGTTATGAGTAGACTTGCTGTGTCGTCGATCTTGGTGATTCGAGGATTTGTCGTTCCTCCGATAAGTATAGATATCTTCAAGGCTGATCAGGTGTGACGACGACTTCGACCTTTCGGCCTTTGCCTCGACCCTTGATGCCCTTGTTACTATGTTTGTAGAGGCCCTGGAAGTAATTCCGCAGTTCGGCATCCTCTGGGTTCATGTCATTGGTAGCGAATTGTTGTGCAAGTCGAGCCAAGGTGTCTTTGTGAAACTTGTTCATATGTGCTTTGAGATTTCCGAGCTGTGTAAAGATCTTGCCACTGTGTCCGTCTTCAGTAGCCCTACAGCTATCCAATATGCATACATACTTTCGGCCGCGGGCACCAGGATCGGACGAAGACCGCTTGCGGTTGGGCCGTTGACCGACGTGTCGGCGTTCGTGGGTGCGAAGGTTGCCCAATTGGGAGAATGATTGTCCGCATGTCGGGACAGAGCAGACGTACGGCTTCTCGCCGGTGTGAGATCGCAAGTGGATCTTGAGATGTGTAGGCTGAGAAAATGACTTGCCACAGTCTGCGTGTGGACATAGGTGTTTCCTCTGTTTGCTGTTTGGCGGGGGCGGTTGAAGCTTGAATTGGGGAGGCTGTAGAGTCTGCATGAGAGAGTCGACCTCGGAGTTTGCTTCTTGTAATGACGACGATGGAGAAAAGGTAGGAGGAGTGGTGCGCGTGGAAGAGCTTATGACTGACGACAGCCGGGGTCGTTCCTGCAGGTCAGAGGATAGATAGCCCGAAGGCGTTTCCGAGTACATTGAGAGGCCGTCATCGAAGTTGCCTCTTTCCTCTCCTGCCCAACTTTGAGGAGTCATGGCATTGGTAGGAGGACTGAAGTAATCCACGCCCGTAAAGTCATATTCGGAAAAGTTGGCAAAGGTATGTGCACGTTGAATCGGTAGTGGTGGTGTGTGAGTAATGGGTGGTGTATGACTAGGAGGCTGCTGGAATGCTGCGTAGCTATACATATCGTTGGAAGGTACATTGTGTAAGTAGAAGTCCTGAGGGAAGGTCTGGCAGTTCAGCATCAGGTTGGGTTTGGAAGGAACAGGAGCGGAAGTTGGGATTGAGGTAGGCACCATCCATTGCCTCAGTTGATGCATGTGCCATTCGATCTGGTCGGATGTTGGGTTGTACGCCATTTTCTCCGACTTGCTATTCAGCGTGTTGTTGTGTTCGGGGAGTGATTTGGCGATATGTTCGTTGATATCTCTGTTGTAGGCGATTTGTAGTCTGATCGAAGAGGGATCGAAGTATAGGGTAGTGCTGTGAAGCAGGATAGACAAGGAAGTAGGCTACATATCAACTGGAACTCCACCCGACGAGATAGTGTGGTCTCAGGGAAGGTAGGATGGAGTCCTAAGTATCGGAAATCCCAGGTCTTGATTGGTTAGGACCCTCAAGGAAGAGAGAGTGTGGCTCCGAAGTCACGGCGGAGTGTCTGGGAATAGAGCAGCGGTGCCAGTCTGTTGCAGATGACAAGAAGCAACAGCTCGATGGGGCCAATGCAACGATTTCGCAGTATAAGTGTTTTAGTTATCAACAAGACAGAGAACATGCCAAAAAGGATGGGATCAGACATGGGGTTTATACCTATCCATCGAAGGATCTCTCGACAAGTCTATTCAGCGAGTAAGTGACCATGGCCAACCCAGATGGGACGGGCCACTAGTCCATGACTAGGAATTGGACTGAAGGTTAGCAGATTGCAAGCTTCCATCCAGAAGCATATGCGATGTACTCAAGGCTAGGGATGGTGTGATGCAGCCTTGCCTGAGGGTGAACAGCAACCAGGGCCTCCATACGCCTGTGCTTACCGTGTTAGGAGTGCAGCAGGTGACAAAGTGAAAATTTTTCTGGATCTGATGCATAGTTAGCGGCTGATAGGAGCGCAAGGTAAGGGTCCAAGCCAGTGAAAGGCCGTGAGATGAGCAGAGGTAAGAGTGTGGGAGAATCGACTTGGGGCCTCTCAGAAGCGGAGAGTTCGTTGCATGTGTGGACTATACGTTTGGCGGATAAGCGGCAGCGATCGTGAGGCCCATGATCCATGCATGGAAGACAGCTAAAAAAATTCGAGAAGCTGACCAGGGGACGGGATCTCGCTGGAGAAGCCAGATAGGGAAAGTCAATTGTTCGCTTCTCGCATCGTGATGACGAAGGCCCTTCCACCGCCAAAGGGAGAGGGTGCATTAGTGTTCTGCATGATGAACGTCGTTGGTATTGGAGAATTTTGGCACCTCGGACCAGTCCCAAATAGGCGAGTCGTAGCATTAGGGAACTCGTGGCTTGACAAGAGACGGTGATCTAGCGAGGATGAGATGGCCAGGGCTGACCCCGGTCCGGCTCTTGCTGGAATCCCCTCCCGTGTCATTCCCACGTCGACGCTTGCGAGAAAGAGGCAAAGGGAAGTGGCCGGAGCCGTTCAGGTACAAGCCTTTCGAAGGGAGAACGTTCCAATAGGTGGTATGTGTGGCTTGAGTCGGTCATGTTGTCTTGCAGAAGCTGATCTTGACTTATCTTTTGTGCCACTGAAAGGCTGTTCATATCTTTAGCACGGCACTCGCCGGTCTGCAGGAATGAAAATTTTTTCTGCTTCATGCGGACAAGGAGGTGCCATGTTTTGATGAGAATGATGTTGCGCCTGATCTTCATGTTCGATCACATGCAACAAGAACACGACCCAGGCATCGAAAAAAAAGGTTGGCAGTGGTAGACCTTTAGAGGTCATCCCACGCGACCCTCTATCATCTTCTCGGCTATCATGATTTTTACGCAAAACTTTCAGTGAAGGACATAGAACGACGATAGAGGCAAGGCACGTTGTGCCATGCTCTTCACTCCGATGTCTGTCACGGACTGTTTCCTACAGGGTACTGATGCTGCAGGGGAGACCTTGTACTGGTATGAGGTCACTTTCTGTCAAGATGGAGCCTGACAGTCGCATGCACCCCGTATTCCACCATAAGTCTTTCTGGAGATACCCAGCGTGGTACCCGGAGCATCATCGACGACGAGAAACTCACACGTTCTAAACTGTAAGGGCAGCCACCGCCACAGGGACTTCTCGATTCATTCAAAGGCCCGAGCTTTACGTCAGAAATGTTACTGTCTTGAAAATCCTGGTAGTATGGGTGGAAGTCTGGGGCACCAATACTACATATATGTAGCAGTGAACCTGTTTACGGTCAATGATCGCCCTCGACTTCCTCTACTGCGGCGCCACAGGATGCGAACGTCGAGGACGGCAAGCTTCAACCTGATGTTTCCGTCTCCAAGGACCCTCAATCAATCTGTATTTCACGGGAGAATACTGCCGGCGTTCGAGCTCCTGCAATGCCACAAGATTCAGCAGTTGATTCTTGCTCTGTCTCCCACTTGCATGTCGTCTCCATGGAAGGAAATGGCAAAAGACCTTCCCACGGCTAGCCCGCTCCAACACAGTACAGATGCGATTGTGTACCTTTCATGCACTGAAGTTGAGTGGTACCTAGTATTCAGCTCCAAGACAGCCCAAAAGCGTTGATCGAGTCTCTGGCTACTAGTAGTGCCCCAGGCTTGGCGCGCCTATAAGCCTCACCTACCAGGCTCTAGGGAGCCACTAATTCATCATAGTGTACCTTACATATCTGCACCCTTCTAGGCACCAAACTTTGATGAGATATCTAGTACCTTACTTGTCACTCTCAATACCTACCTAGGTAATCACGAGCATGGTCAGGGGATGAGGATCACCTAGCATTGTTGACAGCTGATTCAGCCATCTTCATCCCAAGATCCGGTAGCGACCACAATTGACCTCGAGAGCTTGCCGCACTAGGTCCAGATCATGGCAGCGCAAGCAAAGGATGAGAGTCTCATCCAGGCGGCGAAGGAGTTGGGCGAGAATATTCCTTGGTGCGAAGAATATGAGAAGATGATTTCTGGCATGCTGTAAGTTGCCATGCCTTGAATAATTCTTCGCGAGCAACGTCTTTTCGGGCGGCAACATGTCGTCTTCACCCTCAGCATCACACGTCGATGTCCCGTCGCAAAGACTGACTGATTAACGGGCAGTTACGATTGCCTGGATGCGACGCTACAACGAGCACGATTCCGCGTACGAGGCTGGTGCACCAGGTACAATACGTGGTGGCCGCATGACGTTCCTGACGCCGACCTCGACTACCTTGCGAAGGAGCGAGGAAAGCAGCTTCGCGAGGTCATAGGCAAGGTTGGAGATGATGTTTACCTTGAACCTCCGTTGTTCCTGGACTATGGCTGCAACATCAAGCTTGGGGATCGAATCTACGCGAACTTCAATCTCACAATACTCGATTGCTCGCTCGTCACGATAGGCAACCGGGTCATGTTCGGGCCTAACGTGAGCATCTATGCGGCGACGCATGAGACGGACGTGCAGAGCCGTCGGGATAACATTGAATATGCTCGACCCGTCACGATTGGCGACGACTGCTGGATTGGCGGCAATTCAATCATCTTGCCGGGTGTGACGATAGGCGAAGGTTGTACCGTGGGTGCAGGCAGCGTCGTCACCAAGGACGTTCCGGCCTGGAGTGTCGTTATGGGTACTCCGGCTCGGGTGGTTAAGAAAGTTACGCCGCTGGATCCCTTGCCTGCAGAGCGCACGCCTTTTACTGCTATCGAGAGGATGGGATGATTTCGATCATACGGATTCATTTTTTGAGCGTACGCTATTCTGGGCGCCCAGAGAAGTCTTGGTTGAGATGCAACATAGATGATGCAACGCTACAGTATATGCTTTGGCTCAACAACATTACCCTTCCGAATCATGCATCGAATGTTTGGGTCTCTAGTATGCTCCACCATCGGTAGTAATGGGCTTCACCTCAACCTCGATCGGCGTTTCACCAATACCTCGTTTCTTCGCTTCCTCGATGATGCCCACAGTGGCCGTGGCCCCAATCCTCGTAACGCCAATGGACATGACATACAAGAGATCATCCAGTGTCCGTACGCCACCCGCTGCTTTGATCTGGACGCTTGGCTTGGAATGTTTCCGCACCAACTTTAAGTGAGGGACTGTGGCGCCCTTGTACGAATACATGCCATTGGGCTGCTTGACAAAGCCGTAGCCAGTCGACGTCTTGACGAACGCCACGTCGAGACCCGAGCAGATCTGACAAAGGCGGATAATGTGCTCGTCCTGAAGGTAGTCGTTCTCGAAAATGACCTTGAGTATGGCCTTTCCTGAGGCCGTGACCGCCTCATTGACGGCCCGAATCTCCTCTGTCACATACTCCCAGTCACCACCGAGTACCTTGCCGATATTGACGACCATATCGATCTCGACGCCACCAGCCTTGACGGCCTGCTCGGCTTCGAACACTTTGACTTCCGCGGTCGAATTGCCTGCAGGGAATCCAATAACCGGGCAGACTGCCACGTCAGAACCCTCGAGCATCTTCTTGGCGAGCGGTATTGAGTAGGGTTTCACGCATGCTGTTGCCGTGTTGTATTTGCGAGCGATCTCCAGGCCGGATTTGATGTCCTGGTCCGTCATGGTCGGATGGAGGAGTGAGTGATCAATCATTTTGGATATCTGGGTCAGAGTGACCGAAATCTTGTTTGGAGAGGACATGATGAATGCCCGGTTGTCTCGCTCACCTTGTCGGAGGAGTATTTGGGATGTCGGCTTACAGGAATACTCTCAGCTGTGGTTCCTTCAAGCCGGTATTTGTACCACGTCGTCGATGGGCGTGGCGTGACGACTTTTGATGGTCAATGTCACTGCGGCAATTGGAGCACCAATACCAGGTGTCTGGAGGCCGTCGTGATGCATGCGACCCATTTAAGGTGGAATTCTTGGTACTGGCTTGTGCAAGCAACTCAGGGTGTGTCTCAGCCTGTTGCATTCTGCTATGGTATCACGAGCCGGCCGGATTTCCCCTTTTGGCGTCAGCCGCAGGCTCCTATTGGTTTGCGGACGGCAGAAGTGCCAAACGTGGATGTTCCGATCGCTGCAGTGGGAAGCCGCGCCGTCACATGCATGTGCGTCTAAGCGTCGGCGAAACGACCCAACAAGGGAGTTTGTAGATTCGATAGAACGACTGACTGTGCCCATCAAAAGTCGCTCAACAAGCAATCAGCCTCACCCAAACGGAAACTGACCAGGTGCATCACGAGCTGGCTTCCAAGATGTCCGGCCTGCGGACACCCATGGCATACGACTGATGTTTGACGAGGCTCAGGGTGGTCGAGCATTCTGATAAAGGTAGGTTTACGTTTAAGTCTGTCGAGCGTGCGACAACCTGCTGTTCTTGAATAACTCCTCCCTCGTTGGTTTCGGGGCAGTAGGACAGTCCTAAAATTGCTCTGTTGACTCGGTACGAAGCGCGGCACTTTTGCCAGATCATTATTACACATTTGTAGCACTGAAACTGTCAATGGTCAACGAGCGTCTCCAGGTATCCTATGTTGTAATAGCACATGGAAGGGATGTACAGAACACCCTCATAACAGTAGCATGGATATCATTATTCTTGCTTCCTTTTCTGGTTCGGTCCCTCAATGCAATATCAGACGACGCAAGACAACAAAAATCAAAGGTCATCCCCAATAAAAGCGGCCTCCCTGTGCCTCGCCCATGACGGCCCTTTGTGTGCCACACCGAAGGCACGCAGCGCCCAATACACCTCACCGATGATGTCAACCAAACATATCCCAATAGACCGAGTCACGAAGATTCCTTAGATTTCCTCTCCTATTTGATCTTGGAACTCTCGTTATGAGTCCGCATTTCCTCACTGACAGACCTTACCGACATGGTGCCCTGCCATTGCCTCCATGCCTCTGGAGTAGTGGTGTCCGACGTGATGCTCGTTTCTCGAACAGCCTTCTCCTAAATGCCTTGATGGGCTCCTCGCCAGGTGGTATACTGCCAGATACGAGCCTTCATATCCCCTGATCCGGTAGCGAACAGATGTCCGGTTGGACAAGGAGCCACCGAAATGACCGAGTTCTTGTGTCCCTGGAGCATCATCTGTGCGTTACCTGTGTTTGGATCCCAGAACTGAACGCCCCGATCTTTCGATCCGGACATGACCCATTCTCCACCAGGGGTAAGACAAACCGAGAGCACGTAATCCTGCCGAACGTGTTAGCCTTATGAACAGTGATCGTGCAGTGGGAAAGCTTACCTTGTGTCCCTCGAATGTCCGGATGCATTTACCGTCCTTGGCCTGCGCCGACGGGATCAGTCCTCGTTGTGGGGTCAGTTCCCACATCTTGATGGTCTTGTCCAAGCTGCCGCTGACCAATTCGCGTCCACTAGGCGAAAATGCTACCGAGTAGACGCTGTCCTTGTGACCTTGCATTCCTTCCAATCGTTCAATCAAGTATCCACTGGAGCAGTCCCAGACTCGGACACTCTTATCCAAAGATCCAGCAGCCACAAAGCGGCCATCGGGTGACATGGCTACGGTGGTCACACCGTCTTCGATGGACAGGACCATAACTTGTTGGTTCGATTCGATGTCCCAAAGACGGACAGTCTTGTCACCCGATCCTGAGGCAATCAGCCGGCCAGTGCGAGAGAAATCAAGTGAATAAATGTCCTGCTCGTGCCCATCGAAAATGGTTCGGATCTGTCTGGTCTCAATGTCCCAAACCCTAATCTTCTTGTCTTCAGCACCTGTCGCCAGCAGCTTGCCGTCAGGAGAGAAGCACACGGAACGGATGTACAAGTCGCCGTCTTTGTCCTGGACATTTTCGTCGAGCAATTCGCAGACTTTGCGACCATCTCTAGCATCGAAAATCTGTGCACTGCGGTTGCAACCTGTCGCGACGTACTTTCCATCATTAGAGAAACGGACGCAGCACACGACCGACTCGTGGACGAGGTTGTGCAAGAGCGTGATGTCGAGCACGCGCGGGACGTTGGGGTTGAAGACGGCGTGCCACTCGCCATTGGCGCCCATCCGCTTCAAGTGATCAGGGAGGTCGTCTGGGTTGAGATCAGCCAGAACATTGCCGACGTTCGGATAGTGTCCTTGACCCGGGATCTGATGACGTGGCCCTAGTTGCATGTCGCTTCCTGGAGGTGTGGGACGAGGAATTTGTGGCGACGCTCTTGGGTCATTCTGATATGGCATCGGTTGGGGTTGACCTGGATGTTGTTGAGGAGTAGCAGGTCCTGGACCCCCTCGTGTAGTCATGTTTCTGTTCTTTCCAAGACCAGGAGAGTTTGTGGGAGGCTGAGCCTGTGGTCCGTACCCGTTCAAGGTTGGGCCTTGCTGGCCATAGCCGGGAAAGGCAGTCGGCGGCTGAGGAGGGCCTTGAGGTTGTCCAGTTGGTGGGGGAGGTTGTAGAGGATGCTGTTGAGGAGCAGGTTGTTCTGGAGGTGGAGCGAGGCCCGGACCGCCTTGACCTTGGTTGGCCATAATGCCACTGAAAAGGCCACCCTGACCGTGACCAAGGGATGGAGGAGCTTGAGCAGGACCGCTGTGTTGAGCAGGAGCGCCGATGTGGGACTGTACTTGAGGTCCACCACGCAGTTCGAGCTCGTGTCGTAACATGCGAATCTCAGCCTCATAGTCTTGCTTCATCTTCAGCTGATTCTGTTCGAGCTGATAGACCTTGTTGCGGATCAATTCCATCTCTTGAATTTGTTGAGCCACTTGATTCTCGACTTGCTCCGAGGCGCGGTTCTGATTCTCGAATTCTGCCCGCAGAGAGTCGAAGATCTCATTCAAGCGGTGATTTGGGGGTCCAGGAGGAGCGGGCCCCAGATTGGGCTGGCCGCGATGTTGAGTTGAGTTGAACATGCTGGAAAGTAATTGATGCTCAACTAAGGGATCGGCTGTCAGGGGAAAGGGAAGAGTTTAGCTAGATGTTATCAGCATGAGGTTGAAGAAGATATTGGGAAGAGAGTTGCGACGGGTGCAGGTACCTCCAGATCAGGCAAAAAGCGCGCTAGTGGTAAGGGGAGAAAAATGGAAATAAGCTCCTTAACACCCAGGCGGCAAGCGTAAGGGAAAAAGGACACCCGCTGTTGGAGCCGCAAAGGTACGATATGTCGGCCAATGGTCCGAAGTATCGGTGAATAAAGTAATTCGTTGTTGATGATTTCTGTAGCAGATGCCACAAAAGATAAGTGACGCGAAAAAGGGTTGCTGCGAGTGAGGAGGTAACAGGCTGGCTGGTGGAAAAGTGGAAGGTGTGCCTTTGTGTTCGGTGGAGGGGACGAGCAGCGCCAGAAGCACGAGACGGGTGGAGGAGATGCAGGAGGTGCAGGTGGGGAGACAGAGTGGAAAATCAGGGAGTGGGCAATCGGCATGCTGGACCACGGCCTCACTACCTTGGGCTCCTCTCTGTCGTCAAGGGAAGTGCCACAAAACACCAACGGGCCTGTAGGTTAGCCCAAACCGACTGGCAGACTGCCGCATGCAAGCCCCCAGGAAAGTCTCCAAGAGGCGCCCAGTGGATGGATCGTTAGCCTCTAAACTTAGGACGAGTCAAGGCTGCGCTAAGGCCAATTGCCCGGGAGATCCACTGCTTCTGCATATGAGGGGCGTGCACTGGTGGTGTCCTTGCACCTAATTCTTTGGTTGTCATCACCACGTAATCCGGGTTGATGCTGGTAGTCAAAGCTCGGTGCAAGAGTCGCATGACACTTGTCGAGAGCGTGCCCCGCCAGATAATTGAAGGAAACGCGGTGCCATATAGATCATTGACACAATTCAAGTCGCAGTGTCACCATGATGTTGATCTTGAGTGCATGGGAAGAGGATCTGCCACGGTTAATCGCCAACCACCTCGCCTAGAGGCCTAAGGCTTGTCGTTTCTCCACCCCCGAACTGCATCTTCCGGCGTGCCAATCGGTGAAAACCATGGCGATTCCAGAGCACGGGCCACATCATATCGGCTCCCCTTCTCCGGGCGTGTTTGAGAATCGAAGCTGGACATGAGACCCTTTACGTGGATTTTTGTATAGTCTTATAAACCCAGAATAGTGGCCAAAGACATGTGCGGCGCAGGAAGATTTACATTCTTCGCTTGGACCTCTACAGTCCCAAACGCTCGAAGCCATGAGGCGATGACGCAAAAGTGATACGACGCAAGACTGAGGGATAACGGAGCTCCCATTGCAGTGCATTGGCGGCGTGTGTGTTATACGAAAAGAACGAATGCAAACGAATGCAAACGAATGTTAAACAGAGTACGTAGGGAGACCGCTTTTGATAATCCAAGAGTATGAAAACTTGAGGACCACAAGGACATTGACGTCGTCTCTCGACCGTTCGCATAGAGTATACACATACAAAAAGAGCGCTTGAGCTGCCCTTGATTTTTGGAGCTTCTTGTCCGTCTTCATGATTCAGAAGTGTCGCGATTGAGAGTATGAGATTTGCTGCGAAGTCAAGATTCTGTCTCCGGCAAAGGTGCACACAGCACCACACATTTGTTATACAATCGCCACATCGCGCCGTACTCGCACCAACTCCAGGCTTTTCCAGACCTCCGCTCGCCAATCGCGTTCTGTTGACTGTTGTCGAACCTTTTTTGTCTGAAAACCGTTGTTGATGCGTCCATATACAGCATTCTTTCATCGTAGTCCGATAAAGGGGATTTCATGATGACAGATGTGCGGGCTCGTGATGATAATGTACAGATTGAGCAAGCTCAGAAGGTTGTCTAGTTGGCGAAGGGAGATATCAAACTTGGACAATGTTAGCGGTTTTGTGAGGCGTCCGGCGAATATGGTCATACTTGATCAAATGGGGCTTTGGGTCGCTTCGTGTGTAGCCTGACATCGTGAGTCTATATCCTTGAACAAGCTTTTCAGATCATACCCAAGTAGAGAATCAGGGGCAGGTAGCCATAATGCACGACCTCTTTCGTAATATCCATGATCTTTGAGATGCGCTCCTGGTAATGGCACGTCAGACAGCCTCCACAACACGCATCGAAATCGGCGTACCTTCGTCTCCTCCGAGAATTGGATCATTGGGAGAGGCATTTTGAAGAGTCCGAAGCGGCGAGGACGAGAAAGGCGAATTAGATGCTTTGAAAGAAACAGCAATGATGCTAACAAAATGAGTTGAAGCTGCGGAACAAAAAAGTCGGAGTCTAAAAGTTCTGGCACGTGATGTGATAATGGCACGCTAGCCTCAAAACAAAAAAGACATTCTGCTTTTCACGAGGCTTTCCTCTAATCCTATTCTGAGAGCAGAACAGGCTGATTGAAGACGGTATACACATCATCAGCATTCTATTTCGCAAGGTTGGATCGTCTATCATATCCTGAAGAAACCACGGTGCATTTGCAGGGGTAGGGCAGAGTCAACAATATGTCTGGCGCAAGACACTGGGAGCAAGACAAGGACTCGACGATATACATCGGCAACCTTGATGAGCGAGTCACGGATGCTCTGGTGTGGGAACTCTTTCTGCAAGCAGGCCGCATTGTGAATGTCCATCTACCAAAAGACAGAGTTACTCAGAGTCACCAAGGCTATGGTTTCGTCGAATTCAACTCAGAAGAAGATGCAGAGTATGCCGCCAGAATAATGAACCAAGTGAGGTTATATGGCAAGCCTATTCGAGTAAACAAGGCCAGCGCCGATAAACAGAAATCTGTCGAAGTCGGTGCTGAGTTGTTCGTCGGTAATCTGGACCCAATGGTGGATGAGAGAATGCTATATGACACATTCGGACGATTCGGTACCCTAGTCGCTGCTCCAAAGGTACGTTTTTCTCCCCCATGGACTCGATCATGCTAACTTCATGCAGATCGCTCGCGATGACAACAATCTGTCGAAGGGCTATGGCTTCGTATCCTTTGCCAACTTTGAAGCTTCCGACGACGCCATTGCAAATATGAACGGCCAGTACCTTATGAACAAGGAAGTCTCCGTCCAGTATGCTTACAAGAAAGACGGCAAGGGCGAGAGACATGGTGATCAAGCCGAAAGAATGCTCGCCGCCCAAGCCAAAGCTCATGGTGTGCAACCTACTCCCGCCACGATTCCTGTTGGTGGCCCAATGTTCGGCGGCATGCCTCAAACTCCTGTCACTCCTGCTGGCTTCGGACCACCGAATGGCAGTTACCAAGCTGTTCCACCACCCGCTCAAGCACGACCTCCACCGCCACAGGCTGCTCCTCTGCCCGCTCCACCAGGTGGGCTACCAGCAAGACCTCCTCCGAGTCAGGCAGGTTATGGTGGACCGCAAGGGTTTATGCCTCCAGGCTTCAACCAGATGCCTGCCGGCTTTCCACAACAACCAAACGGTCTACCTCCTGGTTTCGCTCCTCCTCCAGGCTTCGGTGGCCCGCAAGCTGCTCCCATGCCACAAGCTCCTCCTGTCGGACCACCAGGAGGCTTCCCTGGCTATGGTATTCGTAAATAAAAGACGGAGCTCTTGTTGAAGGTGTAGGAATATCAAATCTGAGAAAGAGGGCTCTCAGCTATCAGCATCAACGATGAACATAGAAGGGCTGGCATTAACTTCACCAGTCATGGTTTCGACCACGGTCCTGTGCCATTATCCTAGAAAGCAGCTACCGGATCATTCTATGTCGCGCGCTCAAGTCATTACTTGAATAGGAACCATTCATTCCATCGCACGCATCGTACGACGACAATACCGTCACTGCCTGTCTACAGCGCGCGCCGGCGGAGACAGAAAAGTACAAAAGCACTTCCTCACATCTTCCGGCTCTTCTTTGTTCTTCCACCTCAACCGCCATCACAGACTAGCTTATCGCTGGACACATTCGATCCTCCACAACACAGCCAACAGACGACAATCCTTTCTCATCACTCAAAGCCTCTCTCATCAAGCAGACTCGTCTAGCAGAATGTCTGATTTCGACTTCAACCAGCTAGCGGCGTATCAGCCAGCTGCACCCAGTGAGCTGATTCCAATGACCTGCATTCTCGAATCAAACACTAACAGCAATCCCAGCCGAGTCTGAAACCGCAAATACTCCAGGAAAGACTAGTAAGAAGGCTCTAGCAAATGACAAGCGTAACACAAAGCATAAAGTCTTTCGCGGAAAGGAGAGGGGGGTTGAAGATGAGATCTTCGAACTCGTTGGTGTGACCAAAGAGCCTGCTGCCACAGGGGCCAACAATGAGACAAGGTTGTATAGACAGCGCCAGGCGGTTCTCAGCGAGATCCACAACCTTCGAAACCAAGTTCAAATACTGGTTATGCAGATGGAGGCGATCAACATTCAGAAGCAGAATGTGAAAAACCAGGTCACCGCTCTCCTCGCGGAGATGGAAATGTTGCGGAGTCAACTTGCTGCTAGAGACAATCACCTCAACGGGCTCGCAAACTACATTGTCCACCTGGAGCTCGAGAACAACAATCTGAAGGATGAAACTCAGGCGCACGCCCAGAATGTTGGTTCGATGGACAACGATAGGTTCTAGGTCTTCATTAGCAGCACAGCAGCAACAATGTACATGTTCTATCTTGAGTTTCCGGTCGTGACCGCTATTATCACAACAGTGCACCACGATGCAGAGTCTGTCGTCGACCGCACCCATCGGGTGAGGCAACCTAGGTAGACTACGATATCTCAGACAAGCTCCGCGGGAGCAATGCACAATTACAATGAATCTCAATGACATGCCGTTTTTCTTGCCATGATCCTCACAAGGAACGCGTCGCTTTGAACCTTAAAGATCACCTGCGATGCAATCTGCGTGGCGACCGGTGTCATTGTCGATGGGAGTATCAGCGGTATATTGATGCGGTTGGAACGTCCAAGATGATAATATTACAGATATCAAGAAGATCTTTTCCATGATCGGGACCATCTCCTTGACGCTATTCCTACGATGACCATTGCCTATTCAATTCCATCAATGTCATCCATAGTAGCGGCACCATTCTCGCCTCCACCATTCAAACCGGTCTCAGCTTCGTCCATCTTCATCGGCTCATCAATAATGGGGGGTTCAGGGATCGGCTTAGCCAACTCCTCCCGCACCCAACTCTGCTCGACGGCGTATTTGCGCTGAAAGACCTTCGCCCACTTTCCTCCCCAGGTCTTGAGCAACTCCTCGTCTTCGGCACGCAGTGCATCGCTACTCTCCATCATTTCATCCTGGTTGCCGTCACGTATACTCACGACAGCATCCTCAATGATCGCGTAGAGGGACTTCATGTTTTCGAGTTCTTGATCGAGAGTCTGCTGGATTTCGTTCTTTTGGTCATCTGCAAGGCCAGGCTGTCGAATAGCGTTGACGATACTCCTGACACGGGCTGCGACCTTTTTGGTCGTTCGTTCCACAAGTTCATAGCACCAAGCATTTGCCAGCATGGTGCCTCGAGCAACATGGTCGATCAAGGCCCATTCAACGACGCTCGAAGGTGTCAGGATTTGATAGTTGAGGAGCTTGTCCAATATGACCACTCCAACCCCTGTTTGATCTTTCCAATAATCCATGACTGAGGTGATGATCTGTTTCCTGCTACCCGCACTGCCTGCGCACATTGCTACTAGGCGTTCTTTGCATCGTTCTATAACAGCCAAGACGTGCGACAAGGACTTCGATCCGACCCAGCAGATTGAAGTGACGAGTGCGTCTGTTGACTGTAATTCGGGCTCTGATATACCCGATTCAGCCGCGTCTTGTTCGATCTTCTCCAGAATAGGCGTGAACTCTTCGTTGGCCGCTTTGCGACGTATCAACTGTGCGATCTCCCTGCCTTGTGCGGCGAAGGGCGTCGAATCATCACTGTACTTGAAGTCCGGGACATCCTTCTCTTTTGCTTCCGATATCAGCGCTTGGTAAGGCTCGGGCAAGGTGCCCTTGATTCGCTTGGAGAAACTCAGGCGAATTTCTTTGTCCAACGCATCTATAATGAAGGCTTTCTTTGGATGGACATTAGGCAAATCCACATCATCGATCCTGGAATTGTCAGCAAATCACCAAATACCTAACCGTGGAGTCACAAACCATTCTGTCCATTTCCAAGTGAAGCCAAAGTTGCTAAGATGGTGGGCAAACCAATCCAGAAAACGTTGAGCGAGTTCCAAATCCATTCTGTCCACATTCCTATACAGATAACGAATGGCTCGACCCAAGCTAGGGGCAACAGCAGCAGGCGCCAACTTGCAAGCTTCTGTCAGTACTGAGTGATAGTACACCAGCTTGTGCTCTGGTCCAGGAAGCTGCATCAAATGAGAGAAGCATGCGTCCACTATGACGTCTTCGGGTTTCCAGGAAGCCTTGTCTCCAGCAACATCTCGCAACTTGTCGAATGCTGTAGCTCGTTTCACGAAGGTTTCTGCATCAAAGTAGCAGTCGACCTCGATGAGGAATTTAGCTGCAGACGTTCGATTGAAGTCAAGAGCGTTGATTGTGTCCGACAAAGCATCGCGAATAATGATAGCCTCAGGGTCAGATGGTAGAGGAACGGTCTCAATATCCTGTTCACCATAAACAGAAAAGTAAACCTCGGGAAAAATCGGTCGCGGGCCAGTCTGGACAATTTCCGGAACCTTGATCGCAGGAAAAGCGTGCTTTGGAGCGTCATTTAATGCATCCTCCTCTTCGGGGGTTCGACTGCCTCTCCACGGACGCGGTAAGCATGACAACGCCCAAGAATTCTTTGCTTCTTCTTGCATGTGCTTCTGCAGGAGCGCCAGCGCGCTCTCTGAAGACGTCGGTGCGCCAACTTCTGCACTGGGATACGGGTCGACTAAAACCTCCAATGGGTGAGCTGTCGAGGCGATAATGTCCGTCTTTTCTAGCAGACCGCTTGCTTGAGCCTCGAAGCCTTTTGCCGAGGAGGACATCGTGTAGGGGATGGTCAGGAGGATGATCTTGACGAGTTCGAGGCCCAGCGACTGCAACAAGATCAGTACAAGATGGAACGGAGTGGGATCAATGGGGAACAAACATCTTCAGACGACTTCATCTGCAAATCGGCCGCCCTGGAAAAGAGTTCTTCGAGAATTGAAAAGACGCCGTCTCCTTCAAACATGCCTTGCAGGCAACTCAGGAACCGTATATAGAGCTTGACTTCTCGCCAGACGCCCTGATCCAATCGATTTTGTAGTGCTTCGCCGATCTTGGCCAATACGTCTACGGTGAGCTCCGGCTTATGAACGTTCGCGAGGAGGACAATGGCGGCAACGAAAGGGATCTTGAGCGGTTGTTCAACAATACTAGAACCAATCTTAATATAAGTCCGTACTTCAATAGCAATGTCTCTTACAGCTGTGCGACAAGATCCACAAAGCCCGTGGTGAGGTCGTGGTCGAAGTAGTTCTCTGCGAGCGTTTTGGCAATAATGGCGACATCTTCCTCTGCTTTTCGGATTGGCTGCGAGCACATCAGTCTCCTGTAGCAGGGCCATAAGCGGGTAACTCACACTTTCAGCAACGGAAAGAACCTGTTTGCGCACTGTAACGGCCAACGGTTCCTCATAGCGGCGGCGCTGTGGACCGCGACGATCTTCAAAGTCGTCATCTAGAGTAGTGTTTGGATCAGCGGTTGTTCAAGCCCTTTCCATGAATGTTCGCACCTCTATATCTTCTCTTGCGGTTGTTGAAGTGGCCGCCTCCGCCTCCGCCTCCTCCACCACCTCCTCCTCGAGGACGACGCCGGTCGTAGTCAGCCATCAGAGCGGATGCGCCGATGGGTGATTCTCAAATATAGATGAGGTTTGAGTGACACGTCATGCAATTGGAGGGTGAAGGTGAGCGCAGGTTGTTGCATGCAATTCACGTTTGGAGAAGCAACCGTGAAACTTATCCTAAAGTCGCGCATCGTCCGACTAGCGGCTAAGGTAAGGTACTAGCTGCTGCTACTGTACTACCTAGGTACTATAGTAGAGGCAGGAATTGTCGATCTTGGCATCATCTCCGCAAATTGAGTAACGCCGCAACAATCACAAGTGTCAGTGCAGTATAGGTTATCACATGATTCCAGTTCAAGCAGTCGTACTGTGTAGTAATCGTCTACAATTCAGTTCTGAATGACATGTTGTTATTTTTGAGGTCTTGTCAAGCCTCCAAATTCATCTGGCCGAGGTCGTCTAAGCGTGTCACCTCTTACAAGATGCACACCTTAGAAATACACGAACAGCTGTATATCGTCTGTTGCATATTCCTTGAGCACCTGCCTTTTGCCCTAGATGCTCGAGCTTCCTGTTCAGCTTCTTTCCTTCCCCTTCACGCTTTAAAAACACATTGCTTGGCCTGATGACGAGACCAGACTCATGTCCGGCCAATAAACGGTCAAATTTTTCGTAAAACGCTCAGCCCTGGCCCATATGGAAGGTTGGTCGGAAGGACCTCCAGCTCCAGTCTCTGACTCGCATTGAAAAGCCCGTGTTCTCCATGACGGATACCTTCTCTGATGCTAAGATATCCATCTAGACACATGATGATTGAACGCCAGCTGTAGAGCGGGCGGCGTCCTTTGCATGGACGCTAAGAGACATGCACGTATCGATGAACAAGATTCCTCTCGGACGTGACTTCGTAAATAATTTGGCACTGTTTGCTGCGAATCAATCAAGACGGGCCATCATCTCGTCCTTGGACAGCGGAGTGAAGTTGTCCAGGTCGAGCCCCCTGGAAGCTAGAAGCGATCGTGCATGTGGTGGAACAAGCTTGCTGTTGAGGTGAGGTGCGATAGAAAGTTCTAGTAATTGAGTCAGCCAACCAAGCTTAGTTTAGGAATATCTCGCAATACGCACCATGTCGAGAGAAATCGAAGAGAGCTGGAAGCTCGCGCGAAGCACCGCCAGCATGTCTGGAATCCGGCAGACGTGTATTCGGATCTCTCAACTCGTCGAAGAATGGTTGACACATTGCGTCGATAGCTGACAATCGTTGTGTAGGGGTATATTCCAAAAGAGCCGAAATCAAGTCAATGGCATCAGGCGAAGCCTTCCGAAAAACCTTATTGAACGGGTGAGGCTTGATCTGAGGGAATTTGTGCTCCATGTAATTCGGATTCATGGTGCGGATCTGGTCTCGAGTTGGAGTACCAAGGACTTTGATTATCTCGACGAGTTGGTCAATACCCGATTCGCCGGGGAACAGAGGTTGACCCAACATCAACTCTGCCATAACACAGCCAGTGGACCAGACATCTATATCCCGTCAGTAAGACACCGCCGAGCGAAACGTTGGAATACATACCAATCTTGGTCGTGTAGTTCGTTGCACCGAAAATCAATTCAGGTGCGCGGTAGTATCGAGAGCAAATGTAGGAGACGTTTGGCTCATTTTCAACCAGTATCTTCGCACTTCCGAAATCGCACAGCTTCAACACGCCCGTGGTCGGATCGAGCAGAAGATTCTGCGGCTTGATGTCTCGATGGCATATTCCCTGCGAATGGATGTAGGCCAACGATCGGAAAAGCTGGTAGATGTAGAGTTTGACCTCGAGAATGGGCATGGTAGTCTTCAGTTTATTGAAGTATCGGGATGCTCGGTAGACAGTCTCGGGGACGTATTCAAGGACGAGGTTGAGGTAGACTTCATCTTTCTGTTTGGAAAGTGTCAGCGCAACCTGCAAGACGCAAGCATGACGAGCAACGTCTGACTTACCCGCTCTCCGTTCGAGTAGTAGAAGGCCTTCAACTCGACAATATTTGGATGCCGCACAATCCGCATAATCTGCAATTCACGGTTCTGCCAGAGACTGTTAACAAACTGCGCAAGAGTCATGCAAAGCACAGGAATGTTCACCTTGAATCGTTTGTCTTGAAGAACTCGCTTGATCGCGGCATCTTCTCCACTTGGGGAAAGCTTTGTCTGGAAGACCACGCCGAATGATCCATTTCCAACAATCTTGCATTGTGTATATTGCATCTCTCTTGTCTCACCGGTAAGGCCATCCTGGACCTTTTCCCTTACTACCTCTATTAGTATGCGTCAGCGCACGTGCCCAGAAGACAACACTGGAATTCCGACAATTGTCGAGGGGGTGAGAAAAGACATACCGCCCATGCGCAAGCCAGAGAATACACCGCCAGGCCTGTTTTGCGACATCGTCGAGTGCTAGGGAAGTGTGGGATCCACCTTGGCGACGCAGAGGTGATCCAGAGAGACAGCGACGAATCTGTCCAAGTACAAGCGCAAGGAGGAAGTGTACGGTGAGGACGTTGACGATGAGTGGATGTGAAGTGAGATGTCTAAATAACCTGATCGTCGATGTTGCAGATGGACCTCGAAGGCGGACGACGCAGGGAATTCGAGGGCAAAGAGATGGTCGAGGATTAGGTATGCAGAGACGTGCGGGAGCAGGTGAGGGTTGGCGGAAGAAGCGCTAATTTCCCCACTTTGCGTAGCTGAGGCTTTCGAAATGAGGTGTGGGAACTCTGGCGACGATGATGGAAGCCGGGGTTGTGTATACAAGATCTGCTATCGTAGGCACACGGAGTAGTTGCAGAGCGTCTTTGTGTCGTAGGATGGATAGAGTTGCGGAGGGAGTGCAAAGGTTGGTATTTAAAGATGAAGTTAAGTGAATTCTGAGGTAGGTGAAGGAGTTACGAGGTAAAGTTGAAACGGATTGAGAGGGCGCAGGACAGGAGGACGAAGACTGCGGTTTGCTTTTTCCACCTGCCAAATCCACCTTTTCGAAGTGTTTCGAGGAAGGCAAAGTGCAGCAATGCGGGCAGGTGCAGTTGTGTCTTGATAAAGGAATAATAATAGAAGTTAACAATCGACAAGCAAGACTGACTGACAGCCAGAGTGTTCTGGGGCAGGGTTATTACTTATTAAAGGCTTTTTTGATTGTTTGGGGGGTTCTTGCTTAGTGCCTGCACACAACTGCAGGCGCAACGCAACAGGGCCCTCAAGGCCACAAAGTTATGACTGCATTTTGACTGCAAGCATGACCACTTCTCACCCCGTTTCTCTCTCACGACAGTCTAACAATTCCATGAATGAGCACGACCGATTTCTAAAACACCTAGCTGCATCTCTATATAGTCAAGGCTCTGCAAACGCACAAAAGCAATCGCCATTAAATACTCAGGTTCCTCTACTCGCTGACGACTTTGACCCCTCAGTGCCATCCTGGCCGTCACTATGCGGAAATGGTTGACAACTCGAAACAAGTCTGGGCAGATCAGGCGTGAAGATCGCGCTCAGGGGGGCAAAACTCAAGGGCAAGAACAGGAGGAGGATGAGGCAAGCAGACCTGCATGACCTGCAAAAAGAGCCAGACAGGGAAGAAAGAAGCTGGTCAGATGATGGACCACTGCCCCTCACTGATCAAAAGCCCGCTGCGGGTTGCATGATGTCTCCATCATGCTGGACTCTGGGCTCCATCGTCACTAAACAGCTTTGGCAGCTGGGGAGTCCATTCACATCGTTCTATTGAAAAATATACGATCCACCGCTACCGGCCGCCCGTTACGAAGCTTCAACAGGACTCGTCAACCAGCCAGATTTCACCGATTTGTTACGAAAAAGAACACTTCCCTGAAAACTCTGCGGCAAGGTGTTTGGCTCTCTGCCTAGTTGCGGATTGCACGTAGCGTCTCTGGCTCAAGAAGTCCCTTTCCACGTGCTCCTGCAGCGGCTGACTGGCGACAGCCAATCGTACGCCTATGCCTGGTGCTTGGACCATGCCTCGCAGGCCTGTGTCCGGATTCGAGTTCCCCTGTCCCTATGGCTAGACCTCGAACGTGCCACAGCTGTAGTAGCGAAGTGAAGCACAGAGCCCATATGGTCACGGGCGCCGGGACCAGGATTTCGATCATGGCTATTCTGCTGCGTACACAGATCCAGCTTGACGGAACACAAGACATTCATCTCACCTACGGATGTTTGTATGATACAGGATGCTCTCACAGGCATGGCACGGGCACTTCTGCAGCAAGGCGGGTCGCTTAACGAACCAGAGCCATACAAAACTATGTCGTTCTGGGCTACTGCAGTGCCATCAACGTCATCCGACCCTCCCCTAAATACTTTCGGCTATCCGGATTCGAGGAACTAGCATGCAGAAAAAGCACCACACATAAGTTATGGGCGAGGAGAAAAACTCGACCCAGATGGAGGCCCCTCGATGCTGCTCCGTGCTTGGAGTCCAGGAGGTTCAATTCTGAAAGGTCCCTGGCGGGCACGAGTCGGAACGTCCGCCGGGTTGACAACTACGTATATATACGTACCTTGCAGTGCGGTACGCGATATTTCCTACTTTTGGCAGTCTTGCCGCTGTCAAAGCGAAGCAAGACCAAAAAGTCGGCCGGGCTGGATCTCACTGTCTGACCTCAGCCTTTCTGTTGCTCTCACAACCAAAGTCAGGCTCTTGATAGAGTTGTGAGGCGCAATATCAGCAAGTCGACCAAGGAAGCACGGGACTGCAATCTTGCAGCACATGCAAAAAATGGGTCCAGGGTTGACCAAGCCAACCACAGTACATTTATCTACGACGCCCACACAGCCTCTCTGATCCCTTGCAATCCCTATTTTAATTGCCAATTCAGGGAGCCAGGGTGCAGTGCAGTCTGGTGATTGATCCATCTGTAGATCTCGACCTATGCCCGCCTAAATCTACCAACAAACTCATATCTACACCGTACCACCAGGCTACAGAGAATGATGTGCATGAAATCCAATGGGACACGGCATTCAGTAATAAAATGTACAACAACGCCGGGTGCCTTTCCCAGTGACAGATCCATTGACTCTGATGGAGATCTTGCGATATAACACTCCGCCTACGTTGCAAGTCTTTTGCAGCCTGCACGGAGTACTCTGCATAAACATGGAGTATATCATAGGGTGTGTCATCCACTGGAACTAGCCGGCCTTTGGGCTCGCCTCACCTTTTATGCATCCTGCAAGGTTATTCCGACTCACTGGACTTCAAGCGAATAGTTGGAGCATTTTGATGTCCCCCTGCTCCAGGGCGACTCTCGTGGCCGGGATCCCAAGGTTCTGAAATCCTTCATCCGCACGGGAAGAGTTTGAGATCGTTGACGAGGCTGTCGAAATTGATGTTCTGTAAGAAAATCTTACAGGCCAGATCAGGTTCCGGTGTTTGATTGACTTATTCGTTGGCTGAGGTTGAGGCGCTTCCCAATGCCGCCGTTGCAGATTCCAACCCCAACAATTTGAGATTCTGCCCTGCCCTTGGTCCTGCATTTTTCATGTGCGTCGAACGTACTCTGAAGCCAATGCCAAGGATCTCCCAACGAAGGCAACGCGGTCTCTTGGAAGAGGTGAATGGAAAGATGACCTACCTGCACGTCCTTCATGCAGGAGCACACATCCGGCCACTTATTATGCCAGCTGGACAAGCTCATGCATGCACACAGCAAAGAACCCCTGCCGTTCGGATACTATTCCTTCACAAAAGTCAATGGCCACCTCTGACTATACACGGATCAGATTGCCCGGATGCGTTGCTGTCACGGAGAGTCCCAGCTCGTTGCCGAAAACATCATCAAGTCCGAACAGCTCTGGGAAGGCTGGACAGGGCGCTTTCCTCTTCCTCGTACAGCCTGGTGATGTGCATTGAAGATTGGGGACAAAAGGGCTGGTGCTTGGTTGGCGCTGGGTTATGGAAGCTGTCCTCCACCCGCGAGTGCCTCTTTCAGACCGCACAAACAGGGCAAAGGAAGCTGAGATATTAGGGCGGAAGAAACTTCAGAGAACAATCCAGTGTGTTGGTACAAGCCTTCTATTATGCAGTATGGTAAGTGTCTGATTCGGAGTCATCGACACGGGCTCTCCGCGTTCATCAGATCTCGTCATAATCCCCATGTACAATAAAGAGGCCGGGCAAATATGCCAGCGCAGATCATTCCTACTTTTCCCCCAAGGTATGCCAACGTTACAACAAATGTAGTCAAAACGCCGGTAAGGTAGCTGTTATGTGGGTGACTTTCCGCTCATCAGAACAAGTACAATGACTTCTGTACGGAAAGGAATCCTGTCAAGGTCTGCTGAGGAGTGAAGAGGATAGTAAAACAACGTCGAATACTTTGAAGGGAGAGGCCCTAAGTGCCTCAAGGATGGCCTCAGCATATCCTGGAGTGAAGAGCCTGATCTCTCACCCGCTATTCGAAAGGTTTAGATGGGTGGTGGGAGGGTGCTTTGGTTTTCGGGTCTCTGGGCGATCTCTTCCAGTTCTTCTGGCGCTCCTTCCAGAGAGACGGCGAGGCCTAGTTTGTGGGTGTTCTGAAGACATGTCAGTTTACGCAACCACCGCTGGAACAATATTGACCCTGGGTCACTCACCTTCCACTGATCGATCTCGGCGGCGAAGGTCACAGTCACTGGAGCTGCAACCCGCTTCTCCAAAACGACACCGAACTTGCCAGCACTGTCAACCTGCGCTCGGTACACAGCCGTGCCAAAAGTGTACTTGACGCCCAAGGTGGTTTGCCCTTCTCGTCGGATGCCTCCAAGGAGCCCGGCGCCGCCCATGCCTGGTGCAAATTGTAATTGACAGTCCGCACCGGCCTCGACTCTTTCCGCCAACTTTCGCCAGTATGACGCTCCCAAGGACCCTTGAGCAAGGTATTGTGCACTAGCAATCCAGTCTGTTCCCCTGTATCTTGCGCAGTATGACACGGCAGTCTCAGGCTTCGAGTTAAGCGCGGCCCGTTGCCAAACACCTTCCAGACCCACCGATAGCCTTGGAGTCAATGATTGGAGATAGCTGCCGATGAAGATACCGGTAAGTCCGCCATCGAGGATCGATGGGCTGATAGCCTTGACGGAAGCAGAGAAATCATCGCCAGTGTATTCGTTGTCAATTTGTATCATGGTCTGGGCTTGACGGGGATCGATCGAGGTTTGCGTCTTGGTCACGAACTGGGGAGTCCATCTCAGATTGCCCCATGCCGTCAGTGATTTGTCGCTCGAGTAGGCGGCTTGCATGAAAACCTAGAATTGTCTGGTCAGCTTGCGCGTTTGAGGGCGTTGAGGAGAGGTATATACACTTGAATTGCCATACAGAGCCATCAACTGCCATGGCGGTAGCGCCTGCGATCCCATCGCAAAGCCATGTTGTAGCCGGAAGAGAGGGTTTATGCTGAAGACTTTCTGGAGATCGCAACGCAGGCCGGAGAACATGAAATTAGATAGGAGCACATCTTTCTGAACTTCCCGCGCAATGCCATCGACCGTGCCAGGGTTATCAAGTCCAAGGAGTTTCCTTCTCTCTTGCAGGTTCGCGTAGGTGTCTGAGATGGCTAGGGAGAGAGCATTGTCCGTAAGGAAGCCCAACGGCGATGAGGCCGACTTCTCTTCTACTACCACGGCCATCGTTTCTGGCGCAGATGTTCTGCGCAACCTCTTTAGATCGATGTGATTAGACCCTCCCAGCGATAGAGAATCCGGCGGGACGAGGTAGGAAGAGGAAGGGGAAGGTGGATGAGCAGGTTGATGCTCTCGTGACTTGAGATTTGTTTGGCTGGTCAAGACAGCTTCATCACTTTTGCTGGCGCAGGAAATCTGAGAATCATTACTAGCTTGCCAAGTCCGAGGCGGATACTAACTCTTTTCGACTAGGTCTATCTGACAAGTGTTGCTTAGGCGGAGCTGCTGCAAAGGTGGTGCTGTCAGACCAACGTCATTCTATATACTCCTTCGAATCCCGAGTCTTTGCCTCGCTATCGACCCGATCGGCTTCTCAACGTAACTCGATAATAAAGCGGGCAGATCACTATTAGACCTTTACATAACGTCGGAAGCTCTTATCTGCACCGGACCTCGCTTGACTAAGGCATAAGTACATTCCACACTTCACTGTCCATGTCTCGGGAACTTCTCGGACAGACATCTGCATTGGAAGTCTGGTATCGGCCGCTAGCCTGAGGCTGGAGTTGAAGAATATCTTCCCAGCATCGTGGTTCATTTGATCACTTATCGCCAACAATTCGTTTCTACTTCACAACATGGATACTCTACTTACCGCTGACTCGGCGGTCAACTCGCCCCGCTACAGGCGGAAGTCGAGTACGTTCGTCGATGCCATCCACGACCTTCCCGAGAGGGGAGAAATGGCACCGGCTCAGCTCTACAGCACAGAGTCAGGCCGACTATTCCATGCGGGCCGCATTGCGATTGCTACAGTGGGTCTTCCCGCGCGTGGAAAGACACACATCTCCGTGGCACTTGCTCGGTATCTACGCTGGCTGGGAGTCAAGACTCGAATATTCCACCTGGGCGACTACCGAAGAGAGATTGTAGGCCAGGGCAAGGATGTACCCGACGACTACTTCTTTGTCAATGCATCCGCCTCCTCGGTGTTACTGCGACAAAAGATCCTCAAGAAGTGTCGGGAGGACATCTATCATTTCCTCAACCACGAGAATGGTCAGATCGCCATCTATGATGCTGTCAATCCTCTTGCTGCCGGTCGAAGATCTCTCGCCAAAGAATTCGCCAAGCACGACATTAAGTGTCTCTTCATCGAGTCTAGCTGCGACGATCAACGAATAATCGAGGAGAATGTTCGCAGCGTGAAGATATCTTCACCAGACTATGCTGGCTGGAACGAGAGCGATGCCGTCAAGCACTATCTCAACCGCATGTCAGCTAAGATACCTCATTTTGAGACCATGGAGGAGCCAGATCTCGATTGGATCAAGATGATCAACGCCGGAGAGAGAATTGTTGTCAACAACACCAACTTTGGATACCTCTCTCATCGTATTGTGTTTTATCTGCTGAACCTACACATTAAATCACGACATACATACTTTGCACGTGCCGGCGTGACGCTGGAGGAGGAGTCATTCAAGGCTGACGCTTCTTTATCTCCTCAAGGAAGAGAATACGCGAGAAAGATGACGGATACATTGCTGAAACATCGAGAAGAGGAAAGACGTGCTATAATCGAGAAAGGCGGTCCGGAGACACCACTCAAGCCACTGATTGTGTGGACGTCTACGCGACGGCGAACTGTCGAAACATCCGCCTTTTTACAAGAGAAGAATTTCAAGGTTAGGCAACGATCTCAAATGAGTCAGCTCAACCCTGGAGTATGCGAGAAGAAGTCGGAGCGGAGGATTCGTCAGGACTATCCTGATGAAGTGTTAAAGCATGACTTAGATCCTTACCACCACAGATTCCCCCGAGCAGAGGTACGAAAGCGAACGAGACGTGACGTTCTCACCACTAACGTTGCCAGTCTTATCACGATGTCGCAGTGCGACTCGAGCCCGTCATTCTCGAATTAGAGAGAGAACAGAATGATCTACTCATTATCGCTCACGAGAGTGTACTCCGCGTTCTCTATGGTTACTTGATGGCCTGCAACGCTGCAGATATCCCCTTCCTCTCCTTTCCTCGAGATGAGATAATCGAGGTACGTTTGCTGGCTGACAGATAGACATCAAGACTGACCTCAGACAGATTATTCCGGCAAGCTATAACAATGAGGCCAAGCGCATCAAGATTCCGGACCTTCCACCAGAGATAATACCTGCCTCCCCCGAAGGCATAAAGGCGCCTGCACCACCAAGCGGGTTCGTGACGCCTGTACCGGGTCTCGGAAGCGGCATAGGAAGCCCTCGCGGCGTGGGTCGAGGTTCTGGGACACCGGAGCCGCAGGTATCTGGCGTGAAGACGCCGGAGGATGCTGAGAACCTCGCCGTGAGGATGCATGATGTTGTATGATTGCGTAATCGTCCGCGATGACAGCACGACGCCGCAGGCAGATCGACACACGACGATAGTAGAAGTTTGATGTGTGACGTAAAGGTGCCATTTAGAAGGGCACTATTTCAGCCGCCATGCAGTGTAGACACGAAGAGGATATTGTCGTTGTTGGCGAGCTCATATTTATCTTCACCTTCGAGTTCCCAGTCCGAGTCATTGATCAAGACGAGGATCCCCGGGCGGCTTGATTCTTGGTCAGCGTCGGTCATCATGAACAAAAACACAACTTTAAACGTACACTGCGCCATCAAGGACGAATAGTTCCTTTCGCGAATCCTTCATGAGGTGCTCGCAAGTGTAGCGTACCAGGTAGCCTACTGTAGGTGCGTTGCCGTTGTCTGCATCTTTCGACAACGACACCGGATGTTTGGTGATGTTGTCGAAGAGCATCTCTAGGCCACCGCTGTTGTACTGTCAGAAGAGCTAAGGGAGGAGAAGGAAGTGCATACCTGAATTCGACGGTGATGTTGATTTTTTCTGACATGACTTCCAGTATCGTTGCGATGATTACACCTCACTCAAGGCGCACCAAAATTCTAGGCGATATAACTTCCAAGTGTCTACGGATCTGGATATCCAGATTGAATAGAGACCACTCCCAGATGTATTAAGCTGGCCAGACTCGAAATCTACTTTCCTGTACCAAGGCCTTTTTCGCATGGATGGAGCCTGACCAATCACGAATTTCGGCCAAAGTACTCTATTCTACTGCCCAAGCGGAACAGCTTTCTTCATTCTTAACCTTCTTTCGTCTTCACAGACTCAATCAACCAGGCTGCCATCAATGTCAGGATGAACCCCAAAAAGTGACCACATACCAAACCATGCAGCTCACCATGCCAGCGCAATCCCAGCATCAACAACATCAATAACCATTGTGTTCACCATAATGAATCTCAGCCTTACGCTCGTTATGAAGTGTCGGCGCTTATACCCTCTACCACCATGGGTTCGAACGACGTGCATGTGACAAATTACTCGCCCACACACCGGCCCGTCTACATCTATAGGTACTTGCTTCGCACTCGCGAGGGGAAAACCTGTTGCGTTACGGGACCGGGTCGAAGACCATGTCCTCTCAAGGTGGCATAGAACGAAGCCACATGCATCTACCAAGTCTTCGGAAGGCACGATGAAAGGTCTGATTGGCCGCCTGATAGTCGTCCCATCACCATAACAAAGGTCTGTGTAACATGTCATTTCACGTCGAGGCAGTGCATAGGTTGTCCTCCTATTCTCGGTACACATATGTGAGGGCCATCACCTGTTCCATGATTGGACTCGGCCTTTCTTCATCGCGAAATCCTCCTGCATGATCGGCCTGCATCATGAAACTCGCTTGCGCACCTCCGCAGTATCTTTGTCTTGTCTCGCTTGCGCGGCTGTACAGGTGAGGTGTGGTTACATGAACTGATAGCAAGGTCAAGGTTGGACATATTGATGCAATGACAGCGTATGTATAGGTGCACCATGCTCGAAAAAGCCTCAAACAAACCCGTTTTCCAAGCGGAAAGGGTCAACTATCCAATGGGGCGATATAACTGCGGCTCTGCACGGCCACGCGCTCCCCAGTCCACGTCGAGACATGCTGGGACCCCTTATGTTTCCCCCAGTCAGAGGTGTAAGGCTGGAATAAACACTCTGGCCGAGAGACTATATGAATGCTTCGGCTTCTTTCACAGTCAGATCGATGGAAGCCTTTAATCCTTCTACTTTCCATACTACCACGCCATGGACAGCAACAGCAACAGCAGACCACGCAGATCACGCAACCCGCTGAAGTCCTTTATTCGACGGATATCACATTCGCCCGTCGGCGCTGCGCCCGCAACACGGCAAGCAAACCCAGATATCAATATATGGGAGGACAAACTCCTCTTGTCCTTAGGTGTGTCTCAACTGCTGTACGTCATTCTATGCTTGCTCATTTGCCTTAGATGGAGATCCCATCAGAGGTCTCTCAAGTCTCTTCATCCTGCAAGCCTTGATGGAGAAGATTGCACAAATGGAGCAGCAAAATCCTCAACCTGCTTACCACAGCTTCTCCCCAGCACCTTACAAAGATCCCAGACCTAGGAGCGCGCAGCCGTCCGACAATGCAAGCACCGGAAGCGGGTCAAGGTCGCATCAAAATGACAGTTCTAGCAGCATGTCGGAAGCGGACTTGAAAGCCCCAGAATACAGATACCTGCCGTGTCACTATTTCGACTTCATTGCCGGCACATCTACTGGCGGGTAAGTTCCTTGAAGCTAGTATAGGCGAGACTGACAGTGCAGGTTGATTGCGATGATGCTTGGAAGACTTCGTATGACAGTGGGTCACTGCATCGAAGAATATATCGAGCTTGGTGGCGACATCTTTGGAAAGCCAAGGATGTTCAACGCCAGGTCGGTTCTCTTCTGGAATAGGGGCAAGTACGAAGGCAGCAACGTCGAAAAGGTTGTCGAGAAAGTCGGAAGACGATATAATCCTTGGGTCCAGAATGAGCTGTGGAGCCCAGTCCTATTCAAATCTCCAGAAAGGCTCTGCAAAACGTGAGTGGCATGATTGGTGGGTTATTGTGTTGCTAATTATTTCCAGGATGGTCTTCGCGACAGAAGAGAGTGAAATGGAGCCTTATATCTTCCGGTCGTACGACCACAAACGGAAAGCAGAGGTACCTATGTTAAAGTACCATCGCAATCCAGGTGGCGCTCATACTGAGCCACTCACTACTATAGCCAGAGCCACCTCGCTGCCCCGGGATATTTCAACCCATTGGAAATCAATGACGTTACTTTTCTGGACGGTGGCCTTGTGGCGAACAATCCCTCGGTTTACGCTTTCAATGAAATCAGTTTGCTCCAGGGGAACAAGGCCCCAGCGCTTGTTCTAAGTATAGGGACGGGGGAAAAGGAGAAGAGGTCCTTCAAGACGCTTGAAAAGAGCATGAAGCACTGGAAGCCGTTCATCTCACATCAACCCAACAATCGTATTGCGGAATCTCAATCAGCCGACATCCAGATGACGGAAGTGAGAGATCAGCGGGAGCATCGTCCTGAAGACCGGTTCAAGTATCAGAGGTTGACTGTTGGTCTCGATTTTGGGCTGGGATGGATGAAGCTTGATGAGTGGAAAAGAGACCCATCATCGGAGAGGCCCGCTAACGATCCGAACGACGTACCGAAGCGATATATACGCAAGCGAGAGTATTTCCTCGAAAAGAGCTCCAAGCATCATGACACAGTTAGGTTCCTGGAGACCAGAACGAATTTCTATCTGGAGAGTGTTCGAGAAAACCTCGATCAGCTAGCGAGAGTTCTAGTCAACAAGAGGCGACTCAGGAGCAAAACGCCACAGTGGGAGCACTTTGCAACTGGTGACACATGGCAATGTCGTGACTGTTCAGGAAGCCTCTTCTATACTCGAGACGAGTTGCGAACCCACCTAGCGCACATGCACGGCAACAGAGCAGTCAACATTGATAGAGACTGCAGACTCCCCTACTGAGGTATGTGAGTCAGAAGCGAGAAGCTTCATCAAGGCGGGAGAAAGCTGGGTTGGTGATGTGGTCAGGGTTTGTTTATACCATTTGTGTGTTGGAGTTCACAGATATCGACTAATTGCTTTGGGGGCGGTCTGATTGGCAGGCGTCTGGTTAGAATTTTCTTTGCTTGAATTCATGTACAATCCTTGAAATTACGTACACTCATTATTTGCTACACACTGCTCCGGATCTTAATTACATACAATAGTATTGCAAGGCTGAGGACATCGACCAATCAGATCCACTACAGAAAAATTCCCGTGGCAAGGCTCTGCGCAAGACTTTCCTGAGTCCTCCAATTTGTAACAATTTTGATTTCTCTATCAATGCCTCTTGTCATCGAAGACGAATACTACACAGTCGGCGGCAACAGGAATAGTGCAGCAGCCGACTGGTCGGTTGCGTCTGGCCTAGTGAGCTTTGGCGCGGACCAAAATGTCGCGATCTGGTCACCGTTGAATGACTCAGGCAGGGGAGTATCATCCATACTTTCTGGCCACACCTCGAAAGTTACAGCACTCAAATTTCTCCCCACTTCAAATAACATACGAACAAGTGAGATCTTGGTAACCGGCGCTGCTGACGGAGAACTTCGACTTTGGGAAGCAGGCGAGCAATGGAAATGCATGGACAAGACTACAGCTCATGATGGTAGCGTGAACGCGGTCGCGGTCTTGGACCAGAGCAGCATCTTCGTAACAGGAGGCGCAGACGCAAAGATCAGGCTGTGGAGGGTTGAGAACAGAAAGCTTGTGGGACTGTCAACCCTGACTCTCAAACCTAGGTTCATCCCACTTGCGCTGGCTCTGGGTCCTTTCTCCGCCGCCGCAGACAACGAGTCTGCCTTTCTGGTCATTGGAGGCACACGCAACGATATCCAAATTCATTCCATTGAAGAATTGTCGTCAACGACACCACAATGCAAGCTTTGCGCAACCCTGCCTGGGCACGAAGCATGGATACGATCGCTGGCACTGACACCGGTCTCTGATAGCGGCTTCCTCTTAGCTTCTGCCAGTCAAGACAAATACGTTCGGCTATGGCGTTTCCAGTCCGGAACCTCCGCAAATGCAACGAAAGTCCTTGATCCCAGCAATCTATCGAACGGAACGAACACTTTATCCGCAAAGGTCCAGAGCGTATCTGCGGGTGAGAAAAAATATTCGATCACCTTTGAGGCACTCTTGCTCGGACACGAAGATTGGGTCTACTCAGCGGCATGGAGTCCAAAATCGTCCACACCTCAGTTGCTCACGGCCTCAGCAGACGGATCTCTCTCAGTATGGGAGTCCGACCCAGTATCAGGGATCTGGATCAGCATTTCGCGCCTAGGTGAAATCAGCGGCCAAAAAGGCGCGACCACGGCAACTGGGTCAGCTGGTGGCTTCTGGACGGGACTTTGGTCTCCGGATGGCGAGATGGTCACTTGTCTAGGCCGGACAGGAAGTTGGCGACTATGGAAATACAATGCAGAGTCGCAGTTCTGGACACAAAAATATGCCACTAGCGGCCACATCAATTCTGTGAACGGTATATGCTGGTCGCCGGATGGTACCTACTTACTCTCGACGAGTTCAGATCAGACGACAAGACTACACGCTGAATGGAAACGAGGCGAGAAACGAAGCTGGCACGAATTCTCGCGACCGCAGATCCATGGATACGACCTGAATTGCATTGCCACCACGACGCCTCATCAATTCTCCTCGGGAGCGGACGAGAAACTGCTTCGTGTGTTTAACGAGCCTAAGGACATTGCGTCCGTGTTGCACCGACTCTGCCAGATTCCATTACCAGACACCGACGAGCAATTACCTGAAACTGCTGCTATACCCGTCCTGGGGCTGTCAAACAAGGCTGTAGATGACACCGACGAGACGGGTGATGCCACCACGTCGGAGGCACTAGCAGACGCCGGAGGGGGTGCGTCACTACTTGATATCCAAGAGCCGCCGACGGAGGATCTCCTAGCTCGTCATACACTGTGGCCCGAACACGAGAAGCTTTATGGCCACGGCTACGAGATCTCGGAAGCCGCCGCCCCTTTTGATGGTAGCGTGCTTGCAACGGCGTGCAAAGCAAGTTCCGTTGACCACGCTGTCATCCGTCTCTACGACACGAGCAGTTGGAATGAGATCAAGCCTCCGCTAAAAGCACATTCTCTTACCGTGACCCGGCTTGCACTATCCACGCAGCCAGCTGGGTATTTACTCAGCGTCGGGCGTGATCGGCAGTTCGCCGTGTTCAGGCGGTCAGAAGACGATGGCGGCTCGCAATTGTGGACTCGCATTGCCATCAACAGCAAGGCTCATTCACGTATGATCCTGGACACTGCGTGGCTGGAGAATGTTCGACAGCCAACATTTGCGACTGCGGGACGGGACAAAGTCGTCAAAGTGTGGGTTGCTGACCCGAACAGCGAGAACGTCGAGTTTGTCTGCAAGGCACAAATTACTCGCAAAACCGCAGTAACGGCGCTGTCTGTCTTGTCTAGTGGTGGACGTTACGTACTTGCAGCTGGCGAAGACGATGGGACGATTTCCTTGCACCTACTGGAATGCGACGACATTTTCGAAAACGTCAAGGTGACGAGCGCCAATGTGGATGAACATTTGTGTCCGTCAAAGACGATTAATCGACTGGCCTGGCGCCCAATGAACACGAATCATGACAAGGTCGGGCAATTAGCGATTGCTTCGGCAGACGGCTCGGTGCGGATACTGAGAGTCGACTGGTCTAGCTGGGCTGCATGAATTATACAGCAGATGCTTTTTCTACCTTAATAATGAATGGTGTTAAGACCAAATCTTTTTCACTCCCAGCGCCGTCAATGCATATGCATATAACCACTCAGTGCTCAGGATCTTGTTGAAGATCTGACAGGGTATCAATGTTGACAAACGACGAGCCCACACGTCCAAAATATACTCCGAATGTGACGCTGCCGTTCACTCCGGTCTATTTTCCTGCCCATACCCGCCCTTGCCCTCTAGATTCTCATAAGTCTTGTCTTGTGCAGACTTATCTCGCGGCCCCCTCTCCGCAAAATCATCTTTCAACCATTTCAGCACTAACTCACCAAGCTTGCTGTTTCCCGTGTTAGAGTAACCATCCGTCTCGGCGTCGAATTTCGCCATGGGACCCCATTCCTTCACTTTGCCGAGATGCATATGCACCAAATGGCTGGGCCAGCCAACGAGATTGTCGAGGATGTGCGTAGCATACACGATAGAGGCGCCGCGTCGTTCCGTCTCGCCTCTGAGCCAATTCAGGAAATTGCTGCGGCTTAACAAATCCAAATCGACTGTAATTTCGTCCAGTAAAAGTACGTCCCACGGCCGTATCAGGCCCATTGCTAGCTGGACGCGGCGGCGCTCGCCATCGGACACAGCGTGCATGCGCCAGCGCAGATCGATGTCGAGGATCCGGACTAACTCGTCGCGTCGATCGGGGTAGTATGACCCGCCGACAGAATCCAAAAGGATGGGTACCGCGATGTCGGTGCGGACGATGGGGTTCAAGACCCATTCTAGGCCCAGGTATGTGACGCCTTCGAGACCTGCGGAGAAGGGGTCGACGCCGCCTATGCGAATTGTGTGGGCGGGCGCAAGGCGTTTGCCGGACAGGAGGCGGAGGACCGTTGTCTTGCCCGCGCCGTTGGCGCCGATAAGTAGTGTACGGCTTCCTGCTGGGAGGTCTAGAGTGATGTTGGACAGACCGGTCGAGCCATCGGGGAATTTGTAGCCAAGGTTGTTGACCTCGATGTCGGTCTTGGATACCCTGCCTTGAACATTCTGGGTCGACATTGTGCAGATCCTGAACTTTATCTTTTCGAGTAACCGTATAACAAGACTGAGAAAGGTCGATCGAAGCTTGAATCCTAACGAGTGTATCCAGGCTGATATCCTTCACCCCTCCCGCAACACCTTGAGTGAGATACTTTTTCTCCGAACCTTGTTATACCTGATCATTCTAGAAGTCGTAGAAGAAAAGTAGTCGTCATATACGTCAATTTCTCCGGAAATGCCTTGACTCGATTGGCGCTCTTTGTTATCCGTACAATTGGGCTCGGAGATGCCCGGTGTTTACCAGTTTTCATCTTTGATATCACAATCCATGGTAAGGAGACCTGGTCTGCGCTTACGTTCGTACATATAAATCACTTAGTTTCGGGGAGTCCTTGTACACGACATTCTACAATATCCAAGAAAGCGAAGGCCTGAAACCTCCCACAGGACCAGACAAAATGCTCAACATTGGGTATATCTCTTTTTGAAAAACCGACTATCTATGGTATCAGTCCTTAGGACTGTTGATCGTGATTTTGTCCGCCATCAGCTCGGGCTCGTCCATGCCTCCTTCATTAATGCGGCAACTTTCACAATATTACTTTCCGGATTCGTGCTCTCTTTTCAACTTCGCCCGGCGCGCCCGCTCCAAATGCAGTCATCAAAACAATGTGGCCCAGTCGCCCAAATCTGTGGTCGCTGCAAGCAATTTTTAGGTTCATGTGAATCGTGAGTGAATAATGGTCATTGACAGTAGTTGGCGGGGAAAGGGCCCTTGACACCTCGAAGCTCTCCTTGCCACCAGTCGTCAGTACTGTCTGTTTTCTTCAAGACTTTGATGCGATCTCCTTCGCGGAACACAAGATCACCCTCGCCCTGGCCCTCAAAATCGTAGAGGGCCGTTACAAAAATCGACTGCTGCGATGGTAAACGCGCAGGTGGAGGTGGAGGCGGACGCTTCTTCAGAGCAGTCGCGCCTGCCGTCCCCATGGAAGCAATCGACGCCGAAGATGCCTGCCTGTCCCTAGCAAAGTAGTCTGTATTCGGTGCGGCCGGAGCAAAGGAAGAAGGAGGTGTTTGATAGACCGATTGAGATGGTGAGGGACTTGTCACAGTCTCGTATGGAGTAAGTGGGCTCAGTAAGGCACTTGGTGCAGGTGATGTGGAAATCTTGGGTACGGTGTCGTAGTTCGGGGATGGAGGCAGAGCCCTCGCTGGCGAAACAGATTGAGTACGACCGGAAAATGCGTTGGCGCTCGGTCGACGATAACCATTGACAGGGGGTTGTCCATTCTCCTGAGCCATTGATGCCTTGACGGCCTTTCCATTGGCCAGGAACATCAAAGATTCAGCCTCGCGCTGCACTGATTTGAAAGTATCGGTCCACGTCCTGATAACTTCATCCATAGGTGGACTGGGCGAAGGGAATCCTTCTTCGGAGCAGTATCCATGGAGCATCGTGTAGTAATGTCCCAGTAGACCATTTTGAATTTGAACCTGCGCAGCAAGGAAATGTGGAAGCAGTGAAAAGACGGACGTCAGCAGTCGTGGCAGACAGTTTCTTAAATGTTCATCAGCAGCCGAGTATGCTTCGGTCGCCGCAGCGAGGTCCGTCTGAGATTTTGCAAGAGCCGCCGCGTCTCGATCAGAGCGTTTCGTCTTTTTGAGAGCCGAGTCCACCCTGCTTTGGTACCTTTCATAGTCCAGCTTCCGATCTTCTCTTTTCTTGATCGTCTTTCTCAACGTGTGAAGGCTATCTTTGGCATCCTGAGCCGGTCGAATCAGCCTATCGTCAACTTGACCGAGATCTTCCGTGAGGTCTCTCTTCAAGTCTGCATATTCCGTCTTCATTCTGGCGGCTCTACGAAGAAGATGTTCCGGTGTCTCAACAGGTATGTGGCCTTGGTAATCGTCACCAGCCCCGATGATGGGAGAGTATAGAGTCTCTAACTCCTCGAAAACGCGGTGTTGATGAGTTAGAATGGATATCCACGACTCTTTCCATTGTTTGGAGGCTTCTATGATCTTCTCGCTGTCAGCCGGAGAACAACAAGACTTCGTCAGGCCAGTCTTACTTTAGTTAGGAGTTTGTCCGCCTCTTCAAAGTCCTTGAGGAGAACCGAGATATGTTGTTCGTCTGCACTTCTCCTCATATATTTCCCAAAATGCCTCTGAACAGTGTGCATTGTGACGGCCGGGCGAGGGCGGCAGGCCCATCAAAACAGGGGACAGTCGATAACTCGCGAGGTCCAGCACGCCAACGGTGAGACTGTCTCTCCCAAGGTGGTAGTGCAGATTCCAGGGCCTTCAAAGTGCAGGGTTTCGGTGATACGCTGAGACAATGGAATTGGAGTTGACCAAGGGATTGAGGAATTTGAGCAACGAAGAGAATGGAGGTGGAAAACGCATTGAAGGCAAAGACCGACCTGCAGCCTTAGAACATGTTGATGGGGAGACTCATGCAGTAACAATCGTCAGGGAGGTAGCGACAAATCAGTATTAGCAGAAGTTCAAGAGGAACAAATCTGGCCTGCGTTGTCCAGTTGTCCAGACCCAAAAGTTGGACCTTTTGGACCCTCTGTGACCCTACGCAGTTTGGGAACTTTCCAGCCTCAGTCGACGCGCGTTTCACTTTCCGCTCTTGACAATGCTTCGAGTCGCATGTTTCTCCCCTCCACTTCTATTTGACGAAATAATGACAGCCGACATTTCCTTCATTGGCCAGCTTATACATATCATGTCGCTGACCACCTCAGCTTCTGACCGTGATCCGTTGTGATCATGGTTCTCCGGAACAACCCCAGTCTTACGGTCGCCGCAACCCAGAACACAGCCCCCGTCCACGAGTTCCGTTGCTTGTATACTCGAGACCTCCATAAGAAGGCCAAAAAATGGCACGATGGATCACTACGGTTTCACACATTCAATCGACGCGTCATGGTGTATGATGACGCGAAGAATTACATCGGAGACCTGCACTACAGGTTGGAGGAGGAGTTCGGCGAAGGTGTAGAAATTCAACTGGACCGCGGAGTCAAAGTGGAAGTGGGTGAACGTCTGGGGGAAACCGAGACTGACCTGACTGGCATAACATTGGAAAGGCAAAGGCCAGAAAAGACCGCGTCGCAAGCCAGACATGCCGTTCTCGCATCTTGTGCCAGTTCCTCAGGACCATCTCAGAGGCCTAAATCGTTACTCGAAGTGCTGGGACCCTCACAAGGCCGGCTAGGCCGCTCACGATTGCCAATGCAGTCGCCCTATGAGCAACGGCACACGTTCCCCCGGGCTGGGATGACACAGCCATCTCCGAAGAAGCGCAGACTCTCCGCTGACAAAGAAAATCACTCGGAAGACGTTGTGCAGCCGATCAGGCCTGCTCCGGCTCGCTTACCTCAGCCTGTACAGGCCAGTAAGCCTAGTCGAACTCCAAACATCCCCGTGAGTGTTGCTAGGAAAGCTCAAGTGGTGGTGGACATCTCATCAGACGAAGATACAGCTAGGAGAGTTTCACCGCCACTTCGACCATTACCCTTGCCCGCGGCAGGTCAAAAGAAACAGACCGCGAAGCGACAGCTCGATCCCCACGCAGTGGCATCGGACCAAGCACGTTACCAGGCGAAGGCAACTGACTCGAGCACGAGGTCTGCGACAGTGTCAAACTCGAAAGCCACAACGCGACAGGCACCGAAAGTCGCCGTGAGTGTCGCCTCTAAGAGCACTCGAGTGTCTATCAATCGTTCTGCACGTCTGCTGCTAGCAAGACCAAAACCAAGGTCCACGCTGACACTCCTCATACCTTTCACGAAAGGCCAGGAGAGGAGGTACCACGCGACCAATTCGCCGACGGCATCAGCTTCTCAACACCATGCAGACCGACTGTCTTCTCCGCACCAACCTCTGCAGCCAGCCCATGTTGACGAGCCACTCGGACAGAAGGATGCAGGTCCTGCTGACGATCTGATCTCCAACTCAGCCCAAGCCAGCGTGCACCCCAACGAGGTTGCGGACTTTGACTCGAGCCCTCTCTTTGTGCTGGAAGAGGGGAATGCAGTGGAAAACCCACCTTCGCCGATACCCCTATCAACGCAAGAGGAATTCCCCGGGCTCATCGCTTCGTCACACCACGCCGAACAAAGTCAGACTTTTGAAACAACTGTTCCACCTCAGTCCCACCCTAACGATGGACCCGCCACGCCCGAAGACCTTACTCATGGGGGAATAAATTCAACACTGCAGTCCAGGTCATCGCGTGCCACTAGTCCAGGGAATGATCCACAAGAATTTGGTCCGACCGAAAATGCAGCAGAGCAAGGCATCTCTACAACGCGAGATTTTAGAAGGGTCTTTTCTGAGAATGATGCCATTGAGGAAGACGATGAGGAGGATCTGGGGCAAATCGCAGGCCAGATCGCCATACAGACACGAAGTCCTCTACAATTGTTGAGCAACCTTGCAACAAGGCGGAGTCCTGTCAAGTTGACGAGCCCATCAAAGTTACAACGGTGTGCATCCGACACTGCCGCGCTAGATAAAGCAGTGGACAAACAGGGCGAGGTGGAGCTACGAGAGAGGGGCAAACACGAGAAAGGACCATGGACTATTGAGGAAGCTTTTGTTTTATTCGACTGGTGGCCGTCTGAAGTGACGAAACCTGCATACTGGGCTGCAACGGTGGACAAGGCTTCGGGCGCCACAGTCGTACCAGGAGCCGCTCCAGCATATCCAGCGATTATAACGACAGCGCGACAATTCCTCCGTGACGACATCAACGCGCTATGACATTACGAGTCATGATCTGTACGATAAAGTAAATTATCATATGAATCAAGATTGCAAACTTGTGGAATGGAAAATGAGTACCATTTTGTTGATTTTTAAGCTGCAACGAGGGTTTCTATTTCTGGACGATTACGTGCATCAAGAGCCCCTGAATTTATGCCATAAAAAAGCTTGTCAAAGCTTGTCAAAGCTTGTTTCGGCAACGCGCTCCACACCGCAGAAACTTGCTGTTAGCGTGAATCCCTGGCGAACTCAGAGTAGAGACAACATTATGTACTCTTAAATACCCCTGAGCAGCTAATGAGTCAGCGAGTCCCTCTTCAACTCACGAGGCCAGATCAATACTGCTTCCACGCGGGGAAGCGGCCGTCTGTGCAGAGTGACCGTAGTTGCCGTTGCTCAAGATGCACCTTCCGAGCTGCTTCGCCGAGGAGCTAGAGCTCAGCATGGCAAGCGCAGTCGTTGAGCACTGGACTGCTATCCTGAAGGTGGCAGTCGAGCTGTCTTGCGCCGCACGACGGTGTTGGTTCAGATCATGGGAACTTATGTTGGGCGGGGCTGACATTCCGGCGCTTTATGCATGACCATTGCAGTCGAACATGCTAATATTGCTTGCAGTCTCTGGAAAACCTACCTTTGTGGCCTACCGCCCAGTCAAGAGACCTCTTTGAATTGATTGACAACTATATTGCTGACACGAAGTAGTCAAGAGTAGCCAACTTAGCGAATGGAAGGTGGAAACACTTGCTCGGCATTAACATGAATCATCAACGAGAAACAATGCTGCAATGGATGAAAGTGCGCGTACTGCGCAGAAGGCTGTGCTTCATCAACGCCATGGGGTTTGGCAGGTCTCAGAGTCAACGGCGCTCCCTGGCTAGTTGATGTGGCAGGGCATGTTTCCCATCGTTGAACTGCTAACCTGAATCCTCGATCGTTTTGGACTGACTAGCCAGATCAGCTTCACCTCACTTAAGGCTCACTTGACCTTCACTGATCAAGTATGAGTGACAACAACGGCTCACTATACCGCACCAGGCAAGGCTGGGATCTCAGGAAGTGTCACTGCCCGCACAATGAGTTTCGATCACGGCTGCATACTTTGCCTCGCCTCATCTACTATTCAAATTGACTGTGGGCTTCTTCACTCCTCAATGATACACTTACCTTGACAGCGCTCTGCGCTTGACACCACCTTGACTTGTCTTTCACAAAATGTCTGTACACTATGATGCACACTTGTACGCCTTGACACCTATCGCGGTCACACACAACAGCGATCCTCATAAACCGCTGGCCGCTAAGGAAGGTCAGGCGCAGTCTCTATGGTCACACCGATGGGCCGCCGGGGTGCAGGGACCCGAGCTGCTGCGGGACAAGTTTTGCTTGTCAAATAAGATCACGGATGGATCATACAAGCGGCTGAGCTTCCAGCTTCATAGCACACACATATCCTACCTTCAACTTCTTCTCCACGACTTCACGAAGCCTCACTCGGACGACAACAGTGCGGCGCTTATCAGGTTGAGCAAAGACTCGTGCCGTGCTTTGGAGGTTCACGAAATCCAGCAAAGCCATTTCGAATACCTTTCCGGGGAATGCGTGGATGATTCCTACGAGTTCTTTCACTTGATGCTTATTGAATACCGACCAGATCTCGTGTCCAGTGAGAGATTGTATGTTCAAGGATCTACATCGCATCAGACTTTGACGGCTTTCTTGAAGTCCGCTGCGATGTGTGGTCTTCTCATAAAATGTCGGACTGAATACGGCTTCAAGACAAATACCGCGGCTTTGACTGGTAATTTCACTGCTGAGATAGAGTCGGATCCGCTGTCCAGATGGATCTCGGTCTTGCAAGGTCATACTGATCTCAAGAATCCCGCACTCAAAGATCGACTCTCAGTTACCCTTCAGCGGAGGACCTCCTTCTTCCACTGGGAAGATTATAAAAGTGTCTTGGGAGTAGGGGCTGCGATAGTGAGGGAGCTTGTCGAGGACAAAATCACGGAACCCATGGCCTCTCCGGTGATATTCCTCCATCATCCAGACGCAAAGAACGGGAACCTTATCGCTCTGTTTCAAGTCCCAAAGCGACGCCAGGAAGACTTTGTTCCAGGAGAGAAGGCCTCAGCATCCTTTCGTCAAAGAAAAGTAGCGCAGGACGGTGACCAAAAGGCACACAGTTTTGAAAGCTCCGATGACGAGCAATCATCTGAAATTGGCGGCCAAGAGTACGCTCGTCGAAAGCGGTCGCGGCTGCCATGGGACGTGAAGATCATCCGGCCAATACCGTCTTCTGGAAGAGGAGTTTGTACCGCATTGGTGCAACGTCGGAAGCACAAGGCGACGGGCAAGTCCATCGACACTCAGTCCATTCCCTTCACTCCTCTAGGCGTCGAGTTTCGAGCAAATTCTGGTGCTTTTCGAGCACTGTTCGAAAAGTCCGAGATGTCTACTACCATGATACCAGACGTCCGGCACAGTATCTTCTGCTACGTCTTCTCGGCTCTCAGGAAGCTCGACACCCGAATGCATGTCGTCACGGGAGATTCGGTAGACAAGGCTTTGTTTGAAGTTTTGCTGGGCAACAACCTCAAGGCTGTGCGTCAACTCAGCATGTACGGGACATTATCGAATGAAATGTATGCCAACGAGCAGGATATGGATCTTAACGACAGCCAGAAAGGCGCCATCAGTCTTGGACGTAAGGCGCCAGCAGGTTTTCTCATCTGCCATGGTGGTCCGGGCACTGGGAAGACGCATTTCGTGATCCAGGCTATGAAACCTTTCCTTCTTGACGCGGAAAAACACCATCGGCTCCTGCTAACGTCAGCCGGAAACCGTGGAGTCGACTCGATGGCCAGGGGCCTCAATCGACTGCTCCAGCAGCTGATCAAAGCCTCGAAATCAAGTCCGAAGAGGTATGTCATCCGTCTTCACAGTATTAAGACAGAGTTGAGTATCCTTTTGAGAGATGCTGAGATTCTGAGAGGAAAGGCACTGGAGAAGAAGCAGAAACGGAGTCCTGCGCCTGCTCAGGATGGAGGGCAGTCTGCGAAGGGAGCTTCCAACGCGTCGGAGAAGACTCATCCTATTCTTGAACATTGCCAAAACTTTGCAGCATGTAAATTCGAGGGTGTGCAAGACGAAAGAGTTCAAGACATAACACTGTCTCTTGGTGAGAAAATGCTCGAGGTTTTGGGAATAAAGAGCGGCCCACTGTCAGCTGCTGCACACAAGTTCGAAGGTTTTCTACGTTTCTATTCGAGATACAGCCAAGGGGAGTACTTGTCGAACGTCGAGCAGGCAAAGTGGGATCTGGACATTAAAGAGCTGATGAGATACACCATCGCCCACGCTACAGCTCTGTGTTCCACCGTCGCTGGCGCAGCTGACAGCTTAGTTGCAGAAAGTTACAAAGATGCCGGCTTGCTTGTTGTGGATGAGGCTTCAAGAGTTCCTGAATACCAATGGTGGCCACTCCTGGCTTTCTACCCAAATCTAGTTGGCAAAATCATGGTGGGGGATCCTGACCAGCTACCACCACACATCGAGACAGACAAAATGGACAAGAAGCTGGACAACCCCTTCTTGCCGCAGCTGCAAATGTCCCTCCAGGGGAGGCTCCAAGCAGCAGGTTTCAAATCTGCCTTTTCACAACGCAGTATCGTGCCGTTCCCCAAATTGCAGCAATATACAACGCCGCTTGTTATGGGTCGCGACTTGAGAACGACCAGTCCACTTGCGTGTCACATCGTCAGCTGGCCCAAGACATCTGGAGACACAATGGTCGAGGTAAGACTAATGGCATGGGCAGCAGTGTCGTCTTTATCGATGTACCAACGCCGAAAGCCAGGAGACTCGAGAACGGTTCAAAGTTCTGTGCGGCTTACGCCATTGTCGCACTCCGGGCCTTGGAGGATCTCCTCCTCTCTGGCTTCGGCACTTCCACAAAGCCATGCCATATTGCCATCCTGACTCCATACAAAGAGCAGCAGCGGATTCTGCAGATGGCGAAGACTCGAATGGCTGCTGCAATTCCTGAAGCAGCGAATGTCACGATTGAGACCGTCGACAGCGTCCAAGGCCTTGAGTACGATATCGTCATCATGGATCTTGTGGCGGTGCGGAAGCCCGGGTTTCTAAACAAGAACCGCCTGAACGTGCTATTCTCACGCGCAAGATGTGGGCTCTATGTTGTTGGCAATGCAAGCGCTTGGAAGAGCATGATCTATGATGACGCCCGTGCGCTTAAGTCGTTCTGCACTCAGTTGATGCCTTACCGCCATGTTGCGAAGAAGGATATGTCATCAAGATTCTTCGATTCAGATGTGTTGGCGAAAGATGCGAAAGACGAGTAGTGTTCCTGGAGCAGAGAGCAGGTCATACAGGGCGTCCACGGCGGGCTTGGAGACAAACATTGCATATGTGTAGCCGGGACAGGCTTTCCTTGGTGTAGAGTTGGAATATTGGATAGGAGAGCTCGATTACACATCTGCAAGGGCGATACAGAAATCGGGACACGGCTTTTGACCGCGAAATACTGACATGATGTCAACTTGTACTTAGCACTCCAACAGGGCTAACAAAACAAGACAACCAAGGAGCCACAATCTTGTAAGACGTACTTCATACCGCCTCAACCTGACTTCATCGTACCCATTCCATTGTCTGACACTCGGCAGTGGTCCTGCGACCCCGTGTCAGCTCGTTACCTCAACGAATGTAATTTCTGTCCGCACCGCAGTTCGTCTTCGCGGCTAAATATAAGAAATGAATTTAGCCGGCCGCCGATGAAAGGTTGTCAATTGCCTGTTCCAACGCACACTACAAACGGGCATCGGCTTCCAGCCCGTACATTGCCATATTGCCCATCCTTAGAGTAAGGTAAGTTAAGGATGGCCATTATGTCTTCAAAGATCGTTCTCGAGATCACCCGACTCGACATCACACCTACGAGGAAAACGCCATGGATCCGATCAAGGTAGGCATCATCGGTTACGGCTTCTCAGTCAAGTGTTTCCATCTACCATTCCTCCTCTCCCTCCCAGAGTACAAGGTCTTCGCATTCTTCCAGCGTGCAGAGGCTCCGAAAGACCCAAAATCTGCTGAGTCTGGCTCACATTGCACCGTCGACCACCCAGAGGTCAAACACTATCGTACAGCCGACGAGTTCTTCGCCGACACGGATGTCGAGGTCGTCATTGTCTGCAGCAAACAAGACACTCATGCAGAGTATGCTGAGAGGGCTCTTTCCGCCGGGAAACATGGTATGCCACTTGTCATTCGCATCCTCATATCTGACATGTGTCTGACTAACCTACCCCAGCGGTCGTTGAGAAAGCATTCACCAGGACCAGCGAGGAGGCCGACCGCGTCATCAACCTGGCCAAGCAGAAGGGTTTAATCTTGACGGTCTTCCAGAACCGGAGATGGGATTCAGACTTCCTCACCCTCTCCCACCTCATCCACAAGAACGCCCTAGGCGAGATCAACGAAGCCGAAATCCATTACGACGTCGACTTCCCCTTCTGGATGCGCGGCATGACAGCGAAAAAGTACACGCCCGGCGACGGCTTGATGTTCGGCCTGGGCAGTCACACCATCGACCAAGCCCTGCTGCTCTTCGGTCCTCCAAAGTCAATTACCTGTTTTCTCCGTGTCCTTCGCGGCGTCGACAGCGAAACCGAAGACTCCTTCACACTGATCCTGCAGTATGATAGTCCACTCCTCGTCACTGTCAAGACGAACATCGCGTCGTGCATGCGTGATCAAGATCAACCAAAGTACTTCGTCCGCGGGAGTAAAGGGTCCTACGTGAAGCACGCCACATGTATCCAAGAGCAACAAATCTTTGACGGCATGAAACCTACTGACCCGAAATTTGGCGTCGAAGATGTTTCACTGAACGGCGTTCTGACGACCAGCGAGCCCTTTGAGGAAAAGAGTCAGACTCATGATGCCAAGTCCAAGAAATATGTTGGTCGATATCCCACAATCGCAGGACATTGGTTGGGTTTCTACGAGAATCTGGCGGAGGCGATCCGTGGGAAGGCCGAAGTAGCCGTGAAGCCCGAACAATCGAGGGACGGCATCAAGATCATGGAGCTGGCGAGGCTGAGTTACGAAAAGGGGCAGACCATTTCTTGGGGTCAATGATGAGCAGGAAGATACTGTACACATACGATTTGATCGTGCGATCGCTTCTCTGTTCAGCTTCTGAATTACCCATGCCGCGACTGTACTGTTTCTCCTGACTCTCTTCTCCACTTGACATTAGCCTCCGTGTGGCTCAAGCACAATAAGGGTAGACCAGTATAGCCCTTGAACGATATACCCCAGCACATCCCTGTAACAATAGCTTGCCCACAACACCGAACTCTGCAAGAACATGTCATACCAGCCAAATCCAGCCCATATCCATGCCCGCTCAAGCAACAAACACGACCAAAAGAACGCGAACCCCGTCCCAGCTTTTATCAAAATCAAGCCCTGCAACAAATGAACAGCCAGACCAAAATCAGAATGCTCCCCACGGCTGGCAGCCGTCGACTGGGCCAAAAGATCCAAAAACCGCTGCTTCCACTTTTGTACTCATAATATGTTCCGGTAACCACCCTCTCTTTGCTGATACTGCGAACTCCTCCAATCCATAAATCAGATGACACAGCCACATTTCTCCTCCTGAACACGCTATGCATAAGCATCCAAAACGACACTGACAAGCACAACAAACAAGTGATCACTCCACCCACGCAATGAGTTGTACCTCGGAAGACATGTTGAAAAGTAACACAACTCCGCGCATACAGATCGTGTCATGTCTTGATCGTATCCTCGTAAGTCATTCAACCCCAAACAGAGGTCGTTCCAATCTTGTTGGAACCCCAAACACCACTCCCAGTACCCCAAGCTCCCATACTGGAATTACCAGACGACTCCTTTTGACCATTGGGGTTCGAGTTTGCCGACCCTGCTCGGTCGACATTCTGTTCGTTTGCACCGAAGTCATAGCCGAGGGAAGACGGCAGAGGCGATGTAGTGCGTTTGTTGAGAGACTGATTTGGGGCCTGTTGAGCATTTGGCCGGCTACCAATTGGGCCCATACCTCCTGAGATGGGCGCGGTAGTGGACTTGGATATCTGTCGTGAATGGGAAGGTTCATCTCCGGAAGGTGGTGTGGGTGCTTTACCCGAAGATGAGACCGCAGCGTCCATTGCACCGAACCCAGGTGCAGTTTGGACAGATGGCGAGGCAGTCTTTTCACCTCTTGACCCATCTGCACCGGCACCCTGTCCACTGATCTCACCCTGTGTACCAAACGGATCTGCTCCTCGAGGTGATTGTCCACGGCCGGCGCCAGGTGCGTTGCCTCCAGCCTGGTCTCTGCTGATCTCTTCAGGACTAAATGGAACTTGGCCCATGAAGGCTGGGTCTCCGCCTCCGTAAAGAGCACGATGCTGGCGGGCAATCAGCTCCCGACGGCCTTCCTCACTCAGCGTGCTAGGGCTCATAGACCGATCCGATTTATTCGAAGACATTTCCGCCAACACACCTGTTGTCCGCATCAGCCGCGTGTCAACTTTCTGCAGGCCCATCTCATGCTCACTCCGGTTGTACTGCTGCTCCTGATGGTAATTGCGGAGTTCCCGCTCTCTTTGCGCTGCCATCCTTCTCTTCGCCTGTAGCATTTGATCGCCATCGTTCTGCCGGCCCTGGTGGCCTTGATGTCCTTGGTGGCTTTGATGGCTTTGATGGCTTTGATGGCTTTGATGGCTTTGATGGCTTTGATGGCTTTGGTGGCCCTGATGCCTTTGCGAAGCATAGAAATTTTGGAGGTTCGAGCCATGGTGAGGTCGTGACTGATCGAAATCGCCCTGCGAATGGCGGCCACCGTGCATGCGGTGACCTTGGTGACCTGCAATGGGTCAGCATCACGCTGAGGGAGGTCGCCCGAGACAGATATGCATACCGTAGTCACTTCCGGGGCGAGCACCAGGGCCCGTTGGCATGGGCCGTGGACCGCCTGCATAGATCTTGCCGCTCTTGACGAGATTGTCTACGGCTCTGTCCACCTCCTCGAATTGGGTGGCAAATGCGTTGCCATCTTCACGTTGCGAGGTAGAGCTTGCGCCTAGCACCTTGTCAGCACTTCCGGCTAGACCTCAAGACAGAAATCAACTGACCAGATCTTGATGGCGGCGGCGGCTGCTCCCACGACGCCTGCCGAACAGGCGGCTGCCATCCTTGCGATTCATGATATGACATTTTTTTCTTCTCGAATGGACACTTGCTACTTTTGCTTCGTAAAATGCGGAACGTTTGAAAATAGTATGTTCGATATTCGTAAGGCAGCAAAATCGACGTCGTGATCTGGGGACTCTTTCCTAAAAATCAATGAGCTTACTGGTACCTTCCCCAAAGTGCAGGCGTAAGAGCAGAATGCGACTGGCGAGGCAGTTGCGGAAGAGTATAAGCAATCGAACGGGAGAGGGAGTGGACATGTGGTGTTCAATGTGGATGGGTTGGTGCGAACTTGGGTGGGGAGAGGCTCATTTTTTCGAGGATCGGCCAGAACTGAACCAATGATGGAATCGGTGGGAACGGTGGAATTGCCCGAGGTGCTAGGGGAGAGGAAGAGGGAGGTTTCGACTTACGGAGGAGGACTTTCGGAGATTACCACGCAGAGGACTCGAGGGGGCGATTTACAATTGCCTCTGGACTGGCACTGAAGCGCAGCAGGCGACACTTAAGGAAGGAAAGAGGACACGAGAGAGAGAAGAGGTGCGGGTAGAAGAGGAGGGAAAGGAAGTCGAGGTCGAGAGAAAAAAGAGAAGCTGTGATTTGACGATGGTGGAGATCGAGTTGGAGTGGGAAGAGGAAGTTCTGGGAGAGAGAAGGAAATTCGAAGTGCTCGAAGCCGAGAAAGAGGATCCCCGGGTTGGATTCAACCTGCAAATCGCTTCCAGCAACCGACCAACGACTTTCTCACCTTGCCGCATCCACTCATCCAGTACAATCAATCACGGAGTACATCGGCGGTCTTCCACGTCGTACAACAGCCATGATCGAGGATAGCTGCACAGTTTCAATTGTTCAATCTGGGGCAATTGACCAGGGCTCTTATATTCTTGCATTGACCGGGAGGAGGCCAGACCAAGAAGCAGTCATGCCGAAACGTGCTCCGATGAGCGGAAAATCCACCCAAGAACCTAACCATTTAACGGGTTGCAGTAGGTACAGTAGGTTGCTAAGCGGCATCGCTAGGGACAAGCGGCCAGACTCGGACTCGACTCTTTGAAGTCTACCCCAAGGTAAATGGCTGCAGGTGGTCTAGTCCTCCGGTATACTGGCGCTGTTGCTGGGTCATCACATGCATTTAGCGCTGTATTGCCCAGTATGGAAGAAGAGAGACGAGAGGATATATCTAAAATCTCCGCCATGCGGTGGCTCTTTCCGCACCCATCCAAAAGCCCAGGCACCGTGAACAGGCTCCCGACGAAGGCCGCAAACGCCAATGCAATGGGTGAACCGGTGGAGCAAATGACAGGCTGCCGGTAAATTATTTCGCGTGCTCGAAAGGTGGGGAGAAGAAATGCGTCTTTCTTTTCTCTGTTTCCTTTTCTGAATGGTCCTCGATCCGGCAAACGGTTTTCACCATTATGCGATCTGCAGCCTACCGCGCTTTCCAGACACCTACTCGTATGCAGCATTCCATGAAAGAATCGTGGTTCGGCTCACCACATGTGGCACAGACATCAAGACATGCTCATGCTTGCTTTACACTCTGTGCAGCATCCAAACTGTGGCGCAGATGGCCTGATCCTCCAATATCAAAAAATACTTTGTGGTTCTTGATGACAATTTGAGCGTACATTGGCGCCAATTTACCTCTTCTACCTTGATAGCGCGCAATGCGATGGTGATGATATTTGTGACTTCAGTATCCCACCTTGGACATCTTGGATGATGTGATGCGAAAATCCCCAATGCCATCACGCCTCATATTGGACCAACCAGTGCACCGTTATGGCAGCACACCACACGGCTGACCTGCACGGTCAGAACTCAGGAACGGCGAATAGAAGCCTTCTTCGCCGGGCGGGGCTTCTCTCCGTGAAAGAAGAGGTGCTCCGGTAGCGCCAAAAGAACCTTACCCAGGTTTCTCTGCAAGCACGTCCAGTGGCAGTAATTGATCTGATCACGGGCCGCTCTGCAGCCTGCAGGTGATGAACCGCAGTGGTCATCCTGGCCGGACTTTGAGTCCGAGTGAAGTGATAAATGGAAGACAAGAACCTTTTAGATCCTGCAAAGAAAAAACCATTTCTCCGGATCATTAATGTGTGCAGTCAATTCTCGAAAACTTGAGACTTGGTTCTATTGCCCAACGGTCACATGTGCCAGGAGACCGCTCCACGACATGCCTAGACTTGGGGCTGCTACAGCCGTTCATCTGGCTCCTGTCGAAGCTCTTGTGTCGGTCGTCCATCCAATCTCATACGGAATTCGTCGAACCATGTCGTACCTCAGTGCGCAAGACCAGGCAGGTCTTGTACACAACTTCATGGTGACATAGGCCCACGTGCTCAGAGGTGCCACAGAGGCCTGGCGGATTTCAAGTAGGGGTAGGAACATTGGACTTCTCATGGATGAGGCATCGTATATGTAGCCTTGGAGGTCAGTTTCCAGTCAGCCACACCGTTAACATCTTCAAAGCATGTCGGTGATGCGGAGGATGAATGGCCGGTCTATTCTTGGGTTGGTCCAACAGACTATATTGGTAAGAAGCTGGGCAACTTCATTAGATTGAAAGGAAGCACGAAAGTGACCTCAGCTGGGGAATCCAGGCTGAGCAATGCTGACAGGGGCCCAAAGGATGTGATCGAACACACACATCTTTTCTCAGAGGCCGTCTCGAAGGCATCACTATGGTCTGTACCTAGACATGTATCTCGCACACCAATGTCAACATGTCATCTAGTTGTCGCCAACAATAAATAATACATCGAGGACAATGGAATTCTAAAATGGTCTTCCTGTGGCCCTAGCCTAGAACGGAGCAGGGCAAACCTAGGAGAAACGCGCGATCCCCTTTAAAAAGCAACACGCTAGTTCGATCTGACATATTGTTCTATTCCGCTGAAGTGCCCGCCGTACGAGCAGTCTGGGTATCTATGTATTACTACTCATGCCTCAAAGACATACTGATCAAAGAGGCAGCGCAGTCTAGATGACTGGGCGCAGACCTTTCGGGCAATAACACATAGGGAGCGATCTAGCAGATGTTTTGTTCGCACCTACAGGTACGGAGTAGTGCATGCAGGATCCCTGTCGTGATCTCTCTACCTTACCTACGCTCTGTCCACAGATGTACGGGCATCAGGACGGGCAGATTCAGCCCTGCTCACAATGACTGCCCAATTGGCCGCTGGTAGTAGAATCGTCACAATGGATTTCACCTTCACCACTATGCTGTTGTGTTCTCTGTCAGTAATAGGCAAAATCAGGTAGAAACGGAGGGCTTGCAGCAGCAGTTTAATGCCTGTTCTCTAGGCCTTGTCCAATTGGTGCTTGGCGTGCCGTGGGTGATTTGAATCCACCATCTAATCCACGCTTCTCTGCGCTGCAGGGCGATTTTCAGCCTTTGACGGCCTCGCGGGCGGCGCACGTTTAGGTAACTCACCCTACCTTAGGGTGGTGCGGTGCTAATAGTAAACTTCCCCTTCTCACACTCCGCCAAACACCGCAGCCAGGAACAAGCGTGCATTCAATCTCTCGTAACCTCAGTCACCTCCATAACCTCCAACAACACCTTCTTTTCTCGTCTCGACTCTCAATTGCATCCTCTTCGTCTTCTTTCCTGGCACGCGTCTGGCAACCCTATTCTGCTTCTACTGGCATTCTCAATCCTGTATAACGACAAATTTCACCGTATTCTCCCTCAGACTTCCCCTCGACCAAAGTGCAATCTCACCACCATCACGTCCACGGCCTTGTCTCTCAACGAATTCGTTGTACTTCCCTACGATACCGTGGTCCACGGTTCACTCTGTCCCTATATTTGGTACAATCTACCGTCCGATCATTTCCTCCTTGTCAAGCTTGCTTGCCGTCACGGTTGACCTGCTCAGATCAATTGAGAGCCGCACGTACACCCAAGCCGAATCTCTCGTCCTGGCTGGCCAGAAACCTTGAGGAACAGGGCGAAGGCATTGGCGAACTTCTCGCGCTGAGAACTCTCTAGGACTGCGTGTTAGTCCTTAAAGCAAAACCTCGCGACCCAGAGCCCGCCACCTAGGCGGCGCATCTCCCTACCACACCTTTTGAAAAAACCGCTCAGACGTTTCCCACCCCATCACCTTTCGGGATCGTGGGAAGCTACGCTATATTCACGACGAGTTCTCCTTCAGCGGACATCGTGGCGAATTCTCGCACCGTGTCAATCCAGCCCCAGTCGCCCCTGGGGACTTCTATGACAGATATAACGACGGAACATGATGGGAATATTGCACCTATACCGATGACCGTGCCATCTAACACGGCTCCAATAGTAGCCATGGAGGGAACTTCGGACAACCACATTCAACCCTCTCCTAAACGAGGCGTAAATAACGAACCCGCCCAGTCGAGGTCCTTGCCGTCCACACCCTACCAAAGACCTCAATCTCGATCTGGACAAAGAGTCACGCGCTCTCCAGACCCCAGTACGAAGAGCGGCTCTCCCCTGTCACTGCCTTCTGATAAAAGTCGAACCCCGCCAGCCAGAGGGAAGCCTTATGGAGGGTGCAAATACGAGACAGGAATGGCGCGGGCCAGGCGGCGTGTGCCATACTCATACGGACCAGAGCCTCTGCCAAAGGACAAATCGGACCTGAAGACTCGACTCAATCACGAGGAAGATGAGGCACTGACTCGGGACATGCAAGATCTTTATTCGCGGTTACTCCCAAGCGCGGAAAGCGAGCAGCGGAGAACGAGATTTATTGATAAACTCGACAGACTCCTCCGTGGTAATTGGCCGACGTCTTCGATCACGGTCAATGTCTTTGGCTCGACCGGAAACAATCTGGGGACTTTGGACTCTGATGTCGACATTTGCATCACGACTGACTGCAGGGAAATGGAGCGAGTCTGCTCTATTGCAGAATTGCTGGCACAGAACGGTATGGAAAGAGTCGTCTGTGTTTCGAGTGCAAAGGTACCTATAGTCAAAGTTTGGGATCCTGAGTTGCAAGTGGCCTGCGATATCAATGTCAACAACCCCCTCGCCCTTGAAAACACCGATCTTGTGCGTACATATGTCGATATTGACAGCCGAGTGAGGCCTCTGGCTATGATCATCAAATATTGGGCGAAGCGGAGGATCTTGAACGATGCTGGTATGTCATGCGCAGAAATTCGTGAGGACCCTATACTGATACATGAACAAAGCCCTTGGCGGTACCCTCAGCTCTTACACGTGGATATGCCTGGCCCTAAACTTCCTGCAAACACGGGATCCGCCTATACTTCCTACGCTCCAGCAGCAACCGAAGCTCGAGCCCAAGATTCTGGCCGGCGTAAATGTCTCCTTTGACCGCAATATTGAATCGTATAAAGACTTTGGCAGTCGGAACAAGTCTTCACTGGGCGAATTATTGTTCCACTTCTTTCGCTACTACGGACACGAACTTGATTTTGAACAAAATGTGGTGTCAGTCCGGCTTGGTCGCATCCTATCCAAGGTCGAAAAACAATGGCATCTGCTCCAGGACAATCGCCTGTGCGTCGAGGAGCCCTTCAACCTGTCTCGCAATCTGGCCAACACGGCTGATGACACTTCCATGCGTGGTATTCATATGGAACTACGGAGAGCATTCGAGCTAATTGGAGAGGCCAAACTTGAAGACTGTTGTGAGCAGTTCGAGTACCCCAAGGAAGAGTTCAAGCTATCTGAACATTTTGTACCTCCGTCAGCGAGACCGGTTATTCCCCAGCTGCCCACACAGTCGTCGGCTCAGCCACTATTGCACTCAGGCAGGCCAGGCAAGAGCTCTAATCGTGGAGGGAGAGGTTCCAAGGGTCCTAACAGCAACTCTCGCCGGTCTTCCAATCCTACAGGGCGGACTCCGAATTCTATACGTAACTTCCCTTTTCAGATGACCCCACAGGAACTTCAACTGCAGGCGCAACATCAGCAGCACCTCCTACACGACCAATTGTTCCAGCAATACCAGTATCTACAGCTTCAAGAGCAAGAATTGAGGATGCAGCTACATCAGCAAAACCTCCGCCACCGAGGGCTTCTGGCGGCGGGATATCATCAACCAGCTGCATATGGCCAATACGGTTCGCCGGACGAAGGATTCGATGTTGGCACGAACGGACAAATAAATGGCATCAGTCGAGCGCCTATGTCTGCGCCGTTGTACCAGCAGCGATTCGGTCCCGCCTCACCTTACCTTACGGCAGGTAGCTTGAATCAGGGTGTCTCCACAAATCCTCCTTCGCCGAGGGTCAGCTCAGTCATTCCTGACACGAGAAGATTTTCAAGGCGGACATCCCTCACACAGTCGTCCTCGGGACCTTCTCTAAGAGCTCAGTCGCAACCGGCTCGAGTTGTTCCAGCATCTTCATTCGGCCACTTGTCAGCTAGGCCCGATGTATCCAGTCTGCAAGAGGTAGCTGGAGGACGCAGATCATCCGTGTCCTCTTCTTCCCAAGAACAATTTCCTGGGTATCTGGAAAATGGCTACGGCGTGGCTGGTTCTATGTACGACTCAGGCCGAAAGCCTGCAGAGTACCTGGGCTACTACGTTGGGCAGTCACCGTCATTATCTGCGTATACGCACAGTACGGCAATCTCCCCTATTCCTTCCCATGTCGGCCTGGCCATTCAGAACGGTGGATTATCACCTCGACTTCTCTCGGCGTCGATCCGATCCAACGGGAGCATGCAGTCGCCTCCTTTAGAGGCTGTTCTGCCTGCTATGGCTGAGACACAATCTGGTCCAGAGCCGGAGGCCAAGAAATTACCAGTCGGCAGTATTCACCCAGTTCCAGCTAAGCCAAGGTCAGGTCCTTTGATTGTCGATGGCTCGGTCAACTCTCCGAGACGAAGACGGACGATGCAATCATTCAACGAAAGTGATGAGCCTACGAACTTTAGTGCTTCGACTTCAGAAGATCTGGCATTCGACACACCTTCAAGTTCCGATGAAAACTCTCAGGATGCTGCTGAGCTCAACAATCATAAGAAGAGCCCTCCAGGCAGCCCTAGCGCTCCACAAAGGCACTTGCAACAAGCGGCAGGCTCATCACAACACCTGAATGGATACTTGCCGTTCAGGGCGTCGTTACCAGCTGCTCTACAAGACCTTCCAACCCAAGAAACAAGGACCGAAGAGGCAATGGCGATGACAGGATTTGGAGCTCTGAAGAAGCCAGGCACAGCATGGACTCTGGATCGACAGCTTTCGTCAGTGGAAGAAGTTCGTACGCCGTCTCCTAAAGTTGAAAGTTTCCCACCCGTAGGACAGTCCCCCAAAGCTGCCCAGTCGGTCAATCAGACAGAGCCTGCAACAGCCTCGGACGCAGACGCAACGATTCTTCCCAACGGAAACGGTGGTGAGGAAGCCATTGCAAAGCCACTCAGTCCGAGGACCAATGGCTTGACGGGAGAAACTGCGTCTCCAACTTCTGCGGCCAATGTCGGCGCCACCAATGGCTGGCAGACGCAACACAAGAAGAAGAGAAGGAGCAAAAAGGCCGTCAAGTCGGAGAATGATGCACAGGTTTTGAACACAACAAGAGGAGAAATCCTCCCGGCCGATGAGTCCCTACGAAAAGGTGGCTAGGGTCTGCTTTGCCGATGTTCATAAATCGCAAGCAATGATGGCGGTCCTTTTGGGGACACGTTGTGACAAAAAGCCGACTTTCAACCTCATGAGCTGCGCACTGCGATGCGATGCGACGTGACGTACGCAAAATCAACCTCGGGAAGGAATTTATTCTATCAACAGCACATCTAGTCGTTTATATTTTTGGTTATGCATGGACAAAAATTGTTGGCGTTTGTTGATCTGTCACAAAAGTACCCCGATCCGGGATGCAATGAACGAGGATGAAAATCAAAGTTTCAGTCATGAAGCGTTTCTTCATACCGCATGAAAATTGCGGAAGCCCTTCGACACATTGGCTTCGTGGGAAGCTGGCCTTCAAGCAGAGACGTCGAGGGGCATTTTCGGTGACGTTGAAATGGAATTTTTCTATACGGCTGCAAAAATTACTGAGAAGGGATCCCAGACCGGTGGCCCGCAAAACGGCCTTGGACGAATGCATAGCATGGGAACGCCAGACGAGCTGGCTGCATGTGTCGAAAGGCAATCATGGCAGGCTATTCAAAAGGCAGGGTCAACAAGGTACATTTGGCAGTAAGTTAAAAACCACTGCAAAACTACATGACAAAATCGGACGAAAAAAAGAGGGTGTTTGAGAGTGAAAGAAGATTGTACGACCCTCAAATGAGGTGAAAGAACGTAGATGAGAGGAGTAGCAAACAACATGACCATTGTTAAACCACCTAACTTTTTCAAGTATAAAGGAGAAAAGGCCTCTTTCGCTCGAGAACAGACGAGGCTGAAGGACTTGGTCAGTAAGGCTGGGGCTCGTACGATCCGGAATCCAAGGGCGGGCGGAAAAGGGATCTGGTGCCTGGCATGACGAGTGCATGACAGGCGGCTTCCGGGCGAGCTAGGGACTTTCTCACGACGGTAGGTTTGCTTATGGGCCTAATGGCCGGCCCATAGATTATGCTTAAACTGATTTTATTGTGGATGTCGATCCCTTTTTGCTGTCCGCGATCCTCCTTTCAAGTCGTCTCCATCATCGCCAATTTCATTATCAATCGCCGCCTCTCACCAAGACACTCGTTTCTGCTGCGATCACACCACCACTCAGACCACAACAGATCAACACATTCATACGACCTCTCTGGCACTTTTTACTCTAAAAACCTCTATATTGTGTTCCTGCGACCACCCTATGCCCCTATAGGCGCGTTATCTTTGTCGACCGCATATTCTCTTCGTATTCTCGACATGCCTCTCATACTCGATTCCTCCTCAGAATCTTCTGTAGATGCCGAACCAGATATTCAAGAAGAGCGCAGAAGGTTATATCATGAGTCTGATGTGGTGATTGTTGGTGCAGGCGTTCTGGGATCTGCTTTGGCGGTAACGCTGGCAAATCAAGGACGCAGTGTGATTTTACTTGAAAAGTCATTAAAAGAGCCGGATCGCATAGTGGGAGAATTGTTACAACCAGGAGGCGTCCAGGCTCTGACGAAGTTGGGTTTGCGACATACACTCGACGACATTGATGCCATTCCCGTCACCGGCTACACCGTTATATACTACGACGAGCAAGTTCCCATCCCTTACCCTGCCATAATAGCATCTGGCACACAGCAAGAGCCAGACAATTCAGAAAAGGTAAAAACCCCGGAAGGGCGTTCATTTCATCATGGACGATTCGTCTCGAAGTTGCGCGCTGCAGCCATGGCACATCCCAATATTACCATCTTCGAAACCGAGGTCACCTCTATCATTGATTGTGTGTCTGAACAACCGACACAAGTTTTGGGCGTTGAGTGCCTGACTCGGAAGACTCAGAAAGACTGCTTTTTCGGCTCTTTGACGATCGTGTGCGACGGCTATGCTTCGAAATTCCGAAAGTCCTATATCCACCACACACCTAAGGTGAAATCAAAATTCTGGGGGATGGAGTTGATTGACTGTCCGCTACCAACACCGCAGCACGGAACAGTCGTACTAGGCGACAACTCGCCAGTGCTTCTGTATCAGATCGGCACCCACGAGACGCGAGTGTTAGTAGATGTCCCCGAAGGACTAGCGACCACGTCTGTGGCCAACGGTGGAGTCAAAGGCCACCTTCAAAACGTCGTTTTGCCATCCTTACCAGCCAAGGTACAACCTTCCTTCCAGGCTGCGTTGGAAAAGGGTTCACTCAGAAGCATGCCCAATTCCTTTCTACCACCGACAACCAACAAGACTGCCGGACTGGCTATCCTGGGAGATGCGTTGAACATGCGGCATCCTCTTACTGGGGGCGGCATGACTGTTGCTCTGAGCGACGTTGTGCTTATATCAGAACTTCTTTCTCCCGAAAACGTCCCCGATTTATACAACACCGACCTTGTTTTGAAACAAATGAAGTCGTTCCATTGGCGGCGGAAGAACCTCACTTCGATAGTCAACATTCTTGCCCAGGCGCTTTACAGTCTATTTGCCGCCGATGAGTGGCAGCTCAAATACCTCCAGAAGGGCTGTTTTCGATACTTCCAGCTCGGCGGTCAATGTGTCGACGTACCAGTTGGGTTGTTGGGTGGTCTGATTGCCCAGCCTTTTGTGCTGTTCTATCACTTTTTCAGCGTGGCGTTGTTCAGCATTTGGATTCTGGTGTGGGAAAATGGGTTGCTGATGTTCCCTGTCAGCATTGTACAGGCGGTTCTGGTGTTTGGTAAAGCATGCGAGGTTATATTTCCGTACATTTTTGCGGAGTTGAGGAGTTGAAGAAGACACTGAATGAGTGCCGTTGGCCGTCAGAGCGTTGTTCTAGCGACAGGCCGGCGGCAGCAGTCCAAGTGACCATGTGTCTGAGAGTCATATCTGTATATCACCAACTAATTCAAAGACCCTTGTCAGATGCCCCCACTTTCCTGTCCAACAGCCTTGTCTAGCTCTACTCGGATCGATCTTCAACTCTTCCTCGGCCTCACGATTACTATACGATCCTACACAAACTTGTCTCTTTCAGATACCCGATTTATAGCCCTTGGAAGCTCACAAATGACCATGTGTATATCAACAACCACCGCACTTTGTTTCCAGAGTGAAACAAAAGGTGACTCCCTTTCCCATCTGCGTCTGCCTCATTGCGTCTTCAAGCCCTCTCAAGCGTCATATCCTCTTGGGTGCCTGCAACCCGTATCTGTCACCTAGCACCACCATGCCCTTGTATGCCTCAGTCTATGTATCCCCGTCAATCCCCTGGTCCCTTCCCAACGGTCAACCCGGCGGTCCCTGGTCCCCGATCTCAACCACACTTATCCACACGGACACGCAAGCTGTCCTGGTCGACACGCCCATCACACAATCTCAAACCGCGGATCTAGCCAGCTGGATCGAGCGGACCTTGCCCGCGACAGCTAACCTGTCGTACATCTACATCACCCACGGCCATGGCGACCACTGGTTCGGCACGAAGGCACTGCTCCAAAGATTCCCAGGCGCCCACGTCGTTGCGACTAAGGACACCATAGCACATATGCGAAGCCAGATCGAACCAAAAACATTCCAGGCGATGTGGTCGTCGCGGTTCCCTGGGCAGATCGATACGAGTTTTCGCCTTGCCGAGCCCTTACCCGAGTCCGGTGAATTCGTCATCAACGACAACGACGATAAATACAAAATGAAGGCAATCGAAGTCGGACACGCCGATACCCACTCCAGCACTGTTCTCTGGTGCGAAAATCTGCGGCTAGTGGTAGCAGGAGATGTGGTGTACGGCGACGTGCATCAAATGCTGGGCGAGGCTAATACGCATGACCTACGCATGGAGTGGGTTGCGGCGATCGACAAGGTCGCCAGCTTGAACCCTGCAATCGTGGTCCCGGGACACAAGAAACCGGATGAGATCGATGGGCCGTGGCACCTGGCCAGATCCAAGAGGTACATTCTCGACTTTGACGAGCTGGTCGAGAGTGGGGAGTGCAAAAACGCAAGAGATCTGGTTGCTAGGATGAAGGTGCTATGGCCGACGAGGTTCAATGATGGGGCGCTGATTATTGGGGCAATCAACGCGCTAAAGGTCAAGCAGAAGAACAGCAATGGAAAGTTGTGACACCTCATAGAGAGGACGATATTGAAGGGAGCCAGAATTGTCGAACAGAAGAATTTAATATACTGTATTGCCACTAGGAACATACACACTTGTCACCAATTGACATATCCGGTCCTTGACTCCTGCTGTGTGATGGATTTTCCTTATGCCAGAGTAGCCTTCAGTCTCTCAAGAACATATTCTCCCACCTTCATTGGCGGGTACATACTCTTACCACAGCACTCTTCCGGCAGTGGGAGGACCTCACTGTCATAATTGATGCTGAAGAAGTACGGCACCGAGTATCTCTCGCCGCCGCCAGGCTTGCTCACGACCCGGTGGATAGTCGATTTGTACAGCCCGTTCGTCCAGCGCATGAGGAAATCCGCCACATTCACGGTGAAAGTGCCTGGTCTGACGGGGCAAGGCCGCCAAATAGGCTTGTTGTCAGTCATCGGCGACGGTGGGAACAGGATCTCGAGACCCGGATTCGCCGAGTTGAACAACAGCGTGAAACACTCGTAGTCGGTGTGAGCGCCCAATCCGAGTTTCCCTTCCTCTTCAATCTGTTCGGCTGACTTTTCGTTGCCTTCTTGTGCGGGTGTACCCTTATAATACAATAAGCGTGCGATACCGCCCGGATGGGTGACCAGGGCGTCGAAATAGTTTTCCTCCAAGCCGAGCGACAGGGCGAACAGCGAGAACAGATGTCTACCCAGCGTCATCACTTGACCGTAGTATGACTTGATGGCATCATAAAAGCCTGGGAGTTCTTCCTCAGACGGCCACAGGTTGCCAGCGTATTTAGTCGTTGGTGCCGACCCGTCGATCTCACGATACTTTCCGTCTCCACCGGTCGGGTCAAAGGCCTGTTCGTAGCCCCAGTTGAAACACTCCTTTGTTTCTTTCATGGCACCGCCGCTGATATCATCTGGGTTGACGTACGACCAGTCAGCAGGCTCGTATCCGCGGAACAGTGATGAGTTCTTGATGTGCATGGCTAGCTTCTGCTCCTCGGTCAAGTCGTGAAAGTAGCGTTCTGCTTGCTTCAGGACGCTGTCCATGGCTTCCTTGGTGACGCCATGGTTGCTGATCTGGAAGAAACCGGTCGTTAGGCAAGCTTCGCGGATCTGGGCAGCAACGGCTTTGCGTGACTCCAATGTGCCATCGTAAGATGGTCCGATGTCAATCAGAGGGACCGATGGGAGGGAGCTGGCCGGGATGTTTGCCGGACCCTTTGAGATGGCTCCAGCCAGGCGATCGCGAAGATGCTTTTGGTTTGCCTCGACCTCCTCTAAAATGCTGAGTTGTTTCTTCTCGGTAGCATATGATGAGGCGAATGTGTCTGGCACAGGCTGTGGGTTCATGGTGGTGGCCATCTTGTTCAACGATTGCGGTATATCACTTTTGGAGTGTACTGGAAGAGAGTTATTCCGGCAGGCAAGTCTGCTTTGTATGGGACGGATAAACGAGGGTGAGCAGAACGAAGGACGCGATGCCCAGAGGAAAGGACCCTGGTATATCTGTGATTGAGGAACCAACCGTGCGAAGTTACCCAGTTGGGTTGTACGATCCCAAGAGATCCAGACTGTGCCAATACTGAGTAGCGATATCAACCCGGATCGCCATTGGATGATACGAGGACAATATGGGTCGGAATAGGCGTAGTCCGTCAGGAGTGGAGGACAAGAACTCGAAGAATGGGGAGAAAGACGAGGCTGCCAAGATTGATGGATTTATGGAACCTCATCGCGAGGATTGCTTTGATTGTATCCTGTAGATACCGGTGCAGGGCTGAACAGCTTTCGCGTCATGAAATGTTATCTTGGTCCAGTACGCTGCGATACAAAGGTGGCGGTTCACAGGAAACAACCATCATCGAATGTGGTCAAATGAAGAATAAACCGGCCTCGAACCGGCCTTTTGCGGAGGTGGAGTAGCTCCTACTTGGCGGTCGTCTATCATTGTTCCTCTCTGATGCTCAGAAAGTGTAAAAGGGTGAAAGGGTGAAAGGCAAACACTGGTGCACGCAACTCATCAAGTAAAATGGGGGACTTTTTCAAGAAATAATATTATGGTTTTGCAAGATACAGCCTTCTAGGCAAGAAGTAATGTTTTGGTCCAGGCTGATCCATCAACCTCATTGACAGTGTCGATATTTCAGCTCAAGCACCACCCTCAAGGTGGAAATAGCAGTCAAGCCTTCCCTCTCCAATAAGAGTATGCTTTGCTAAAAGAATATCGAAATCTTCATCCGAAGTATTGGGTGTTTGCATTTAGGCAGCACCAACAATCTCCTCAGGAGCTCCGTTGGTGCCGTTCTCAGGGGTGGCCTCAGCACCGGTCTCACCACCTTCGGCGCCATCCTCCTTTCCTGGGCTGTCGATAGCAACCTTGACGGCGATCTCACGACCCTCGATCTGTTTGCCGTTCATCTCGTCAACCGCCTTCTTTTGCAAGTCCTCAGAGCCCAAGGTGACGAAGCCGAAGCCACGGCCCTTGCGAGGCTCACCACGAGCTTGAAGCTTCTTGACCATGAAGCGTGGGATGGGACGGAGAGCAATCTTGGCGGAGCTGGGGTCGTAGGCGGCAAAGAGTTCCTTGAGCTGTTTTCTCTGTTAGCTTGATCTCATGGTGAAAGAGGTTTGTAATTCTCACCTTCTCTTCGCTAAGGTCGTAGGGCAGGTTGGCAACCATGACCTTTGTGGTAGATGGAATACCATCCTCAGGTGGGCCACGTTGCTTGGGTGGACGAGGGCCGCGTTCGGTCTTCTCACCAGTCTCACCAGGCTGTTTGTTGGATTCGGCAGTAACGTCGGTCAAAGGCAGTGGGTTCTCGCCGAAGTCGGCACCACCCTCCTAATAAAATGTAAGTCTTGTACTGAAGGAGAATTGCTTGTGTGACATACTCTAGCACCACCCCGAGCACGACCACCACGGCCACGTCCGCGACCGCCACGACCACGTCCAGAGCTTCTCTTGCGGTCACCACCCTCGGCACCAGAGGTGGCACCTTCGGCGTTGCCGGTCTGATCTGGCTTGCGTGCAAGCTGAACAGAGACCTTGCGCTCAAGGATGTCCTGGCCTGACAGGTTTTCGATGGCCTTTTCCGCCTCCTCGGAAGACTTCAGATCGACAAAAGCGTAGCCGACAGGACGGTTGGTGCGGGGGTTAACGGGGATGGAAGTTGACTCGCTATGAGCAGAAATGTCAGTCTGGTAGATCGGTAAAAGGTAGTGGCAATCTTACACATCGTAGCCCGAAAAGAACTGCTTGAGTTCCGCCTCAGTTGTCGCATAAGCGAGATTCCCAATGTACAATCGACGACCTTCGGCAGCCGAAGCAAGGACGGCGTCGTTATTGGCAGCCGAGTGATCCTCAAGGCTTGCGTCCTTGAGGTTTTCGGCAAGGTTGTCGACGGCAGAAGACATTGTGGCTGAGGCACAAGTTGATGAGTGTTTTGGACTTGTGGAATGTAAATAACTCAGGTAGCTAGAGGCTGCCTTGGGGAATCGGATTGGATGAGGGGTTGAAAAGGGTAGCTGGGTGCCCTAGATTCGAGTTGTTTGGATGAAGTTGAGCACGGGTTGTGATCAGAAGAAGGATGATATGGTTGATGGGAAAGAGAAGGAAGGGAAGAGAGACAGGATTCAAAGGGGTTTACGCAGGCCAGAAAATAATAATTCCAAGCGATTTTAGACAGCAGTTGCGGTGCGATCGATTTAGCGGGAAGGAACTGGCGAACCAAGAGTGACAGTTTCACCGGCAAGCACGACGCTAACCGCCGCTAACCTCTGGTTAAAGTGATGCCCCGGTGGCCCCTACCATGTGTGGCGTGTGCCCGTTTGAAGATTCATGAATCTGAGGCCAAGAGAAACGTGACAGGGCAAGAGTACCAGGTACCTGGTATGTATTCTGTTTGCCTCATGCACTCGTACCTGACAGCCTTGTTATCATGCATGCCACCACCAAGTCGTGCCTACCTGAATATAAACCACATCTCAACTTCGATAGTATTCGTACGATCTTTCGCGTAGCAGTCCTGTTGGATTTGCGAATCCCACGACTTCCCTACCTTACAGCATGACTTGACCTCACCTTGAGTGATATGTGACCCAGGACTTGGATCTCCAGCACAATCAAGGCTGGTCCGTCTATCCAAGGTCACTTGACTTGCTTTCTGAGAAACCCTGAAAGCCTTCAACTGCCTTTTGGATGCCTCTTCGTGTTTGCACACTGCTGTCCTGAGCCAAACGTTTCACAGCCTTATATTCGTATCGTGCTCCAACCAAACCCACCACGCGGCGACCAGCCACATAACTTTGTTCCCCAAAACCACACAATAAGGTAATGCCACGCTCTATGAAAGTATCCAGCTGGTCGGATATTTATCACTGTACTATGTAGCAATCGAAACGCATCCATAGTGGTTAATGGCCCCAAACCTCCACCTCGGATTCAGGCTTCAGCCTTACAAACGTCCGAAACCATTGGTTAACCGCCCAAATCTACTTCAGTAACCACGCCACCCTGCGGCTGAGCCTCGCTTGATGCATCATGCATGCGCGTCTCAAGTTTAGTTACGCGACAGCCTCGATTCAAGCACCAAGTTTCTCTCTGCACTACGGAGACTACACAAACACCTTTCCGTCCTGTTTCGTTTTCTTTGCTTTTCGTCCTCGTTGTCTCTTCTGCATTCTGTAAAGTATTCTACGCCTTGTACATCAATTCAGCCGTTCCTTCACTTTCAACGCGCAGTTGTCGTCCTTTGCTCTCACCCGAAGCTCTCAAACCCTGTACAACCAAACCGTATCAATCCCTGTCGCAACGTTCTTCAAGTGATACCGGCAGCCTTCTCCCCCTAGCCTCATTGCGTTGATCGATCGCCTTCTGTACCTCCGTCTCATTGCCTTCCTCTCCTTCACCACCAACAATGCGGCTCCCACTCGACCACTTCAGTCAAATCAAGAATTACATACACATCGGCCAGGCAGCCATCCTCTTCCTCGCATGGGTCCTCACGATAGCCCTCCTGACCCGTAAGGGAACAACCGACGGCCGCGTGGGATGGTACTTCGGACTGGTAACGTCCTCCCTACTCACCTTGCCCGTCCACCTCCCAGCTAACCTCTTGCGAGCGCAGTGCTTCCTCACAATTCCAATCCTAATCTACCTCGTCATGGTCCCGATGTGGTCCCGCGCACGCCGCTTCGCCAACGTCTACGCCTTTGCTAGTATTGACTGCCTCGCCGTGATCCTCTGGCTCAGCGCTTGGGCGTCCGTGGCCTCCTACGTCTCGGCCGGCAAGGGAAAAGGCACCGGCACAGGTTCAGGCTGCGACAACTTCAAATATGGTAGCCAGGGCCGCTGCGAGCTAGGCGAGACCATCATCGTCTTCGGCGTGTTCGAGATGCTCTTGTTCATAGCAACGGCCTTGATTTCTCTCCGCGCGGTGATGACATTCAAACGTACAGGCATGATGCCTGCCGAGCAAATAGCCGGAGGTAAACACGGCGGTGACTTCTCCACACAGACACAAGATGCCTTTTCAAGCAACATGCGCACGGACGACGACTTGGAGAACGACGGCCAACCCAATGCCGCACAGGAGTACGGCTACCGGAAGTCCGAATCCGACAGCCAATACGCGCCTATCCACCAAATCGACCAGGAAGATTCTGTGCAGCCTCAAGGACCGTTGAATAATACTGGATTAGGTATACAAGCCTACCAAGGCTATCGATAAACAAGCTTGCCTCTTCCTTGGTTTGTCTTGTTTGTGAAGCGTTCTAGCGGGAGCTCGTTGTTCCATATTCGCGTTCTTGCCGCGGATGAGATTGTTCTAGGATAGACCTGGCAGGATAACGCGGCAATCTTGAGCAACAATGCTGATACATCTTTCTGTTCATTGCTGGCTATCGATTTATCCCGTTCATGACCCGTATCGTAACATATTCCGCCGAATATCTCACACAAGCTGATACTTCAACTAATCCAGCTCTTCCTGAATCTGACCATAAGATCCCTTTTGGTGTAATCTCCCTCGGCGACAAAGACCGCAAAAAGACCTTCGCACACCAGTTCGACTCTGCTCATCCTGTTGGTCGTTCCAGGCGGGCGAAATGGGAGGATGAAGAAGTGAACCTATTCCTCTTGAAGCAATCGTACCGCCACCAAGCCAGCATGGCTTGCCATGACGCCTGTACAGGTTTCCCAAATAAATCCATACCCTTCCAACATGTTCCAACAATAAAAGCCCAAAATCCCAACACCAAGCTCAGGGGTACATTTTTGACGAGCGTCGGAAATTCTCTGCTGCGTCAGGATCTCATCCCTCCACCTCAAACATCACCCTGACTCGGGGACGGCAAGCGGAAGGCTTCATAATTCCGCCGACGTCAAAGAAGATATGCACAGAATAGAAATGCAATGTCGTGAAAGCAGTCATTAAACATATGCGGGGGCCAGGATTCCGGCCCTGCATGTGGTCAATCCGAGTCGTCCTGAAAGACGACTCAGAGCTGACACGCTCAGTCTCATAATAAGATGAGGTAGTTGCTGGGCGCTATGCCCGTCTCTCCATTCTCCTTCTTCGCCTGCCACCATCTGCCACTGACGTCAGAAACCTCGAGAATCTCATGTTTGCTGAAGCTGATCTCATTCGCATCATCAGGATTGGCCTCATAGCTGTAGATGGCCTTGGCACGGTAGGGATATTCGGTGGGTGGAGCCACGTCTGGTCCTCCTGCTGTGACTGGTGTGCTGCTCGTGTTGATCGGCGTCTGTGACGAGCCTCGGGCGGCGCCTGCAGGTCCACCTGGGTATCCTGAGACAGGTGATGAAGTCTCGAAGCCATTCAGCTGTGCTGAGGTGTACATCTGTGGAGGCTGCGCGGAGGCCGTGGTCTGTGGACGATCGTACATATTAGACATGCTTTGAGCAGGAGCTCGGAAATTGTTTTGCTCTTTGTGTAGGGCGAATTGGTCGATGAATTCGCGAGGGGTCGATGTAGGCGTCGAGCCGAAGTAGAATATCCAGATGATCGCGACCATGGAAAGAAGGATATGACCCGCTCCAGCAGCTTCCATTGCGCCTTGTGGCTGATAGATGAGAGAGTTGACAGCGGATGTAGTCATGACGAGGCCAGCAGCCAAGTATCCAACAATCTGGCAAACGTTAGAGGTCAGTCGTGCGCAAGAATCGCGCACACTTACCGCGATGTTATATGAGTTGGTCGAATTTGTCGCGAAGACGAATGTCACTCCAAGGATGCAGCATAGCATGTATGCGACAGCCCACCAGGCGTACTTAGGAAAAGCATCCTGAGTATTGGCAATGATCGAGGAAATAAATGCAATCAACCAGGCCAGCTAGCGACAGGTTAGACCTGGATTGGCTCAGACAGAGAAAGATCCTTACCAGACTGATTGAGATCGTTGCCAGCGCAAAAGGGTCGCCCACAATATAGCCAAAGTCGAAGCGACCTCCTCTTTGAGCCTCCAACATGTTGTGTTTCTTCAACGAAGGGGAGTGGAGAGACCCGTATGAGGGCATGAAGGGTCAATAGGGGGCGGCGGCTTGTTTAGCAGTTGCGATGTCGATTTCGGTCAGATTGAGTCAATTGCTCTCGAATTTGCGATGATTGAAATTGTCGAAGAACAAAGAAGACAACTTGAAGGCCAGGTGCAGGCTGGGTGTCGAGAGGACCGAGCGCTGGAAGGCTGTGTCTGTGTCTGTGTGCTCTCGTGATGGCGTGGCCCGGGATGAATTGTCGAGTGTCAATGGGGAAAAATGACACTGCCCAAGATGCACAGTTTCCGAAGGACGTGATTGAGGCAAAAATGGTAGAGGAACAAATGGGAACAAAGGACTGGTAACGATCGACAAGAATAAAAAGAATACGTTGGTGATCTAGAGCAGGTCGTTTGTTGAAAAGTGGTGCCTGAAGGAGCGTGGATGAAGGGATTCGTATTTCAGGAGGGATGAGTTGGAGGAGGAATCGAAGGGTTGAACGGGACGAAAGAAGAAGCACTGCCCACCTGCAAGTGGGAAGGGCGGCTTCCGGGCAGGGGAGAAGGACCAGCAGCCACTGAGATTTAGAGCCCTAGGCGAAGCTCCTGCAACACGTTTCAACCCCAGCAGCAGATCCAACCGAGACAAATCACCCACTGTCTCTAGATTTACAATTTCAATCGGAGACGATTGGTCTACGCAATACGGAGGTACTCTGCTGTCATCGTGAGAAGTGCCGAATACTTGGGTTTATTCGTGTTTAGCAGTCAAAGTACTGTAGCACCGACAAACGCCCTCTGGAGCCTCGATTGACTCTCGGGATTGATCAATGACATTCTTGTCCTGCCATCTTGCAGGCCATGGTTAGCTCCTCCCGGTGTAGCACAAGCCACGCGCCTGTACAAGCGCCTGTGTGCAGCAGGTAGATAGTCAATTTGGGCCATATGATTGCGGTGCTATGCGCACTTTCGCTTCATTATCAGCATGGCAGAGACGGATGAGAGGGACCAAATGCAGCCGTGTATCTGCGACTGTGCGACATCCACATTCGACACTGTTGGACGCGTCCTTGACCCTGGCCGATGTATTTTCCCGCACGCATTTCCCATGAAATGAAACTGGGGCCTGTTGCTGACACGTTCATTGGAGAAAAAGACGCGTAAATCGCTGATCCCTTGTTCTCGACCTGCTGGCGACTCCACCAATTTGTCCCGTAGCTCGCGCCACAAGCGCAATCCCGCAAATTCCCAGCTGCCCACAGACCCAGTACTCATTGAGGGGCTGGTAAAAACGGATTTGCTGGACAGTCAGCAATAATATCAAGATATCCAGCCAGATTGCAGATAGTGGCGATACTGTTCCGACAAGTCCACCAACAGATGTTGACAATGTTATCCTGCCTTCATGTCTGTGTGAAGCGGATAAAGAGCATTGCACCGCCTCCCCAATCTGCATGTACGGAGCTAGCGCACAATACTTCAGTATCCCAATTGGCCAACGTTGGTGCTCTTGATCGGCGCTCGTTGGCAAAGACCATCGTACTTTATATCCGGAACTTGTTCTTCTTCGGCTGAGTCGACATGTCGGTTGCAGCCTTTGACGGCCCGAATCGTCACTGAGAGTCGTGGTTGCTATAAAAAGCCGAGTCGTATCGTCCACCACTCTTCAATGGTGTTAAGCAACGGCCTCTGCTGGTGGCGATAAGCATATCGCCCTTCGCTGTTCAAAGATAGCCTTGTTCGTCCCTCGCACGACGTTCCCACCGGATCACATGTCTTTGGATATCTCCCACTCTTCTCTCCCAGTCTTCCGAGATGTCACCCATTCCTATAACACCGATTTTGACCCACCATTCTAGGCACCGCGCACTTCGGTCTCGTAAGTCTCGCACCTCATTGGCAATACTGTCTTCGGTCGCTTTGCACTCTTCGAGCTTGGGGGATAAAGTCGCCAGAAGAGAACTTTGTTCAGCTGGGGGTATCTGTAGTGTCTGTAGCGACGAAAGTCTTGATGCGGTCTCCGGATACACAGTCGCGTGCGAGAGGACGATAGACGCAAGAGTGCTGAGATCTTCTGTTTTAGGTGTAGAAGCTGTAGCTGGGGAAGGATCGAACAGGTCTGGATATGCAGTCGCTACAGCATTGTCAATGTTGTTACCACCAGATGATACGGCTGCGTATCCACTTACACAGTCGGTCAATGTCTTTGAGAAGGCTGCCAGCAGGGCCGTTGACTTTCTTCAGCCTTGCCAGGTCAGCCTGCAAAGAGTCGAGCTTCCCCCACACGGTCTCACTGTTATGTGCAGATCTTGGTACCGGTGATGGTCGGCCATGGTCATCGCTCGTGCCAGTAAGCAGGAACTCTATCCGACGTAGACGCGTCTCGAGGAGAGCAAGTGTGCTCAGCGCAGCAACCTCGGGATCAGCTGGATCAGTCGCCATGATGGCAAGGCATGAGATACGGTATGTGTCGCATCAACACTGTCAATCACGTCGCAGGGAGAACTTGAAACAAACTAGGCAAACCAAGCAAACACGGCAAATGTCACTTTCCGGAGAAATAAGTGCTTGGCACGGGTGTGCGTGCCGCCGAGCTGAAGAACCTGGAAGCTTGTTGAGTGCTGACCACTGCGTGAACCCGGCATTACAACGTCTCTTGCAAGCTGTCTACTTGAAACCATGTCTCGTACTTCAAAGTGTGAGAAACTGTAACCTGCATCCTCACGACTACGCATGCATGCGATGCGAGCTTGATGCAGGCATGCCTAGCTTTTGCAGGCTATTTGACGAATCCTCTCTTATCTGGGTGGCTGGAGCCGATACCAAAATTAACCCCACCCCAAGCTCTAGACAATGATTTGTCCAATACCACACCATGGGTCTATGGTTAGGCGAAAGCTTCCGAGGCGCTGCGTATGTGTGTGGCAGGAACAGCTCGAGATCTCGTTCTGCAACGATGTATGTCAACACTCCCCAGCAAGGTTATCGTCAAGGTTGCTTCCACTGCCAAGCGACTACCTGCCAACTGGGTGGTACAGTTGAGTCGAGTGGCGTTGGAGCATGTCGGATCGCAAGAGCAAACCCAATGGGTAGAGGACGATTCTACCACGGTTCCCATGCCACTGCTATCCATCCAGCAAGGTCTAACGAACCTTAACGCGAACTCTTTCAACAACCTACGAACGGTACCCCAGTCAGGCTGACCAATGACTATACGAGGTAAGGTCAACGGCGACCCTCACCCTCCCCAGCCCGTGTATATTCCAGGTGCATCTTGCAGGGCTTCGTCATCTTAGAGCTGAGTTCCCCTCGCTTCCGATGATTCCATTCTCGTTTGCCTTTCTTGCATACCATCTTGATCGTCGTACAGCAATGTGGTAGGGAGGGAAACCTGCCTCTTACAACATCCACGACACATTCTCTCTTCTACTTGACCTTTCATCTGATGCTGTCGGACCATGACACTTTAGGTTGCGAGACGTGCACAATGGCACCACCAGATCCTCAGCGCTGGACCTACACAGATTACGTCTGCTTTCTCCGAAGTCACGGCTTTCACAACCTCACCTGTCTGGATGACTATCTTCGATGGGGCGTGGAGGCAACTCACAATCCCTCGGTACCAAGGCCTCAGAAATCGACGACAATACTGCTGGAGTTCGGCATGTCCAATTTCCGGACCTCAGACCTGACCGATGCCAGCAAGCTAAGAGTTCTGCTGAAAGAATGGACGAAGAAAACCCCCTCGACACCGACAACCCCTACCGCTTCTAAAGTGCAAGGACGAATCATTATGGTCAATAACGCCAGCCCTGAAATGATAGATACGCTCGGAGGTCTCCTCAATATTGAACCAGCATTCTTCGCCTCCCATATCGCTGATCACGGTATTGGAAGCATGGGCGAAGTCCACACTGCTTCACCACTGGCATCTCAAAATCTGCGACATCAACAGCAGTTTTTCACAATTGAGTATCCATGCGCCTTCATTGCACATGGTTGTGGCAAGGATGTCGACATAGAGAAGCTTTACTGCAAAGGCAACTACCGCCGAAGAGTCGAAGTATGCTCCAAATACGGCAAGAACAAGGTAGCCCTGGCTCGTAGGAAGATTTCATTCTATATGAAAAAGACACTAGACCCGTGGCTATGTAAGTTTCTCCATAACATCATGCTCACAGCCACACATGCTGACTATCAACAGGTGTCGTACTCGTCGACCCACCGATCAGCCATTTCACACTGGGCGCCGAAACCACCTTTGGCGCATACTCACCAACTCAACGCCTCGACGTTAGCGGGTTTCATGGCGGCTACCTTGACTTCATCGAGATGCGTCCGCCAACAAGCAAGGAAGGTCACGACTTCCGGAACTGCGGCGCGAAGCCCATGTGCCCGAATGCATTCGACGACCTATGTCGACATTGGGCCATCATGGCACGCGACGGACTCCTGCACCCATCCAATCCCAACATGATCAACATTATGCGACCGGCCTTCCAAATCGCCGCAAGCGAATGCACAAACTTCTTCGATTACATCCGCTCGACGCTCGAATTCCAACCCATTACCACCGCTCTCGCGCTGGAGCCGCCCAAGGCAAAGCGGATCCTTGACAAAATCATCTCCCTTGATTCAATGCTTAGCCGGTACAAGCCCATCCTCACAAGAATCAAGTCGATCGTCTCCTCAGACTCGGACTTGAACGACGATTACCGATCGTTATTAATCGACCTGCACCACTACCGCGCCGAGTGCGATTCACAAATGCAACACATCCTTGCAGTGTCGCAGTGTCATGACACGGCGTCTCTTACGTCCATGGAGACCGAGACGGCTCGCCAGGCGGACTACTCACGATACTTGGTTATCATCGTGCTAATATATGTGCCTTTTGCATTGGCCTGTGCAATATTCAGCTTACCGAACGACTTCGCGCCGGCAGCACACTATATGTACTACCTGCTACCCGCAACAGCTGTGGTGGCGATTCTACTGATCCTGCTGGTCTTGCCGGAGTCCAGGGATCCATTTCCCGGTATCAAGGACTGGATGTGTGGGAAGTTGTCTAGGAAAGCACTGCTGGCTAAACCAAAAAGTCGGAACTCTTCCTCTGGCTTCAACGAGAAGAACATGGTGGAGGAGGTGTGATCTCTAGCAGAGGTTCAATCTCTTTACGCAGAATCTTCTACCCGATTTGTGGAGGTTGGCGCCCATGGACCGCAACACGGGACACCCTGGTGACGAGAGTCTGAAATATCCAGAGGTTGCCGTAAGTGCAGGGCAAATGGCTTCGTGAACAAGGCAATCAAAAGGACCCAGACCAGGCGTAAAATCACTATGGCGGATTGGGGTAGGGACAGCAGCCCGATCCAACCGCATCCCGCATATTCGGACGATCCAAGGATGAAGACCGTCATTGCCATGGCTTGCCGATCACACCACGCTGGACAGGGCGATACATGTATATACTTCACTTCATGGACATACAGGACAGGCCCATTTTACGATCGCCGGGACATTCTGGGGCAACGGGACATAACATCAACGATGGCGAATACGAATGAATGTACATAGACTTAATGAGAGCTAGAAATAATATCCCGGTGTCTGTCGAGACAGAAACACCGGCCCAGACCAAATATAATTCTTCAACATACTTCCAGCATATGTCTCGGTCAAGCTTACAATAATGTACAAATCCTCCTAGACATGCCCTTCTAACAATATGAACGGGCTATAGCCCAGTCTGATAGCCCAGACCTAAACCTCAACTCTAGTAGGAATCTTGACCTGTCCCTTCTTTCTCTCCTGGCTCGGCACACCATATCTAAAGCCCGGACTCCTAGTTCCCCTTCCATCAAGTCTAGTACCCTCCCTCGTCGCCGCCACATCAGTAAAAATGAACTGCCATCTCCCCGTATCAACGCGCGTCTTCTTTTCCTCCTCTAACCTCGCTTTCGTCTCCTTAGCCTCCCTCCTCTTCCGCGCGTCCGCATCCAACCTTTCCTGATCCCTCATCCTGCGTTCATGCGCGTTGTCCACAAACTCCGGATCCCGCTTGTCCTTCTCGAGAGCGATCAACTGCGGATGCGGAATCCGCGAATCCGCTGGTTTCAGAATCGGATGCGAGTGCCCAGCTTTACCAACGTACTCGGGCTTTGTGTCCTTCCAGGCCTCGCTGGCTGGTTTGCCACCCTGTCCGACATCCAATTCGTCCGGTAGCCGAGGGGCGCCACTGAACACGCGGCCGGCGTCGGTACGGTTGAAAGCTCGAGACTCGGACGTCGGATAGAAAACTTGGGGGTATGTCAGGGGGTGTTGTTCGAGGTCGTTGATCGACTCGTGCGGCTCCAGAGGTTTGCCAGTCCGGGAACTCATCTGGTTGACTGGGAGCATGGAGTGGACGGCTCGAGCGTAGGGGAGCGCGAGTTCATTGCCCTATAAAGCATCTCGGGTCAGTAGCTGCCAGCAAACAATCATGAAGCAGGTTTGCAGTAGGAGAGGTTCCGTATAACGCTCAGAGAGTTGTAATTTGTTTTTGTTTAGATCACCATGGGGGAGTCTGGAAGACTAATCGATTTTTGGTTGTTCATCATCGTAGGAAGGGAGCCTCAATAGAAAGAAGACGACAAGGGTGACAACATACCTCTTTTACCATCCTGTTCTCGACCTCGACCAGTCGTACCACCGCAGCGACTCTGCGCATATCTACGCCCATCTCGACAGAGACTTGTCGTACTGACTTTTGCTCTACTTGTACGCGCTTCCATATCTCTTGCTGTAGCTCTTCCGAGAGTATGCTCTGGGATCTAAAATGGAGATTTTGTGGAAATGGGCGCAAGTCATCCTCGTTCTCCTTCGGTAGCTTGGTCTCTTGTGCAGCTGCGTCGAGTGCCGCCATATCCCCTGTCTCTGGGCTATCGAAATCAGGGTTGGGCGTGGAAGGAGGAGGGGCCTCTCTTCTGCTTCTTAATAGATTCCCTCGTCGGTCATAAGCGGAGAGATAATTCGTGGAACCTGCCAAGGGCTTCTGAAAAACTGCTCCGGGACCTTGAAGCCAAGCAAACATCGCAGCTCGTAACCTCGTCTTTGAGGCAGGTGTGGAGGAGAAGGCGCGACGGAGACATGATTTGCAGTGCGTATGGATGGAAGGTGTAGGTACCGTGATCGAAGCGGCCGATGGTGGTATTCGTGGAGGCATTTTGAGAAGAGGTATAGGGAGAATGCGCAAATCTAAGAGCAATTCATGTGTATAGCCTTAGAGACGGGCTTGCAGCCTACTTCAAAGAAGTGGTAAAGACAGAATAAAGGAGCTTGGTTGTCTCATTCATGCAGATAGGTATTCTTTTTTCGGGGAAATTTGAAGCCCAAGATATTCGCGGCAGACTTTCCTCGACCACAACTCATGCATATGGTCACGTGCCATCATCTTCCTAGGTTCGCTCACTCCGGCATCGCATCTGATCTGAAAATAGTTAACATGTGTGAGTAGAAGCAAGTAAGTCATGATTCGCAGTCTACACTTGAAAATTGGGAATGGAGTTATCGGAAAGCTTAGGTAGTGCTAGCATATATCATTTCTAGATCTTGCTTCATATATCGTGGGTATATACTTTTGTTTAAATGCCTATCAAAATGCCGCTTAAATGCTGGGCTAAAAAAACGCTCATGATGAGAACTCGCTAGAACGCTTCAGATAAAACAAATGCCAGAAAACAGCTTTTCTCCAGAACTCGATCATAATTCGATCAAGCAAGGCTGACGGACGTCCCCGAAAATGTCGCGGTGGCCGACCACATCCCCCTAATCAAGGGCAGATTCACACTAGTCACCGGTGTTCCCGTAGAAGCAGAGATATTTTGAGCTTGCTTGTACTCGGCAGGGTCATTTTGGATGGTCATATGGCCGTGGAAGACGATCATGCCACCACCTTTGATGATATCCATACCGCCTGGACCAACGAGACCAGCGTCACTGGTGATAAGAAGTGGACGGTTTGACCTGGTATATGGACCGAGGACGTTGTTCGCGGTGGCGTACGAAACGTCGTACTTTGGAGTGGTGAAGCAGTTACTGCTGTAGAAGAGAAAGTAGATTCCCTGGGGAGAACGGTGTAACGACGGAGCTTCGATCAGAGGGCCATCGATGTCGTCGCGGTCGAGAATTTGCGTGGGCTTGCCAATAAGCGTTACCCCGTCTGCAGCGACTTGCTGGAGCATCAGGGGTGTAGGAACGATGGGAGCGACCGAGTTCATGCAGGCACCGCCATGGCCGAGCGAGTTGCCGTCGACCTTGTAAACAACATATCGTTTGTTTGTGGCGATATCATGAAATCCATCTGGATCAATGGCACCTCCTTTCGTGGTGACGTTCGGGCAAGCAAACGGCTGACTTAGAGGAACGTAGGGACCGGTGATATTCTTCGAGGTGGCAGCACCGACGCAGTGGTGCTGAGGAGCCCAGGTGGGGACGTCTGCGTAGTACAGGACGAAGGAACCATCATCGACTTGCACGACATCGGGCGCCCAGACACCAGCACCCGTTTCCCACGCACCCACGTGTGGCAGCGCGTCGTGGTGGTCCATTAATGTCCATGTCTTGTTGTCTGTGGATGTAGCAACTTGTACATTTATTCTATCCGCACCCACGCCTTTGTTGTTCGTCGCGAACGCGTAGGAGATGCCGTTATGCGCAATGATAGCAGGGTCAGCGAATTGGGTTGAGATGAGAGGTCCCTGTACGGATGCAAAGAGGTTCGAGTTGGAAGTTGTATGTGCTTCTGCAGGCTCTGGTGATCTGATGACGATGTCTCGAGGAGTCAAAGGACCGAGCGACGTCACAGCGGACGAGGCGAGGAGGAATGCTGGTATGGCGACCATACTGAGTATGATCTTTGTGCGTAATGAGAGTAATAACGAGCGCTTATCCGGTGACAAGTGCGATGTGTATGGTATGGATGAAGTGAGCGACCCCTTTTCCTGATTGTTGTTGAATGAAAGTGTATTGTAGCCCCGACTCGGGTGACTTGGGTGAGGAAGCAACGGCTGCTTTTCTTGTGAACGGACCAACATGTTGATGACTGACGGCATAGGCATGTTTATATGTCAGGGGGGGTGGTGGATCTGGATTTTGGAGGTGGTGTTTGAAGGACAAGGCTTTGAGACTAAAGTGGGCGGGTCGTAGCGAAAGGTTCCAGGGGCGCGGCGACTTTCTTTCTGCAGGACCGATTTGGCACGGTTGCTACTTCAGCCTGTTAGAATGTGCAGGGGCCAGACTGTTCCGTCATCTTGAGGGAATTTGTGGGAACCGATGGTATGAGTGTGAGAGAGACAGAAAAGGTACGCTGCGGCGTGGTAAGCCGGTCGACAACGTGGTGGTTTGGTAGAATGACAATGGTTTATTTTTGACTCTGTTGCGAAAGGCGGAGTTTGGTTATTGGCTTGGCTTGGTGAGCGTAGGACTAAAAAGATAGAATGACCCAAACACCGAGGAAAGTGTTGCATTTCTTCGCAGGCTGTAACCAATCCAAGACCAAAAACACTGCCCTCTGTACATCAGCACGGTCCAGCCCAATTCCCGTTCACTGCACTGCATTTTGAGGGTCTTTGCCAAGCTTCTTCTAGCGGCATGCCAACAAGGCTCGCTTATCGATTTACCTACAGGTTAAGGCACCCCAGGATAGGTACCTCATGCGAGGTAACATCACCACCATTAATCTCGTTTCTTTTGGTACCTTTTTGATCCTCTGGGGGCCGCAGGTACCATTTAATCAAACTGTTTCAGGGCAAAAGGCAAGGCAGACTTGTACATATCTGTGCCATGGTTTGACAAGACAGTTTGAGTACTTCCTTCGGTCTTCCTCCTCGGCAGACTACTACGTATCGTTCATCGTTAGTCTATCGCAACACATGCATTCCTAGGTCTTCCCGCCTCTCCACCTCCACCACCAGTGCACCACATCATTTCTCTGGTCATTTGAAAAGTAGGAAAACCTTCATCAAAGTTCTTCTAGAAGGAAAGGTCAGTAGCCACCTCGGCACCAGCCTTTGAGATTTGTCGGGTCTACCCTTTCCCCGCCAATGATAGCCCTCTTGTGACCATTTAGACTTCCACCTTGAAAATGAACATGGGCCAGTCCCTGCTCTCCAATTGCGCACATGTCGACTACATTATGCAATATTGCGACTATCAACGTCCATGAACCCTCTTCTACCTCGTAGAGTTCGTAAAAATTCTTGAAGCTTGCTCTGATTCAGCTTCACCTCCGAGGTCCGGAACAGCCGTAGTTGCTAGGTGAGTTCATGGCCAGGCAATCGTACACGATGCTCTCCAGAGCAACTCCGAGGCAGACAGCCTTATCTCGATCGCACAGAATTTCATGCAGCTACGAGTAGATGACCTCAAAAGCTTTTGCCAGGGTATACATAAGCGAGAAATACTCGATTTTGGCGGACCTGCGCTAGCAACAAGTCATGGTCTGTCGCTCAAAGTGGACTTATGCAGCTGCGATCTCCTTCTGCACCCACTTCTCCAGTCCGCCTTTGGCGATGATTTCTTGCACATTCGGCGGGAGTTCGCCAACCTTTTCCGTCCACGTCTTCCCGTTCGGGCCTTCGCGAACCTCGATCTGAGACTTTTTCACATCCCAGACCAACGTCCATCCCGTCCGACGGGACAACTGCTTTTCCCGTGGCGTCGGTGCTGCCGGCGGTGGCGAGTCCAGACTCTGCTGCTCTTCTTTGTTGCCCACTGGCTCGGTAACATGACTGTCAGCTTCCTTGTGGGGTTCCTCTGAAAAGGTCTCTCGTAACCGTTGAATGAGCTTAGGCACCTCTAGGCCCATCAAGGCGTTGTTGATGCTGTTGCGAGAGAAAATGTTACCGAAGCTGCCGGCGATGACCAATGGGATCTTCTTGGCAAGTATCGCGGTAGCGGCTTGCTCACGAGAGCTGCCGCAGCCAAAGTTGAAGCCAGAAACCAAAATGTCTCCAGCCTTTGCCATCGACGAGAACTTGGGATCGTAGTTCTCCATGCACACCTCGGCCATTTTCTCAACAGGAACATTGTCTTGGTAAGTGTATTTTCCAGGATATATACCGTCAGTGTTGATATTGTCCGCATCGCAAAAGACAATTTCTCCCTCAACACGTTCTGGGAATCCTGGGTAAACTTCAGTCGAGCCTGCCGAGGCTTCGCTAGTAGTCTGTTCGCTACTACTGAGTTCTCCTTCGGCGGATTCGATGATGCCATCCAGCTGGTCGATGATTTTCTGGAAGGCTTCATCTGCAGTGATCATCCGATCTTCCTCTTTGATGCCATCGCCTTCGCCTCGAACCACACTGGTCCAGCCTTCAGGCTTTTCATACCAACCAGGCCCACTGATCTTGCCGGTTAGCGCGCTAGCTGCGACCACTTCGGGACTTGCCAGATAGGCTTTAGCGTCGGTGCTTCCCATGCGGCCTTTGAAGTTTCTGTTAGTTGCGCTGATTCCGACCTCGCCGGGCTCGAGCAGGCCCGTCCCTAATCCTAACCCTTTAGTTAGTGAAGTTCAATAGTAAGAAGGTAAGACCGGTTTTTACCAATACATGGGCCGCAGCCCGCTGGCAATGTAATGGCGCCGGCGTCAATGAGCGTCTGCCAATCGCCCTCGTCTTCAGCGATTTGTTGTTCTGGAAGCGACGCAGCTGCAATATAGAATTGGACCCCTTCTGCGATTTTTGGAATCGCATCACCACTCTTCTCAGCTTCGTCTTTGAATACCTTGGCAGCTGCTGCAAGATCCGAGGCTCGTGAATTGGTGCATGACACCAGGTAAGCTTTGTTGATTTTGATGTCTTGACCTGCCAGCACATCTAGCGGGGTTGCAACCTTGACAGAGTTGGGCCCAGAAACATACGGCGACAGCGTGTTGAGGTCGAGGTGCAGATATTTTGCGTATTGCGCTCTCTTGTCAGCCGAGAGCTGCGACTCGAACAGCTGATCAAGCCTCGGGTGTGAGAACCTTTCGTTTCCAGATCGGCCTTCGGACGAATCCAGCGCTGACATGGTCGCTTTGGCTCTTAACCAGCCCTGAAGCACAGAATCCATGGGGAATAGGCCGGTAAGCGCACCCCACTCGGTAGTCATATTTGCAATGGTCAACCGTGAATCGATGGGCAGACTGCGCATAGTTTCTTCTGATCCAACGAACTCGATAGCGTGATTTAACACGTCGTCCTTGTCGAACAGCCCGCAGAGGGCGACAATCACGTCCTTTCCAGTGACACCTCTTGGAAGAGTGCCTGTGAACGTGACCTTCGCGACTGGCGGGATCTGCCACCACGTCCGGCCGGTCGCCCAGATACTGGCAGCATCTGTCCGCACCACAGGTGTTCCGAGACCTACATATCGTCAGAAAGTTGTGTCGGTAAACACTGGATGAAAAAAGGACTGGAGCTTTAATGGCACAGCCCTTCGCAAGAAAGACTTACACCCAATTCCGCCGTACATATTGGTGTGGCTGTCACTTGCAACGACCATGGTCCCCGGCCACGCGTAGCCCTCTTCTACCATGATCTGATGCCCGATACCTCGTCCCGCAGGGTAGAAATCAACGCCCTGCTTTGTCGCAAACTCCTCGATCTGTCGGTATTTTGTCAGGTTCTTTTCCGACTTGTTCTGCACATCATGATCCAGCGTCATCACGATCTGCTTAGGGGATGACAATCGAGTCCTAGGTCTGTCAGAAAAGATGTCTCGGTAAAGACGGGGTTATATTGAAAGACTCGTGCTTGAATGGCGCAGTCTTTCAGGAAGAGGAGTACTTACGCGCCTATTTGCATAAATTTAAGCGCAACAGGCCACGAATTGTCATGCGTCATGCAGTGGTGTGGTGCTATCGTCACATAGTCGCCCGATTTCACAAATTTATCTTTCGTCAGTCCAACCGCGTACTGCTGGACTATCTTCTCCGTCAGTGTCTGCGGTACTTTTGGCGAGGTCTTTAGGGAGGACAGGATCGCAGCCGCATTAGGGTCTTCGAGTTGCGATTGGAACACTTCTTGTCGTCGCTTGGAGTTCTGGCGGAAGCCGCGCTGCTGTGGTAGCCATCGTACTCGAATGAGTAGACTGTTAGACGCTCGAAGCGCTGCCGTCGCAGGCCCATTGGGTCGTAGAGAGACCTGTCGCAAGAGTCAACACAGTGTTTCGTATAGGCCGCAGGCGAACTAACCATAGCGAAGGCTCAGTGTGCACTGTCAAGCCGAGGCCGAAGAAAAGAGGACAACAACGATCTCTGCGTCTTCACGCCGGAGACATGTCGTCTGCACACCTTAGAGCCTCGCTCAGCACCTTTGTCGTAAGTCCGCTGACGACGGCACTTCCTTGTCGTCGAGGGCTGCAAAAGTAGCCTGCTGTTGAGTGCACAATAAAACAACAATCTTGAGCGCAGGTATCCGATCTCTTTCATTTCTCCAATTACTTACTGCTGTGCTCCGATTGGAGGATGCGTGTCTACTCCGGACTGGAAATTTTTGTTGATGGGGTTTTTTGCTCGCTCCGATCTCGCTGGCCTCACGTGCACCATTTCCGCAGGGAGAATAAGGGGAATTCAGCCTTGCAGGACTGGGTCAGCTTGATAGATACCTATTCTTCTAGGTGTAATCCTCTATCTTAATGTCCTTCAACCTCATCGATCTCCAACTCAGGTTCGCAGTGACTATTCATCGGGTCAAGTCTGAGCCTGGCTCCAAACTTTCCCAACAAATGACTCTGGATTGACCTTCCCATCACAGGACCTTTCTATCTAAACCAACTCAGAAAACTTTTCCGAGTCGGAAACCTTCTTTTTCGAGAGATGAGACATCTTGCGCGAAACGCCAACGGCTTACACTCCAGACTTGCAAGATAAGAACTCCGACTCTAATGACCGCTAACGACAAAGTATTCCAACGTCAATGGTACTCGCACACAGTTGGTATCATATGCGGCCAGGCGCTCCTCCGCCCCATGCGCTGCCGAAGTTCATGCTGTTCTTAATCTTCAGCTTCGGCATGTCGTCATCGGCTGCCTCTCGAGCGGGAGCATTTTCTGATACATCGGTTGATTTCTGCTCCTGCCCTTCCTCAGACACCACCGAATCATACCGAGACCGATGAGCTGCTTCTTCGGAAAGCTTGGCATCCACCTTTTCGAGGAAGGCGTTAGCTGCCTCGGATTTTGCACTGGAATCAAGCATGAGTGGGCCTTGAAGAGCTGGATCATCGTGAGTCTCATGTTCTGGTTCTGGTTGCGCCTCAGCGCTCTCTAGCAGAGGCTCTTTGGGCAAGTCGATAGGATCTTTCGCTGCGGACGTAAAGGAAAAGTAGGAATCAGAGTTCTCTGCTGGACGAAGCGGGGGTCGCTTTGTTGGAGCCGGCGCGATTGGTTTTTCTTGTCTTGGGGTTAAGATATTGGTGCTTGTGTTGCCTGAAGACAAGGTTCCGTCGAATATCATGGGTGTATGACCAGCATACCTTTTTAACTTCTCATCCAATGGCGAAAGCAGAGTATTGACATCCACCTGCAGCAGACCGTCCGGAGCCCTCCTGGGTTGTGGTGATGGTGTGTGGGCCGGCGAGGCAAATTGAGGACTGGTTATGCCTGTGTCGAAGGTAGAGGTCAAGGCCGCAGATTTGAGGGTAATGCCATCAAGGGTCTTGTCAACCTGTTCAATCGGCACAGGGACATTCTCCACCTTAATCTGCGCAGTGGGAGAAATTTCTTTGGACAGTGGCGGGAGTGCTTCGTTTTCGGAGATGACGGGTAAATGAGCCCCGTCCTCTTCATGTGAGAAGACTCTCGTTGCAGGAGGATGATTCTCCGGACCAGCCCAGACAGGTGGATGTGCTCTGTCTGACTCTGAGTTGGATCGTGTACGGGTATGACCAGCGGTCGTGATGGACTTGAAGTCCGCCCGGAACGCATGCAGGTTTGTGCCCGAAGAGTCGTTACTCGACCTTCTCTTTGGATCCTTGCTCCTACTAATTCTTCGTTCCAGTTCCCCAATTCGGGCTTTGAGCGCAGTTCTTTCTATGTCCCATGCTTTTCGCTCACTTTCATGAGACTCTCTCAAGCGCTTGTTTATCAATTGACATTGCTCCATGTACGCAGTAATATCCACTGCCGACGTAGCATTCGAAATATGAAACCCGTGCCTAGGTATTTGACTGGCAGAAGACACAGCTGGTAGTAATGGCACGTTTGTCGTGGCTATCGAATGTCGTGCTTGCATCTGCACAGGAGGAGCATCAGAGAAACGCACACCCTTGGGAAAGGCACCATCGCTTGACATTTCCATCGGATTCGAGGAAGCATTCAGCGGGGAGAAGTTGCCTGGGTCATACTCAAGCGCTGGAGTCGGATCAAAAGCGTGGGTTGGAGAATGAGGAGCCATCTCTGCCGAGGTAGCGTTGGCCGACTTGATGGAGGGTCTGCTTGTAGAGTGAGCGCCTATGTGAGAATGAGTCGAGTAGCAGTTGTAGTATGCGCCGGAAAGAGAGGATAGGAGGTTTCGACCACGTGTGAGGATGGGTTGTGTATTTCTGTTAAGCGAGATGAACAGCAAGAATAGGTCAGATACTACAAAAGGTGAAAGATGCTATGTTGCCGATGCATATGTGCTGGTCTCATTGGGGACAGGGAGGCCACCGAGTATAAACGATTGAATGGTAGATGCTGTGAAAAAGAGATGGGTGTTGTTTGTGCGATGGATGCAACGACCAGTGCGTTGTGGCAGCTGGAGCCAGGCAGGTACAAACGGAGACAAGACGCTGAAGTTGCAGTTTGATCTGATTCATTTCTTGTGCAGCCCGAAAAACATGACGTCGCACCGGGATGTCAGTGCTTTTTCCGCCTAGCGTCCCAACAATCAGCGAACCATAAGGGTCCAAAGGCTACCCCCGAGGGCCCCTAACAAATGCGTAATGCAGGGTCTTTCTCTATCTGATTTGAAAGTGCCTGGTTTGTCAGTACGCGGCTCATGCGGCAGCCTTTTCTCTTCTGAGTATGGACATGGAGCCAAAAAAGAAGTCCCCTGTCAGGTACGGGTGTCACCCTCAGATTCAGCTTGACTGTACCATGCCCGATCGTACTGCGTTTTACTGTGGCCCTCTATGCGTATACCAAGCATGGCGGGACTTTTGTAAGCCCTGAAGAATTTTCCCGTAAGCACGCGACCATCAGCTTGCCCCCAGATGTGCCGATACTACGTAAGCAGCTTCACACAGAAGTCATCCGCACGGACCGTTCTCATCCACATCGCGATGGATTATGTGACGCACAAGATTCTGGACCAGACCCTGCTAACCTCGTAGGTCAGACGGCAGAAGCTCGGCGTTGGTCTGTATTTTCAAGAAAATGCTCGCTGTCATGCTTCATCTGCAGTTTGACTGCAAATGTGGTGCAGGATCCTGGTTGTTGATGACATGCGGCTTCTATGGAGATAGGCATGGTTCGTGATGCCGCTGGCGCCGTAAGATGGACATCGCTGAACGTCCCCAGTTTGTGCCCTGGAAGCGGTCACAATCATTGCTGCGGAATCTTTCGATGATTCTGTCATAGCCCTCCACGACATGAGGTGTCGTAGCGCGACTGCCCTGTTCCTTTGACTGGAGCTCGTAAACGTTCTTCGTCACGAGTATCTGTGTTCGGTCAGGCTCCTTGCAAGAGAATTTTCAACCATTGTACATCAGGTCGATGGATCCACTATTGAGCATGGCGCCTCCGGGATCGTAGAATCCTATTCCATCGTCGAAGCCCATGAACAGATTTTCGAAAGCGTCCTCCGACACGGTGAAGCCCGGGCTAAGCAGCTGATCAATACCACTGAACATTGCTTGGCCGGCCCAGCGTGCGTTCGGTGCAAAATTATTGGCCATGGGCATAGTCGACTCGACCATGTTGGCAAGCGGTACATTCTGTTGTGGGAAGGTTTGTCGTCGCATTTCTGGAGACTCTTGGGTGTGGTCCGGCAATAACGATTCAGAAGATGTCGACTGGCGACTCGGTTTCTCAGCGCCGTCGGTAACGACGGCGCTCGACGTCTCAAGGATCTGCTGGGCACGTTCGAATAGCCTGTACATGACGCCGGCACTCCAATAAGTGTCTCGGAGCTCCAGCAGTACCAGCATACATAGGCGAAGTCGAGTGCTCGCCAGACCTCTGACCAACGGGTTGGCTGATTTGAGGTCGAAAAGGTGTATCTGCATTGCTGGTATCAAAGAAGTGATGCTGTCCAGAAGTCGACGTCAGCATGTGATACACGCCATAATGATTTACGATGAGAAGGCTTACATCATGGGCTTCAAGAGATGAACTGCATTGAGTTCGATGATTTTCTCCAAACAGCGGTTGGTGCTCGAAGCGGCTGATCTAGCTTTTTCCATGGCTGTCTTCTGCCACGATGCTTGCTCTGCACGAGACATGGCTGGGAGCTCGCCCAAGAGGTAAGGGCGGTATAGTATAGCGATTGCAGCCCTAGCAACATGTCAGCACTCCGCCTGGTAGATCCACGATGACAATGATTCCAGTCTTACTGATAGAAAAGTTCGAGCTGATACGCGTGGAGGCGTGTGTTGTGGTTGAAGTGATTCGACAGATTCTCCGTATCGGCACAACCATCCAATGCTTGCGCATATACATTCATCTCGTCAACATCCGGCTTGTGGCCTTGGACTCGGTAGTGAATACGTAGTATGCTTCCAAGAACAGCGCTGATGTTGACGAAGCGGGTCCACATCCTCGCAAGTATCTCGGCATCTGGTGGCATGTACTTGTCCCGGGCTTGCAATGAGATGGTGTTCAGCTCTTTGGTAATGTCTTCAGCGGCGGGTAAGGGAACGTCACAGTCTTCTTGGTGGATGCGCATCGGGCGTCCCTTGGCAAGGGACACCCATCGGTCTCTGATCACGCATGTCCACCATAGCCGGCGTCGGAGCTCTTCTGGCTGTCGTTGACCCGAGCGTAAGGCTTGAGAGTGTCGATGGAGACCAAGGCTTTGACACAGAGAGATCGCAATGCCGATCCAGTACCATGCTCCAGTATGGTCCTGTGCATCGCTATACCAAAATCCCATCAACAGGACGGATTGAATGAGTGTGAGCTTCTCGGTTCCGCGGTCGAAGTCGTAAAGACGCTTGTATCTCGTAAGTATTGAGGACGAAGAGATCTCTCCAAGTTTCACCCACCTTGGCACGCGCGTAAAATGCAACTTTCATCGCTTTCCTAGAAGTGTAACCCGCCTTCGCCAACACTTCGGCACCGACGAACTTTGTATTATCAGTAATGGATCCGTGAAGGAAGGGTCAGAGCAACTCACATTGGTTGCAGCAAGTGCCATGCTCCAAAACAGCAACGGGTTGATATTCTGGGTTCCAGTCTTCACGTACTCGTTGAGGAAGCTCGCAGCATCAACGACGGGCAGGAATGAGTGAACATGTTGAAAATATGACCGGACCAATTTGTCTGAGACGTCGCGTGGGAGGCTAGCAAATGCGCCTGCCTCCCTCAAACACTCGAGTTCCGAAGCCTTCCATGAGCTTTTGGACGCTGGTGACGGGAGATAGGGTACTGCCTCTTGGGCTGGAGCCGGGTGACACAGCTCATAGACTGAAAACCGTGGACCGCGGCGGTCGCCTATTGCGGTCAGGTTCTGACCTCCTGCCTCATGAAGGTCGCTTACCTAGGTAGGATATAGAACTGTCATCTGGTAGCACTCCATCAGTGTCAGGGCTGGGGCGACGATGTCTGGTGATATGACTATCGGCACTTGTGGCTATCGATGCAGGTGTTTGCTCGCTGGCCGGAAGCGGCAGTTGAGGTTGAGATTGTGGCCTGTTGGCATTGGGAGAAAGGATTGCCTCCAAGACAGGCAGTGGACGAGGATTCGGCGTTAAATTATAGTGACTTTGCTTTGATGGTACTTGAGCATGTTCCAGCTCGGTGTTGATATGAGTTGAACGCACGTGTGAGTTCTGGGTCTCACTTCGTGCCCTGCGGGGTCTATGCATCGAGCCTTCATGTCAGATCAACCTGCCTCCAAAGATATGACACCGTATCTTACCTGTGCTTCTTGCGAGGAAGCACCTCGCAAATCGAAGCATGATCTTGACAATTCGAGCAAGGAATCCCCGTCTTCGTAACATCGCACCGGACTTTTCTATGGTTACAGCTTTGGCAGGCAACGCGTGAACGATTGCGTTGAGCGCCGTTGTTGCTGCTACTGTTGTTGCCCTGGACACTCCGCTCCGCAGAATCCCCTTCGAGATCTCCCTCGAGGGACATGATGGAGCCCAAATGTAGAAGTTTACCGCGGTAAATTGCTTCAGCAGGACAGAGGAGTCTTAACAGTGCCGTGCAGATTGGATCGGCTCGTAAGCTTGTACAGGACATGGGAAGCCTTATCAGCCGCGGCTGATTCGGCTTGACGCTCCAAGGTTACATTCGGGAATCTAAGTGCTGACGGTCTCCGGGCCATGGCGACCGGCAGCAAATCTGGGGTCGACTTCTCCGTCACAGCCAGTCATGCTTACACACACCTCTCGCTTGAGACACGAGCACTAAGGAAGAATTCGGAAACTCGGTCGATGTCATTCACCTGCCCCATACTTGGCCCAAATGACCTCCTGGAGAGAAGTTTGCCGACGCACACGTCCCTCAGCACGACATGTTGAAGCTACAAGGACGCCAGAAATGCTATAAATCGCGTCTAGCAGTCCTCAACGCTCGCCATGATCTTCGAAAGCTCGAGCTCCACAGAAATATCGATTGACCTGACGGTTGCTCGAACACCGTCAAGATGAACGCCTTCGAACCTGGCCAAATTAACAACGTCGAAGAGATGAAGGAAGAGAACATGGTGCTTGAAACAGAACGACTCGACGATCTCGACGCCACCAAGGCTGAAGGCAATAGCTTCACCGTTGAGGATGAAAAGCGCCTTGTTCGCAAACTCGACCTTTGGTATGAAACAATGTCTTATCACAGCCAATATCATCCTGGCACTGACCACGGATATCGTATAGGCTTCTTCCTCTCATGATGATTACATACTTCTTGCAAAGTTACGACAAGGGAATTATGAGTGCAGCGACACAGTTCGGCTTCAACAGCGACCTCGGACTGACAAGAATCATCGGTCACGAAGCAGATGGGACAGCAATCACGAACAATCAGAAATACTCGAATGCATCGATGATTTTCTACATTGGCTATCTGGTCGGCACCTACCCTATGATGTACCTATCTCAACATTATCCTACATCACGAGTCATTGCTGGCGCAACATTCCTCTGGGGCGCCGTCGTCATGTCCACAGCCGGATGCCACAGCTATGCTGGTATCATGGTCAACCGATTCTTCCTCGGCTTCCTAGAGTCTACCGTCGCTCCAGCGTTCACGGTGCTCGTAACCTTCTGGTGGACGAGAGAGGAACAAGCCCTGCGGACTAGTCTCTGGTACTGTTGTGTCGGCGTTGCCACTACACTCTCACCACTGATCAACTATGGACTTGGACAAATCCACAGCTCACTCAAGCCTTGGAAGCCAATCTTCCTCATCCTCGGCGCAATCACGGTCTGCTGGTCCTTTGTACTCCTCTTCACCCTTCCTGATAATCCCTTGACTACCAAACGGCTCAATGAGGCGGAGAGAAAGATCGTCATCAGTCGTCTAGAGCGAAACAATGCCGGCACACTCACACGGGAGTTCAACAAGGCTCAATTTTTCGAGGCCTTCCGCGACTACAAGCTGTACAGCTGCACTCTGATCATTCTCCTCACCGGTGTCCCGTCTGGAGCGATCGGTACGTTTGGCACTGTTGTCATTAACGGCTTTGGCTTCAGTCACTTCGACTCCCTGGCACTGACCTGCCCCATCGGAGCAATCACAGCTCTGACCATCCTCTTTTTCGGGTACGTGACACGCAAATGGAACAATCTACGGTATTTGTGCATCATTGTGTCCGCCCTGATATCCATCGTCGGAACAGTGATTGCTTGGACCGGTCCTCGAAGCAACCGAGGTCTTTTGTTCGCTGGCGTCTTCCTTATTGCGGTTCAGGTTGCTGCGGGTGCTCTAGCTGTATCGCTGGCAGCCTCAAACATGGCTGGACATACCAGTAAGTATTCGGGCACGTTTGCCATATGATGCCTCGCTAATTCGGAGCAGAAAAAGCTACAGTCAGCGCCACGACCTTTGTGGGCTATTGCGTGGGCAACGTTATCGGACCAGAGATATTTGGTGCATCTCCAGGACCAGTTTATCACGCTGGGTTCATGGGTAGCTGTATCTGCTTGTGCTGTGTGGTGGTAATAGCCGCTGTCACCTGGGTGCTACTGAGGAGAGAAAATGCGAAGCGCAACAGGGTCACTGGCGGGACTGTTCACTTGCACGGAGTCGATGAGGATCTTTCGGATATTCAAAACAAGGACTTCAGATATGTGTTGTAGAGGAAAGGGAAGGAATGGCCTTGCATAGCGCCTGAATATCAGGATAACAATGTTGATATCTATGACCGTTCTTTCTGCTCTGATGCTTTGTTTCACGAACAAATGTACCAACGTCCCGCATCGATTTATTTCGCAGCTGCCCAGAGATTGATCTCCTTCGACACGCCACGAGTGATGCGACACTTCCCCTTACTGAGCCGACCTTGTGCTGTTCTCTTCTCAGGAAATTGAATGATTCATGAGACTCTCTACGTTCACCTTCTCCGTCAAGGTCGCTCATAGGAACCGATGCCATGATCCACACCGACCCCGCTATCACCCGCACGATTGAGTCTCCAGGTCCCGGATTTGATTCTTGCGCCCCTTTGATGCTGTCACCATCCCTGTTCTCCTTCCTTCAATCTTCCAGCCTAATGTACCGATGTACCGAATTTCCCGAACAAACCCACATCAACTTTCTTTGGACCACCTGATCCTTACCTCCACTACGACCTTCTCTGTTTGATCGACATCCGGCCAACGTTGTCCCGAGTTCACCGGCCTGCAAGGCTGTAGGCAATGCAGCCCCGTATCGCCCACGATGACGCCCACAACCTCCGCCGCACGGAACGCTCCCCGAAACCCCCAGCCCAAACCCCAGAGTAAGCCTTAAGCCTGAGAACAATTTCCCAAGCGAGATGGAGAAAATTGCAGCTTCAGGATTTATATAAGTGGTCTCGCTTTTCAGGCGAGCTATACAACGGACATTCGAAGATTGTCTTTGCGGGTGTCGAGCATCCATCCTACGACCTCATTCCTGCTTTCTCGTTCCAAATTCGCAACTTCTGCAGCTTCTCTGGTGACTTTAGGCACAATGACATTCTCCAAGACGATTGCCAGATCGTGGCAATGCATGCTCGCACTCTGGGTCATGCAAGTCACCTTGGTGGCAGCACGCACAATCATCCGCGACTCTGCAATTTCGGGTTGCGGACAAACCCTTCCCACAGGACAACAGCATGGCAACACGGCAAATGTGACTATCGAAAGCGACGGCCTCACACGAAGTTACCTCGTTTTCGTACCCCCACATTACAACCCATATATCCCAACCTCGGTCATTTTCAGTTATCACGGTGGATCCAGGACTGCGCAAAGTCAACTGCAGCTCGATCAGTTGACCAATCCCGAGTTCAACACGGCATTAATTGTCGTCTATCCTCAAGGCATCAATGTGAGCCCCTCATTCATCATTTGCTCATGTAGCCTACGGCATTACTGACGAAGGTTGTTCATAGGATACGTGGCAGGGTGTCCCTGGCATCACCACTAACGACGTGCAATTCACAGCCGACATCCTTGCCGAAGTCGAATCACGTTACTGCATTGATCCTCACCGCGTCTTCGTGACCGGGAAGTCTGATGGTGGTGGCTTCTGCAATGTCCTGGCCTGCGACCCGACCTTATCTGCTCGCTTCGCGGCGTTTGCCCCAGTGTCCGGAGCCTACTATGTCGACACCCTGCCTTGCAATGCTACTACCGTCAACCTGCCATGCTCTCCGGCCAGACATGACATCCCGCTGCTTGCCTTCCACGGTGGAAACGACACGACCATCTCCTACAATGGCGGTGAACGTAAGGACGAGTGCCTCCCAACCATCCCACATTTTATCGAGGAGTGGGCAGCTCGTGACTTATTGAGTCCTGACAACACGACAATCCCCATTGCAAACAACACGGTGCTGTACCGCTACGGCGCTGGATTGGAGACAGGCTTGGTCGGGCTGGTGTATGATGCCGTTATCGGGCACGACTGGCCTAGTACAGCACCAAATGCTGATAACCAGGTGGCCGGTCATCACCCCGCGAGTTTCAACGCGACTCCGATCATCCTCGGCTTTTTCGCAACTCATCCTCTGATAGTCTTGTAGCGTGCCGTTAGCGAAGTTTAGGGTCAAAAGCATGTACTCTGAAAAGCTCAGACATCTCCACAGATCCATATTTATTTGCCGGTTCCCTGTCCCTGCTAATTGCCGAAAGTATACTCCACAAGGCTGCCGCATCCTTCCTGTTCTGCTGCAACCATACTGACTGGTCATTTCGTTTGCTATGTTGTTTGCTTGTATCATGTACCCAACGTCTAAGATGTATACACTTGATCTTGGACTTCCCAGATATCCGCCACCATAGCACATCGCCTAGATCTCAACATGATACAACACCAGGAAGATGTTCCCGTTGCAATTCCATACCTTTTGAGTCCCAGCCCCAGTCCCAATTCCAGTCCTGTTTTGACTCCAACGACCAAGTCTCTCGCTTCCTTCAAGCCAACAACGACCACAGCCTCAGCCAAACTCGAGCCACGCTTCTCATTACCCGACAGTACACCACGGTCGAGCAAGACCGAGCTGGTCATTGGTGGCGTCAGAATCTACATCTACGGCCTGGACGACCTAAAGCGTCCGTCTAACGTCGACGTGGGAGTTCTGTACCTCGCACACAATCGCACACGAACATACCAAGTCACCGAGGGCATCGCCCACGAGGTTCTGCACCGGTACCGCAACGATGGCAAGACGAAATCTGTCGAACTCATCGCCGTCACGATGAACATGAGAAACCATGGAGACCGTGAGGTACGGTGGCAGTGCCAGGCTTCTCAGTCCCACAAACCCAACCCATGCGCTAACACTGCATCCAGATCAGTCCAGCGGCCAACCTCACCTGGTCCGACGGCAATGACAACCACGGAATGGACTTGCTGTCCCTGATATCCGGTTCAGCGCAGGACTTTAAACTCATCCTGGACTACCTGCCATCGTACTTTCCTCAATTCACGCACTTTTACAACATCATGGCTGGAGTGTCGCTGGGCGGACATACAGCATGGCGCATGGCGTCAATGGCTCAAGGTCAATTACGCGGACTCGCCATGGTCGTTGGGTGTCCGAATCTATCCGCCCTACTGCTCAGTCGGTTGGGCATTGACCATGCCAGCCTCGGCACGACCGAGGACGAGATGCATAACGTGCCCTATGAGAGACTGGAGAAAGTGATGAATGAGGAGCAGCAGCGGCGCTGGCCAAAAGCACTTGCGGATCTGGTCAGAGATGGCGATAGAATGATCGCGGACGAGTTTCCCACCGAGGTGCCACTGTTGCTGTGCAATGGGAGGCAAGACCCCCTGGTGCCGGCAAGGCATACGGCGGCTTGGGTACGGCGACAGCAAGAACGCCAGAGTGCCGAGAAGATTAGATTCTTCGTGCAGGATAATACTGGGCATAGCTGTACCAAGGAGATGGTTGCTATGCTTGCTGGATGGTTGGGGAATATGTTTGAAGTCCTCCTTGCTGTTTAGTCGGAGAGACTCACCTTGCATGGATATATGGCGCAGGACTGGATAGAGGTTATTGGATAGATTTTCGTGATTGTTATCATCAACGCCGGTGGTTGCTTTGAATTCTTCCCGTCACCCGCTCGACCTAACACATTGTCTAGTCGGTGACCTTCTTGACCATGTCAGCGCTTACCAGCGATAAAAGCTCCGATCCTGAGCAGCATTCCATCTGGCTGCGGGCAGCATGGCCGCTACCCACATTACCACACGCAACTTCCTGGTTCAACATGGCACACGCAACTTCCTGGTTCAAAATAGCACACGCAACTCCCTGGTTCAAAGTAAATGTCAGGATAAGAACACTTCTTCCCATCTTCATCCTCTCCCCATCATCACTTGTCCCATCATCACTTTCGGTCGCTTTTCTGCAACCATATTATCAGCTTAACATCTCACATATCCTGACTTCCCATCACCTCACTTTCACTTGATGATAACATGACAATATGTCCCTACTTCAAACACTTCATGAAGGTAGATTCTTCATTCTCGGTATCGTGTCAACCCTCGTCATAAGTGTTGTCACCAAGATCACCAACCGCTTCTTCCCCAACCTCCCTTCCGATACGGACCTATCCGGAAAAGACTACGCTGCACTGGCAAAAGAACATGCGGCACTTTCTGAAATGTACAAGAAGCTGCACGATGAAGAGGATGGAAGACAAGCTTGAGCAGACACCAGACGACTTCAACCTCACGTCGGCCAATACTCGGTCATAGTCTTGGTCTTCTTCATCTCCTATCTCGTATACGAGGAATTTTTCCAGCAACACGATGCAACTTATGACCTCCGCATACAGCTCTTGTGAGAATTTGGCGGACCAACCGGTCGAAAATTGCAGTTATGAATGGAACGAAAAGAAATATCCATTCCAGACGGTGGCCTCGTTGTTGTTCCCCTGGGGCCAGGACTGCTTTGATAATAAGAGACGGACATTCTGGGAGGACAAGATGAAGCTCAATGTCTGGTAGGGGCTTAAAGATCAACAACCGCTGGGGAGTGCCAACAGGCTCCGGAAGACTTTGTACCAAAAAGCGCAGAAGTTTAGGGATATACTGAACAACTCTGAATCGATGTATATCAGCTCGATTGACCAACTCCCTTGAGGTTGGTAGATATTGGAGGAGAATTCGACAAGAGTCTCTCCCATACACGAGAAAGCTTAGAAGGACCACAACGCGACATCTTTGAAGTTAGGGCAGATATGCAGAGTTTAATGAATCAACCCGCCACCACATGAAATTGTAAATAATGGAGGCAGTTTGGAAAAGAATAGCTGTGTCGTCAGTAGTGAGGTGGTAAAAGGCATCCACATCTACTAAGGAATGTGGTGATGTCATCAAGACACGCCTGACACGTCCTGGTTTGGACGCGTTTCCGTGCCACTTTAAGCACACACTAGTGATAGTCCAAGGTTCTTTTGACTGAAATGTTCTGTGAGGACATATCTTTTGTCTCTAACAGAAGATAAAGAGCAACTCTGCTGAGCCTATTTGTATTCACGACTCGGAACCAGACAATGCCAGCGCGAAGGTCAGGAGGGGCAAAAGCTACACCCAGCTCTGCAAAATCCCACAAGCGCCAATTGTCGGAAACCCCAGGTACAATTACACCAAGCAGCAGAGTTTCCAAGAGACTGAAGGAATCAACGGAAAAGACCAAAGTCACGCCCACCAAAAGCAAGTACTTTGAGGAGCCAGACCTTGACGTCTCCGACAACTCTGCAGACGAAGTCCAAGACTCGGGATACGAGGATGAAGATGCATCCATGACAGAGCCGCCGACTTCGAGTGAAGACGAAGACGAGGACGACTATGACTCTGATGAAGATGTAAAGCGACATAGGCCTAAGAAGAAGGCAAACAGCATGAAGACTGGCATCGGCGGGGCATCAGCCATTGCTAATGAGAAGGAACTCTGGCGACCAGGCGTTCAGACGGGCTTGGGTCCAGGTAAACAAGTCTTCATTGCAAAACCAAAGCCGAGGGGAGATGGAGGTATCAGATATGTACCAGAAAGGATCCATCCAAACACCATGGCATTTCTAAAAGACCTCAAGAACAACAATGACAGAGAATGGTTGAAGAGTAAGCATGTTTCCATGAGTGTCTTGACCACACCTTTTGTTTATAGCATGATATGGTCTCTCTAGCGACACAATGTTCTAACAGACCTCCCACAGTGCATGACCCAGACTATAGGCAGTCGTGGAAAGACTGGGAAAGCTTTGTCGAAACACTTACAGAGAAGATCTCAGAAATTGATGAAACAATTCCAGAGCTGCCGCCCAAGGATCTGGTCAGTCTTGTTCCAGATTTTTCTTCTCTACGCTAGCTGATACCTGGTCTTCAGGTCTTCAGGATCTACCGAGATGTCAGGTTCTCCCCCGACCAAACGCCATACAAAGTATGTCCTCCTTTTGGCTCTTCAATTGTCTGTGCGTCGACAATCTCACTAACAGTACCAAAATAGCCACACTTTTCGGCTGCATGGTAGTTGAGAATCCGAAGTCGTCGAGACATGGTGAAGCGTGGGCACTGACCTACAACAGGTCTCGGACAGGACGAAAAGGACCGTATGCAGCCTACTATGTTCAGATTCAGCCAGGAGGCAAAAGCTTCGTGGGTATGTCAAAACACTGCTCGTTTAAACCACTTTACTCATCTCTTGTGTCGCCCAGGTGCTGGACTCTGGATGCCTGATGCCCAACCACTTGCTCTTCTCAGGACTAACATAGATAGAAAGTCGCACAAGTTGAAGCGGGTGCTGATAGAGCCGCATATGCGAAAACAAATCTTGGGAGGAGCTTCGGACGAGAGGAAAGCCATCAAGGCTTTCGTGGCGCAGAACTCGGAAAACGCTTTGAAGACGAAGCCAAAGGTCAGTCCCCTCCCTCCTTCGCATCATGTGTTTGTGGCTGGCTGGGAACGACTCCAACGCGTCTGTTGGTGGGAACCGGAGCATCATCGAAGATCTGTGCATCGCCTACTCTATCGCCCGCGATCAAGCGAGGTATGCCGCCTTCGGAGCCAAGACCATCTGCGGCAAGTTCGATGAAGAGCATCAAAGCATATGTTCGCATTCGGTCGAAAGAAGCCAGACTATTGATCTCTGTCAGTGCACCTGGCGTCCCAGTATCCATCGGTAAAATCGCTCTGCTGTCGTCTAACCGCTGCTCCTAAACCGATGACTTGGGGCCCGACTCGACAGTCTGGGCAGCATACTCCCATGGTTGCTGAGCGCGAGGGCCACATCTTCGCCACAGGCCGGCTCCCGTGCGTAAGAAGAGCTCCTCTAGAAGCTAGGCATCCGCTTGCACGTGGAAAACAAAGTCAAAAAATGGTGCCGAATCTGCTGTCCGAGCGCGAGGAGACTACGAGATGGTGGACGGCAACGTCGGCAGGACGATTAGAAGCGGGCAATAATGGCGAACGCTGAGGATTGCCCCTCCTCAAGCCTTGACCATTATTGTCTCGGGTCTTCCCTTGATTGTCCGCCACCCAACACCGCGCGCAACTGTCATCAACTCATCACCAGGGATTCCTTACACGAGGCCCAGCATCTCAATGCTCAACTGACCTGGGCTTCTTTGAGCGCCGCAGGGAACCCTGTTTGATACGAGCTGACAATTCATTTCTGCAGGGATATGACGCCGACAATCCGAATATCGAAATGCTGCGCTTGCGTAATTTCACGCTCGGCAAGGCGGTACCGGACGACAAAATCATCAGCGAGCATGTTTTGCAGAATATCCTTGACTTGATTGGTGTACTGGTACCTTTTGTGAGTCCACCCCTCTCTTTCCAATTCGTCTTTTCCCACAAGTTGCCGCGTGCTCTCGCGACACGGCGAGGGTCATGGCGTGATCGTACACAGACTGGTCGAAAGGTAATAGTTAGTGCGTTCCCAGCGTAGACACTGCCCCATCCTGTTCGGTCCTCATCACGGTCGCGGCACACCTTTACTGGATGATAATGGTGATAAGGAGACGACATGATCCGTCCGGTGGCTCTGATGCTGCCAAGGGCTCCCCACCCACCCATGGCCGCGGCTGAAAATCCCCTCAGATGTCCCGTTCTTCGCTCAACAAAGCAAAGTATGCTGACGATTGTGGACAGGTCACATACCTCAATAGCGTGGTCATGCCCGATGAGGATGACTCCAGTAGTGATGGCACGGACGGTTGAGCGTTAATACATTGTGAGAAGATAATAAAGATGATGCTTATTGCCACCGACGTTGGAATAGTTCGGATGAACATACCTCTTTCAATGGATGAACATACCTCTTTCAAGAAAAAGATACTCGTTGAAGAGGAGCTCTTTTGGGCACAAAGGGGCTCGTGCTGGTGTACAATATTGCCAATGCTGCGGCCTCTGCACACAACCTTGCAGCTCCACACTTACCCGGCATTTGTGTTACACCACTCCTTAGTGGCGTATACTCCGGATGTGCTGGACGCACAGCTGTTCGAGAAGATATGTGTGATGCCCCATGCAAATTGATGTCAAATCATTCATGCGCGCAACATTTATCGTCCTTCCTCAGTCGTGCTGTATTGAGGTGTCGAATGTGAGTGGGTCACATGACGCCGTTAATAATCGCCATCATATGGGTCTGTGAACAACACCGTGCGCAGCGAATGTCATGAATTGGACTAAAAGCATGGTATCAAGGATTAAAGATGTGACCCTCGGCTGGTGCAATAGTAATGGTTGAGAAACGGGCCGCATCGTCAAAGGACTTCCCACATGTTCAATAAGGCCCGAATGTCTCCAAGTACATTTGTAGGCGCTTGGCTAAATAACCTAGGGCTGTGGTGGTTCTATGACAATCAAGTTAGCATCCAAAGTACACTTCTGCCGCTGTTCAGTGTTCAGAGACTCAAAAGTGGCGTCCGAATCGATGCCTGTATGGTGGGGACGCATGTTGGGCAGCAAAAGGTCAGTCTTTTGTTCGTTCATTTTCTCAGTTTCTGAACCTCACCTTCTAAACCGTCAGCAGACCATGGACAAGCCAGCAACGAAGCTACTGTAGGCCTACAAGGTATGTCATTGGCTCCCCCACAGCCACCTACACTTAGACTTGGTGTGGTTGAACGGACTGCCAACAACAGCGGGCCGAAACGCACTGCATTTGCTATTCTTCACGTGAGCGCGTCGCTGCCTCATGTTGTTCACTGACTACGCAAATTTCTCACTGCCATGGCCCCGTGGAAGTCTCCACTGGAGCTGATGGTGAGACTTCATGGCGCGACTTGTCCTCTCCTGGATTGTTACTGCATGCATGGCTGCATTAAGGATGAAAGAGACTGGACCTTCGACTTGTTGCGGTGTACTCATCTTGTTCAAGGTCAGGTGGCCAAGTGCATGACTTATTAGGTTAGCATTTTCACCAGGATTTGATCAATGATGATCCTGCAAGGAATCAAGGGTCGGCGCCGGCCCGTGGGACAGGCGATCCGATTGCTCTGTTCCGCAAATCTGTCCGTTTGCATGCAGGCTGGTTGCCTCTCGACTGCATGCGTTCTTCGTCGCTCACATACCCGGATCTGCCTCCGAGCTGACAGTCAAAGTTTGCTCAGCATCGGTGAGACCTGCAGATTGCTGTGTAGAGGAGGCGGCCAACAACGCTGGGGCACTCTACCCACTCCTTGTCGGCCTTGATGAGAAACTACCGCATTTTCAAGCATCAGCACATACCAAACCGTGTAAATACGTGTTTGCAACATATTCCAGATCATATTCGTGGCGCCGGCATACGCTACAGAGGTTCAATTGATACTATGATACTCCGTACAGAGTACTTCCATTTGTCGATTTGAGTTGCCGTTCCAATGGTTGACAGGCGCTAAATACTGTCGTACGAGAGTGAGCAGGCGGGAAACGTCAAAATGAACCCTGGTCTGCGTCTTGCCACCAATACGAGCAGTGGCTTGCAGAGGCTCACAGGTATGTCTGCCCATCGACAGACCCTCTCACTCTCCCCAAAAGGGTATGTCGGTCTCTCAATCGCAAGTGATCCGAATGAGACCAGGCATTATTATGTCAAAATACAAGCATCATAATCCTTTGAGTTCGTCTCATGGTGGCAATCACCAATGCAATTGGTATTGGATTCTGCACGGAAGCGGGTTGCGCATTACGCCTACGGTGTATCCCTGCGAAGCGCGGGTCATGTCTCGTACTCGAAAAGGGAGGTCCGCGGCAGTGACCAAAGACGAAATAATTTCGACGCCCCCTTTTTTCGTGCTACACGGGCATGGGGGCGGCCAAGCGGGCTGGTACGGATAGAGCCGACCCTTCCCCTCGCTCTCGCTTGTTCGCTCATTGATCTTTTCCCATGCATTGTTCAGGCATCAATGAGGTTTCGCCTGCATCGATTGGCCAGCGAATCATAAATTTATGCCGCACCGCTGGGTTCTTGAGTGCTATCGCTTGCCTACAGGACAACGTCAGACCAGGTATCTCTACACCGAGATGGGCGGCAGACAACAGGGGTATACTGGTGGCTTGTGGCTGACAGACCTACGCGCATAGTAATCCCAATCATCCATTTTCTTCGTTCTCACTGCTAGTGACCACCCAAGCAGGGACCAGAGTGATGACGAAGGCTGCAAGATTACGCCGCACTCTTTGACCGGTTGACCAGGATAGTCGGCGACGTCTAGCAGTGCTTCACGGGTTGCAAGGGCTGCTTCTGCGTCACTGCCCGATACGAGGAGAGAGATGCTGGCGCATGAATCAAACACGAACCGACAACTCCTCGGACGTTGGCGGCTATTATTGTGCATCGATTCATTGGGCTCTATACAGTCACCACGGTATGCAACGAAACGGCACAGCTACCTTGCCTCAAAGTCAAGTGACATGGTGCGGCAGTGGTTGCAGGGCGAAGAATCATATTTGTCTTGCGCACCTCGAATGCCTGGAATATCTATCGGCTCACCGCTTTTCTAAAATTCCTGTAGGCCAGTTGCACCTTCGCGAATACCCAGATTCCTGGCAGGCTTTACGAGACGTCGACCTAGCATACCCACTGGCGGGACCTGCCACCAGTCATCAAAGGTCAATTTCTATCTCCTTAGCAATACTGCATGAGGGATGCATCGAAATGTATCTGGGGTTTGTGCTCCCATCGCGGCTTTAGGCGGGATCGGTCTGTCATCCAGGGCAAGTCAACCCCGCGTAGAGTTGAATTGAACAAGGATGTCTTTGGGGCCAGTATGCCCCAGCACCCGCCCATCAAACGTCAAATGGTGACATTTCCCTTGCGAGTGCCTCTTTCTGGCTGATCGATGGTTACACTCCGTACAACTTACCTAAACAGACGCAGGGATTGTTGGCACACACCCAGTAGCCGTGAAGTCATGATCTTCGGACGGCTCTTTGAGGGTGACCCGCCGAGTACGAGGTACCGGTTTCTTCCAGCTGCAAGAATCGTGACAACGTGCGTTGACTTGCATCACAAGAAGCCGTTGATGCGCACAGACGGCAATGGGATCGACGTCTGCTAGGCGATATCTGACAAGATCTCCGCTACTAATAATTAGTACAACCTTTTCGAGGACATACTGGCCAAGCCGGATATAGTATTCATCGGGTGAACCAAGTCAATGGCACCCCCTAGTGAGCCTATCATTCTCAGCTTCGGCCACCTTGGGACACGGCACGGAATCTCGATCACATGGAGTCAGTGCGTCGCGCGCCCTTTGGGCACTTGAGTTCTCTGGAGCCAGCGGGCGCCGGGCCACGCATGCATGCAAAGGCTTGGGGGGCTCAAAAACTCGCCTAGTGGGATAGTGCATGCATATCCATGGCGCCCTTATGGCGGGCGGACGGACTCTCTTCTTGCATGCTGCACGTTTTGCGCGCCGCTCCTTTCCCTTTTGCTTGACTTCGGACTAAAAACATGCTCTCCCAGTCGTCCGTCACTAGGCACATTGTTGCTCTACTCAAAGCCTAATCAACCCCCCAAAGAAGCCTTCTTCTGGTGTTGGCGGTCAGTGGTTAGTGGTGGTGGTGGTGGTGGTGGTGAGGCATCGAGATCAAAGATTCGCATTGGTCAATGAGAGACACCATAAACCTGATATGCACGTAAATCGTGTCCGCAGAGATCCGAACTTTGTCCAAGTCCAACATATCGAATAAGTCAATAAGTGGCCCATCTCAAATTCAAAAAGCAGACCTCACTGTCTCTCGAATACGCAGATCCTGGAAGGGATTCCCTACCCTATTTCTCGTGATCAAAAATTTGTTCTTCCATATCGAGCTCTCGTCCTGCCCGTTCTGGGTTTTTGACAGCCCGTCAACCGCTACTGTATCCTTCATTTGACGGCGCTTGCTCCTGAAGTAACTTCGCGCGATCTGCGAAGCCTCACTTTACCAAGGAAAAATTCCCCCCACAATTCAGACTTCATCGTCACTACACCACCGCAGGCAATCCTACTCGGCATCTGAGACCGCGACCGCGACCGTTGCCATAAAAGCCGGCACTCAGTGAGCCATAAGAAAAAGGAAGAACAAGAAAAAGAGTTCATGCGAACCAATAGATGCCCAGAAACAGGCCAGAAAATCATATTGCAACCACACATGCAAACAACCCTCACAATTCTCACTCAGTATAGCAACCAATTAATTGAGCGGGAGAACCACCTGAACATCCCACTTCGCACTCTTTGCGCACGGATAACGAACCAGGATCCAAAAGAGGCACGAACCTAGCGGTTGCCATTCAGACGGGTCGGTGGAGAACACGGGAATGCATCTGGCACGTTTGACAGGGAGCCATTCAGCACTCTCAGCACCCTTCTACTAGTTACACTCCCGGGACTACAAGAGCAGAACAGGAAAAAGAGAGACAGTCAGTCCGTCGCTTTCCCACAATTACTATTCCATCTCACCGACGCACAGGTCTCATCACATCATCACCATCAGATTTTGATCCTTTAGTCCACCAGGAAACTGGCAATTGTCCACACGGTCGGCTGCCACCCAGCAAAATCCTGCGAGGAACTTGCCCGCAAAGAGACCCTGACACCCTGTCCGATCAAACCCTTAATATTGCCTGCATCTGCATCTGCGACCGAGCCTCCGCCCTTGCGCTCGCCTTCTGCCGAAGTTGTGGAACCTAGTTCTACACCAGTGACGACTTCTTGTTGCAAGCCCTTTCGCGCACCGACTTTATTATTCGCCTCGATACGACTACCATTATTCCTTGGTTCCATCTGTGGAACTCTCGTTCCTCAACGTTCCCTCCAATTACAGTACGAGTTGGGTGCCCTCTGTCCAACATCGGATCAACAATCCCAGAAAGATCAGTGGCATCGACCGCAATAGTCTAGCTGTCGTACACAGAGGGGAAAACGCCTGTCAACGGTCTGCCAATACACGCCTGTCAAAACGGAGACAGCAGACATCATCTTTGACAAGTATCGATATTATCTGTCGACTTCCACGGCTGATCCGGATTAAAAATTTAGAGAGAAAAAAGGCCCAGGTAGAGTTGAAACACAAATACTAGAATCCAACATGAGATGCCTCCCATGCTGAGCGCCAGCCGGGGTTGACAAAGTGACACACCCACACACACAGCACTCGGAGGGTGGAAGCGCTCTCCGTCTTCTATCACCTTGGTACCCTGCAGTATCCGGTACATACCTGTCCCGTACCCTCGTACCAAATTAAGGACATCAGTCGACCTAGGGCGGTTCCTTCCTTGCCATCCAAATAAATCATACTCGCATCTAAACCAAGGGTTATTACACAAGTCACTGTCTAGTGGAGCCGCCAGTGGATGCACATCAACCGACGGCACCCGTTTCTTCTCTGTTGGGTTTCTTTCGAAAATTTTAGGCTCACGGGGACGCCAGACGCCTTTCTCGAAGAGACGGCGAACGCAAAAAGAAGACGCTACAGATTTGGTCGTGCCAGTGCGCAGCCATTAGTTCAAGTACGGAGCACAGACCTGGGGGCGTGACGACAGGCATACCACCCTGACCTTAACAATACTTCGGAGGAGGTCCCACCCGTGGCACCCGCTGCCTGCCCTGCTGATAAACGTCCCCCCTGCTTAAGACGCTTACTTACCCTACCTACTGTACGGAGTACACTACCCTCCCTCCCTTGGTCCTCGTCCCGACTCGCTGGGGCTCAGACTTCACACTATTAGGCTTTCCAGAAGAACAACCGACCGACAGGCGTGCTTTTCGCCAGCAGCCTAGTGCCGCCTAGCGTCCCTCTGTCAAAATCCCCCTCCTTGGATTGTGCCTGAAGCGACGCACTGGCCTATAAGCCGCTTCGCAGCCCTCGCCACGCCGACTCCCAAGCAGTTAACAAGCACACTCTCTCCACCACCGTCTTCTGGTCACCTCTCCAATCATTCCTCTTCGACCACTTCTTCTCCCATAATCGTCATCCTTCAGCTTGTCACTTCTTCACCGACCTGGCCACTCTCACCTCGACTCTCACCTCTCACGCCTTCACACACGCACACACACCTTTCTCTCGCCTTCACGGCTCTCTCCACCAGAAACCTCTTTCTAAATTCCGCCCTCCCGCGCCGCGAACACCTGATCCTCTCTTCTCGGCCTCTCACGGAGCCCTTCGCCCCTCTGAGCAAATAATATCTGCGGCCTGTCACCTCTCACACCCTTGCAGGACTTCACCCTCTATTGTGTCTTTCTTGCGGTGCAGTGCGTGCGACTGCGCAGTTCATATCGTCGACCTTGAGCTGGTTCTGAGGTCGATATTCCTTCCAGACCCCTCCTTGCCGACGCTCTGAGAGCAGTTTCTTTCGGCTGTGTCTCCTTTGTACCACCCACGCCTCGACGGTCGTTTCCTTGCCCATTTCCGCTAGCCTCGGTTGCTTCCTGGACCCGTGTTACCCTTCTCTGAGACTTGTACCACCCACCACCATCTTTCGACATGGCGCAGATGGCCGATCCCAGGGACGCTCAACGGCCGCAATACCCTCCCCCGGATGATCCCAACCAGTCTGGTTACTATTCACAACAATCTCCTCAAAGGCCTGGAGCAAGAGACGATCGTAGTCCATATCCTCCTCCACCAGAGCACGCCCGTCAAGGCCAGTACCAGGATCCCAGAGCAGCGCATCCGTATCCTCCTCCGCAGTCGTGGCCGCCTCAGCATGGTGGTTATCCTCCGCATCATTATCCGGTATGTTGATATTGGGTGTAGTTGACAGCCAGAGCTGACATTCGCGCAGGATCCTCAACATCCTGCATATGCTTATCCTCCAAGGCCTGACATGGGTCAGCCGCCTCAACCAATGCAGCCTGATGCGTATCGCCTTCCACCGCCGTATCCTCCTCCCGGGTATTATCCTCCTCCGCAGCACTATGCCCCTCCCCCTCCTCCCGCTGCAGCGCCTCGACAGCGGACGGCTATAGCTTGCAAATATTGCCGAAAGAGAAAAGTGAGATAACGAATCCAGACAACAAGTGTTCTTAAGACTAACATAACCACTAGATTCGCTGCTCTGGTTATGACAGCTCACCGGATGGCCGATGTCAAAACTGTGTTAGATTCAATCAGCAATGTCTCTTCCATCCAGTCTCATCGCAAGCTGCCTTCGTTCCGGCTAATGCCGTTTATGGACCTGGCGCCGCCCGCGCTCCTGTGGCGGGACAAGGTGATAATCGTTCCAACGGCCATTATCCTCGAGAGGGAGAACAACCAATGCTCTATGGCGCTCACGGCCAACCTCTTGGACCTGCTGGACCTCACGGTCAGCCCCAGTACAACTACCCGCCACCACCTCCCCACGGATACCCCCCTCAATACCCTCCGTACCCGGGGTCCAACATGGCTCCCTATCCTCCTCCGGCTGGATCACCGTATGAAGCACAGGGGCAGGCTCAACCCGCCCAGCATGATGATCGTGTCAGTCTAAAGCGCCCCCCTCCTGATGATGACCCGCACAACGAGAACACTCATGCGTCTCAGTCTCCCCACCCCAACGCGCGTCCTCGACACAGCACGTATGACTCGCGCGCCAATAGCAGTGGGAGCTACGAGTATGCCGATCCCGTCAGCGGTGCTCCCACTTCTCCTGCGACATCAACCATGAGCTATCAATCTCATCCTCCTCAACAACAATCCCGCTTTCCCAACGGCACTCAGTCTCAAAAGGGTACAACTTCCCCTTCCCAAGGCTTGACGCCGCAATCGGGGCAAAGTTTCAACTCTCCTCATCAAGGCCCGAACCATGATGACGGACGTACTCCACCACCCAACCAATCCAACGGCGGAAGCTCATTGCTGCCAAACGGTCGTAGTGGCATGAGTGTCCATGACATGCTGGGCAATCCGTCAGGTGCCCCAGAGCAGCGAGGCAGGAGTGACAACGAAATGCTGAGTAAGCTCGACGGCAAGAAAAAGGAGCATGCCTTGTGATCCTTTTTCTGTCTTACAACCTCTTCAACCACGAAACCACCAACCCAGGGCGCGAGTACTGTGTAGCCTGAGAAGCTGGCACTCTAGGCGCTGTACTCACCCCTTCTCGATACAACTCGAATTCGTTTCCTTTATTCAAAAAGATACACATTCCGGGGCAACCCAATATTTCTTTTCTTCCACAAAACGGTCTTTACTGGCGGTCGTCAGCGAATTGTTTGGGAGGTTAAAATTCAATCGATACCCACAGGGTGGCTGTTTGATCGACTCTTTCTCTCTTACGCAGTCACTTGCGACACTGTTCATGGTGGTTTAGGCTATCAGAGCCTCGTCTCTTCATTGGGAACCATCGAATGAAATGTAAACTGGGCGGCTATCTGTTTTGTGCGTTCAAATGTTTTGTGTACCATGGGAGGTTTCAGTCACGGTCCTTTTACGGCCCTTTTTCCTGCGAGAGTTATACCAGTCTCGTATGCTTTTCGTGTATTGATATTTGCAGAGGTTCCTCGGTCTCTGGGCGGTGGGGTTTTGTCAGCATTTTGCTCTCTCCTGCTTTGGACCAAAAAGGCCACACGTCGCAGGCAATGAAGCCAGGAGTGGCCAGAAGAGACCCGGATGAGGCAACACCTCACTTGCTGAGAGTACGTAAGGGACTCTGGAAAGATTTGGAGGAGTTAATGGCAACGGAGGATGGACACGATGCAACACACGGTATGGGACCTGTGGAACAGGTTGTCTGGAACCACTTCGACCTGTCTGCAACATCTTCACGATGATGCATTGATGGTAGACGGGGGAAACGAAAGACGAGGGACAATCGCGGGTCAATTGGGCTTTTAATAGTTGAATGGTTTATGATTTTCACACTTGCAATTGCGAACAAGGTGGTTTCATGCAATTTGACAATGTTGCGTGCTTGACGACTGATTCGCCGAGCCAGCCCTGATGCGCCCTGCCTTTCATCTCAAGACGACCCAATAGTCAACAAGACCCTGTTCGTGCTCGAATGGTTTCACGCAGCCAATCAAGGCTGTACGATCAGATCTATAACAATTCCGTGAAACTGATCTGTCGATACTGTGAACAGAGCCGTATTCGCGTTCGAGTGCACGTCTGATGCATGACACTATATCACGCAGGAAAGGGGGCTGCGGACGGCACATTGCATGTACTGTAATACTAGTAGGCTTACAAGTTTGTCTAACGCAGGCCGCACGGGTGGTCGCAGCCGTGGTCGCAGCACAAGGGTCCATTCAACAGAGAGCTAAATTAAAACTACTCGGGTGCTGCAGGAAAGGTTACTTTTTTGCTCCATACAGGTACATATACATGTACACCATCATGTACCTAGATTAGCCTCGTCCTGCGCTTCCGCTTGACTGTAATAACGCTCTAAAGTGCGGCAGCGTAATGCAGGTCGGGTCAGCTGTACCCGTAGCGTGACGGCTGAGGTTTCCTGCCTCTGCCCGCGTAAGGTCCATCCAAGGCTGAGATCGCCCGGAGTGTTCCGCCTTACCCCTTTTTCGGTTCCCTACACTCTCACTACGCTGGCACTGCACGAAACGTCAAGAGCTACTCATACGGCGGGATGGCGGTCAGCAGTCTCACAAGTGAGTGGTGTACTTTTGCTTTTGTGAGGGAGTAACTGGCTGCGATGGAGGAGGATATTTTCCTTGAAAGCTCGATAAAAACACTATGCTACTCTTTGCGGCACTTGGTTGAGGAGCCGAGCTCAACTCATCCCAAGGTGCCATCTGTCCTGCAGACGCCATGCAATGCAACGCCGTGCAATAATGCTGAATTCAGCTCAAGCCCTCATAACACTTTGTGAGTTTTTCTTATCATCGTCGGCATCGTGATCTCTTCGTTTCATCATCCCGCCATGAAAGAGCTCAACAATGTCCATGGTCGTGCGTGTCCAACTTGCGATATCATTCCAATCCGTGTTCAACGCCATTGCATTTCTTTCCAATGCCGTTCGTTCAATGACCAAGACGCCGGTGTTCGACCATGCACTCGCTAATCAAGGTTGTCGACGACAGGAGTGGTTGTTAACCCATCAATACTCGCGCTGCATGCCGATATTGTTGTCATGGCCATTGCCTTCCTCGTGGATAGTCTCACTCACGCTAAGGGTTGAGCGAGACTGAGTGCGGGTGTGACCTTGACGGACAGGACGAGGAGTGTCCACATAGCCACCTCTACCGACAGCAGTGTTCGTGCCACCAGCAGCTGAAGTACGACCTGGACTCATCATCATAGCAGGTGGGCCCATACTCATAGCCATGCCCATGCCCTGAGCAAGCGGAGTGCCGACGGCAGGACGAGCAGGTGAGGTGTTTCGGTTGGGCGAAGAGTATGGCGAACCACTGCCAACAGCACCGAAAGTGACATTGCTACCCATGCCGAAGTTGCGAATGTGGCCTGGACTAGGACGACCGACCGATGGCATGAGGACTGGAGCATCCGAGTAGCGACGTGGAGTGGCTGGGTAGCTGTTCGATGTCGCATTCCCATAACGGAGAGGACTGCCAGTAGTGCCACCCATGAGACCTTGCTCCATGAGGGAGTTGCGACGCACAGTAGTAGGTGGTCCACTATTGGTGGCGTGGAAAGACAGTGGAGTTCCATCGAGGTTGGTGATGTTGACGGCACGACGCTCAGTACGAGGAGGAACCTGGAATACCGGGGCTGGACCGAGAGTGCTTGGACCAGCGACATTGGTTTGACGAGCCGTGCTGATTCGTGGTGGACTGATTGCGCCATTGCCTATACCAGAGCCGACGAAGGCAGTGTCGACATTGGCCGAATTATCAGTAACAGCTGCGGTCTGGTTCCAAACCTGTGGAGGCACGAGGTTGGAAGCAGAGACTCCACTAGGTTGGAAGTTGGCCGATTCCGGATTGAGATGATCGTTACCACTCGGCTTGAGACCAAGAGGTCTATTAGTGGTAAGGTCGAGACCCATCATGCCTGCTGCAAGACCTGCATCAGCATTATCGACCATGACATAATTTCCAGAAGAATATCGATCGACTTGTCCGAGAAGTGCAGCGCCCTCTTCTCTCTTGATGTCCGCGAGAACTTTGCGATACGCAGCAAGACGTTCTTCATCAGTGTATTCGTGAGCTTCCAAGGCCGGACCGATAGCATTCTTGTCGGTGTCGGAAAAGATGCCAGTGTCGGAAAAGATGCCAGTGTCGCTGAAGCCATCATCATCCTGTTCGCCTCCACCAACGACCATGTTGTGTCCTGCAGTCGCAAAGGTCTCGTGCTCAGGAGAGATGCCGGGAATACCAAGCTGGCGCATGTAGATGGACCAGCCTTTGCGCATCAAGGCCTTCATCACCTTGGCCTCCATGCGTGAGAAGATCTTGCGGGAAAGCTCAGCACCAAGATCGGTGTATGTGAAGTAGACAAACCCGTTATCATCTCTGATAACCTCCAGGTATGGACGAAGACCGATGAAGCTGAGACCTTCGCTCTGGAAGGCGGTCACTCCCAAACTAAGGACCTCGAACCACATGGCGATGTCCTGATCCGAGAGCATGGTGTGATCAGCGGAGAGAGTCTGGAAGGGCCAGTTGCGAGCATGGCCACTGACAAGCATACCAGGACCAACTCGACGTGATGCCTCGGCGATGGTAGCCTTCTGACGCTCTGAGAACCCAGTACAGTTCATGCCAGCAAACAGGAAGTCCATGAGCAATTTGTTGTCGAGACCAACTTCACGAGGGATTGGGCTGCCTGGATCCACCTTGACAATGAGTATCTCCAGTTGACGCATGTAGGTCTTGAACAGGAGATCTCGCTGATCCAAGGTGTACAGGTCTGGGGTGTACCAAGGGAACTGCAGGTTGTCAGAACATTTGAACGCTTGTCAATAGAGGGTATTCTTACCTTGTACAAAGTGCTGATCGTGCTCTCGAAGGTACGTTGGAAACTGCGCATGGCAAAAGGAGACTGTACATAGATCGGTTAACTTATTGCAAGTCCTACCGAGTAGGAGACTTACACGCTGCGGATATTCAGCATGGCGAATCACGCCGTTCATCTCTTCGGCAGTGAAGAAGCCCTTGAAACCACTGGTGTAGATATCATTGGTCTGTACAACGGTGGGGATGCCGAACTTCTCGCGATTCCAGATAACACAGCGAGCTCGAGGGAAGAGATCAGCCATCAGTTCAGCTTGATCGCTAAGCTCAACCGTGACATGGCGCTGTCCGAGTTTTGGATGTCGCATGCGAGCAGGGCCAAAACCGTGTTCCCAAGCTTGCGCAGCAACCTCGGTTGACGCAGTCTCAACATAAGCATCCATGGTCTTGCCAGTAGATCGTTCCATGATTATGTGAATTGGAAAACCCTCCTCATGTGCCTTGATCAAATCATCGAAATGAAGGTGCTTGCAGATGAACTGCTGGACTTCTGCCATAGTAAGTCCGTAGGGGATCTGGAGGAAGTCGATAGTTAGCCATCATCGCTTGAGCAGTAGCACAATAATAAAATGGTTCTTCGTATGAATGCAAGGCATTGCAGTGCATTTGTGTAAGTTTGTGGTCCTTGGTGTAGGGTTTGCACCGATCTGAAACAAAACTATGTATAGATCCGCTGCAATAGCCCAGCAGATCTCCCATTCTCGGTCATAAAAGGGCATCACAAGCAGTAATTTGAATGATGAAGACGAGCTTGTATGATTCAGAAGCTGTTAACTCACATTCTTGATTCTGATGACACCATTTGCTCGAGGAACAAACAAACGGGTACGATCGACGAAGGGAGGATCAGAGTTGGGATCGAAGGCGACAACAGAACCCATCGCAGCCATAGGTTGGTGAAAACTGTGGACTGGAGCTTGTTGACTGAAGGTAGTGTTGAAGGGAGGATAAGAGTTGCTCGGTGTTCGATGCGCCCAATTCATCGGTTGAGATGTTGGTATTGCGGAAGTGAGACGGCGTGGTGGAATAACGTATGAAGCAGATGGTTGTGCACCAGAAGTCATGTGAGGACGAGGTGGAAAAGATTGGTTAGTGCCGTGAACACGGTCATGGTGCGCGACATTGACATCGCCTCGGTGACGACTGTAAAAACGGTGCTCTGGGTTGTCTTGCGGTCTCTCAACAATCGCTGGTCCTGGCTGTGACATCTCGGGCGACACGAATGGGTCTTCCTGCTCGACAGCGCCACCAACGATGGAAGAGGATGAAGTAGAGGTTTGATCGTTATCCATCTTGACTGAAGTGATTTAGTGGTTAGATATGAAGAAGAACGGAGGGGAAAGGTGAGTAGCAAGGATAGAAGGAGGAATGAAGAAGAGAAGAGTGAGAAGAGGAGTCTCATCCAAAGTATAATGATGTGTCCATTGTATGCTCGTCCATGCAGTTGATCGTGAGGTGAATTGAACAGGATGTCGTATAGAAAGACACAATGGTTAGTTGCTTCTGTACTACCGCGACTTTCCGCTGTGGCTTCGAAGGCGGTGGCGGACCTCAATTGCACAAGCCCACCAACACCCCAAAAACAAGTCTCACCCCTGACTTCGACAATGCTCACACCAGCGGAAAGCATGATACACATTCACCGGCTGATGAATGTAGCAGGTTTGCCGATGCGGTGTGGCAGTATGGCTGGTCATTGCGATCAGTGGGAAAGGGGCTCGTAGTGTGGCTGGCGGACAGTAAGCGCTTCGATATGTGTAGACAGCCGCCAGAAAGAGCAGTTCGTTAATGGAACCTACCTACCTTGCGCAAAGGTTAGTATTCAGGGAGCCTCCTATTGCATAACCCAAGGGGACGTCAGCCGGTGCACGTTGGGCCAGTGTTTTCAGCACAGGCATATAGGAAAACAGTTTCGCAGACAATGCCAAAAGGCGAAAAGTGACAAACAAGGAAGAACCCAGTTGGGCACGGCACTGATGTCCATGTTCATTGATTCTGAAGCTTTGTTAATGTGCTTCAATGCTTTTCAATTGGTGCAAATGCTGTTCACACCGTTCTGGTTCTTCCATGTCGTCAACCGTGGTCACATGACTCAGGGGGCCACGACCTGGCAAGTTCACAGCCTTGCGCACTCCGGTTGCGTATGCAGGACATGCCGGACATGGCGGCACCATGTATGATTGCTGGCCTCTGTTCCGGATGCGTAACTCTGCCATCGGCGCATTATTCCTCTGTTGTTTTGTCAAGCTATTCTAGTCGAACTGTCCATGATAAGCAAACAGTATACCATGGCGGCCATCACACTTACAGGAGTCAAGAAAGACTCGGCAACAAACCGAGCCCTGGCGTTCAACTAGATTGGAACGTTAGTGTATGGATCCTCCTCGCGTTGTTCATGACATACGAAGAGCTTCATCTCGGAGATTTCTTTATCAACTTCCTCCATGAATTGAATGATGAAGTCCACCAGCTTATGCTTCAACATTTCTTCGGTATGTGTGTTGGTAATCAGGAAAGAGATATCATAGCCCTGTCTCTCTTAGACTTTGCGACTCGAGGAGCTTCGCTTTGCCTACCTTGACCGCTTTCCGTCTCAATATGAAAAACGATTCAGCACGCTGGGTTAGGAAACGAGTAAACTTGTGGACCAGGATGTTCTCGATCTCGTCCGCCTGCTTTATGCGTATGCTGACACGCACACTGTTGACGGAAGGCTCTATGAAGACCTTCTCATTTTCGTTTCGTGCAATGGTTAGCGGATTTAACAGGACTTCGGGAGAGCTCGCTGCTTCTATCTCTGGCACATTGTGTCTTTCCGAGGCCTGTGAGGCAAAGTTGGAGAGGGAGAGCGCTGCAGTGAGAGAAGACCGGACACATTGGAGGTATGGACGCAATGATTGTGACTGAGCATTGTGTTAGCTGGTATAGACTTCCTATGGCATGGAAGGGCAGGCAGACCATTTTCAATGCGCTCCGAGAATGATAGAGGTTGATCTACGGCCACATGGGAGCAGATTTATTGTTGAAAAGCACACTCCCGACAGGCTCGACTTCGTAATGTCTCCAGCAGGTCAAAGGTTCTGTCGCGCTGAGGAATAGCGAGGTGAGTTGTGGACTGTTGTGAAGACTGCGCATGGAGGGGGATGAGCCGCAACCACTTGCCTGTCATCTTCTGGCCGTGAATCGTGACCGCAGGTCGCGGCGGGTGACTGCCTTGGCGGCGAATGACGTGCCTGAACTGCCTAAACTGCCCTCGAGTCTCGCCGCATTTGTTATTTCTAAACATTTCTCTACACTTCATCCATAACACAAACCTCTCCCTCTCTTTGTATCCTTTTCGCGAGCGGTAGACAGGATGGCGACCATACCAAGTAAGTGTCCTAACAATTACAGCGCGCACAGATTGCTAACAATGCCTAGTTGTCATCAAGCATCAGGGTAAGAAGTACAATGTTGACCTTGACCCTGCCGCCAATGGCGAAATGCTCAAACTGCAACTCTACTCCCTCACCGGCGTCGAACCCGATCGTCAGTCGGTCCTCATCAAGGGCGGGAAGCTGAAAGATGACACCGATCTATCCAAGCTCAATGCAAAACCTGGCCAGCTCTTTACCATGCTCGGTACTGCCTCCTCCGAAGGTAGTGCGCTGGTGGCGCCAACCGAGAAACCGAAGTTCCTCGAAGACATGACCGCAGCAGAGGCGGCTGCACAAGAAGGTGCTACACCGGCCGGCTTGCAAAACCTAGGCAACACTTGCTACCTCAATTCCACCTTACAGGTGCTGCGAAGCATACCGGAGATGCAAGATGAGTTGCAGACCTACATTCCGGAGACCAGTTCAACGAACACTTTGCAAAGTCTGACCCAACTCGGACTTGCTGGACTCGCTTCAAATGATTTGACTGCCGGGCTGCGCGACCTTTACAAGCAAATGTCCGAGACCCAAGAGGGTTACAACCCTTCGTTCTTCCTGCAGACTCTGCGACATGTGTATCCCCAGTTCGCACAGATGGCCAAGAGTGGTCATGGTTATGCGCAGCAAGATGCGGAAGAGGTTTGGTCACAGATTCTGCACCAGATTCGACAGAAACTCAAAGTCAAGGGCGGCAACGATGAGCGGGACATCGCGTTCATTGATCGGTACATGGCTGGCAAATTCCACACCTCGCTCGCACCTCCTGCAGAAGTGACTGAGAATGAACCAGTCGTGGAGTCCGACGAGACGTTTCTGAAACTGGACTGCCATATCGGCAATACTACCCAACATCTGCGAGACGGAATCCTCGCCGGTTTGTCGGAAGAGATTGAGAAGAACTCGCCTACCTTGAATCGTGACGCCATCTACACCAAAACTTCCCGTGTTTCTCGACTTCCGAAGTACTTGACAGTGCACTTTGTACGATTCTTCTGGAAAAAAGATGTGCAGAAAAAGGCGAAAATTCTGAAAAAGGTCACATTCCCCGAGGAACTTGACGTGGTTGAATTCTGTACAGACGACCTAAGAGACCGGTTGATTCCAGTGCGAGACAAGGTACGGGACATCCGTAAGGACGAACAAGATGTCGAGAGAGCGCGCAAACGACAGAAGTTGCGACACAAACAAGAACAGGATCGACAGGAAGAAGAGCTGAAAGCACAAGAGGCAGCACCAATCGCCAAATTGCGAGATCAGAAGGAAAAGAAAGAGACGAAAGGAAAGGAGGCCGAAGGAGGAGACATGGATGTTTACAAAACCGATGCCGAGTATGAAGCCGAACGTGCAGCATCCATCAAGCAGGCGAAAAAGGAGCTATACACTCTCATCGACTCAGAACTTGCGGCCGATGAAGGTGCGAACAAGTCGGGACTCTATGAGCTGAGTGGTGTCATCACTCACCAAGGTGCAAGTGCTGATAGCGGACACTACACCAGCTTCGTGAAGAAGCAGGGCAAGGTTGTGGATGATCCCAAAGCGCCTGGAGGCAAGCGCAGAGAGGAAGATGGCAAATGGTGGTGGTTTAACGACGACAAGGTCAGCGAGGTTGATTCAGAGAGGATTATGGCTCTGGCTGGTGGTGGCGAAAGTCCCTCTGCACTCATTCTGCTCTACCGAGCCATCGAGTTGCCTTCGAAAGACGAAGTCCAGGAGTGAACGTTGGGATGGTAGCGGTGATTTGCGGCAATGATGACGATGCAGCCGGTTTTCTGAAGCATCATAAGCGTTGCATAGCGAATGAAAGCACCCATGGACATAGATGGTTGGCTGTATGAGTTATGTCTAAAGATCAGAATGGGCATGTCCTATCGATGTGACTCAAAGGTTACCACCGATTCGAAGAGTCATGTTCTTGAGTCTGGCGTGAATGTCTAGGAATGAAGTTGCTGATAAGTCCGAAATGAGTCGAGATCACGTGACAAATCCTTCTTCTTGGCACTGACACCCACAACTGCGCTTTCCCTCTACCCATCGAATTCTTTCTCGAAGTGACTTGTCAAAGCATCAACGTCGACCCATCGCACATCACGCCTAGACAATCAAGTCAACCTTCGAATCCGATAATAACAGCAACTCGCAATCATGGGTAAAGTTCACGGATCTCTTGCCCGTGCCGGCAAAGTAAAGTCGCAAACTCCCAAGGTCAGAGCAGCAATCCTACATCGCCACAGCTTTCATCATCGTCCATGGTCTAAAACTATCACACGGATCAACACTGATGCATGTATCGCAGGTCGAACCCCAAGAGAAGAAGAAGACCCCCAAGGGACGCGCGAAGAAGAGAATTACATACACCCGACGATTCGTCAACGTAACGATGACTGGTGGCAAGAGAAAGGTATGCAGGACATGCTCGCACCAAAGCATGACAACCCATCTATACAAATTAATGCTTACGACTAATACAGATGAACCCGAACCCAACATCATAAGGATATTTCACGATGAGAACGGGAGGAGAGTTCGGGACGATGTTCGGGAGTGCAGTTCACAACTTTCCGATGCAGATATGAAAGGAGGTTGGGCAGTTCAGGTGGAAGATGCCAATTGTTTGTCAACATCGAAATGCATTTCACATGGTGATCCGGGAATAAGTTCTCTAGAGCATGACAACTGTACATGGCTTGAAGATGGGATCTATTATGATGATCGGACATGGCGTTTTTGGCTGCTACATCCAGAATCACAAAAATGCACGTCCTGCCATTCTTCCTTTTCACATGTACAAATTCTGGCTGAGATCTTCTTCCGCTCGACGCGACACAAGACGCCCGTAGTGATTCTGCTTGCTCGATCTACTGTCGTCCTTGGCCCACAAAGGACCATGGATATCCTTTGTGGTGCTACCATCAGTGGAATCTTGACCTATTGAAGACATCGAAATCCGCTCTGGGGAGAAACTGGCGACGTGGAGGACTCTGTATCAATATGCCGACGAAACCGATGAAGCCCACCCTTGATAAAGCAAGAGCCTCATGTTTCAAGCTGTATGAGTGGGTTTTGTGTTGCGCGGATTTCGCGGCATGGTATTGGATAAATCGAAAAGAAAGTCTGGCCTGACTCTTAAGACTAAACCTCTCTCGTCAAACTGACCACCACCATCATACTACATTGATGGTCGGAACAAAGAGTCAAGCAATGCATCGGTGGGTTCGTGTGTACACTGAAGCTATATAATGTCCTCTTCTCGTTCGGCCTCTGCCATTGTCATCTTCCTTCCGTGTGTATATCTTCACTGAACTAAATCCAGTTGTGTATCTGCTAAAATCAGCCTACATGGCCGAAGCAAATATCGACACTGCCTTCCAGGCAGCCATGGGCGCCGGCAAAATCCATGGCGCTATCATCTCTGCTACCGATGCAGAGGGACGCTTTGTCTACGAGAAGACACTCGGCGAACGCACTCTGCTGTCTGGCGAGAAGAAACCCCACCAGCTCGACGACGTGCTCTTCCTGGCCTCTGCTACCAAGCTAATGGCTACCATCGCTGCGCTACAATGCGTCGAGGATGGACTTTTGTCACTGAGAGGCGATCTCTCGTCCGTCGCGCCTGAGCTTGCCGCCAAGCAGGTCCTCACCGGATTCTCTGAGGACGGCGAGACGCCGCTGCTCGAGCCGCAAGCCCGCCCTATCACCCTCGAAATGCTGCTTACGCACAGCTCCGGTCTCGTGTACCATTTCATGAATCCTACCGTTGCCCGTTGGCGCGAGAAATTTCCCGCTCAAAGCGCCGAGGGAGACACCAAGTTGCGTGTTGAAGAGATGCTTACTTATCCGCTCGCCTTCCAACCCGGTGCTGGATGGATGTACGGCCCTGGTCTTGACTGGGCTGGCAGGGTAGTGGAGCGAGTGACGGACAAGACGCTCTGCGACCGTATGCATGAGCGCATCTTTAGCCCACTCGGCATCAAAGACGCACAATTCTACCCAGTGACACGCGAGGACCTGCGGGCTCGCCTGGTCGATCTGAACCCCGACGACCCCGACGCTACTGGGCGTGCTGTGCTAGGTGGTGGAGGTGACATGAATCTACGCACCAAGGGCGACTACGGTGGCCACGGGCTCTTCATGACCGGCCTGGACTACGTCAAGGTCTTGCGCTCTATACTGGCCAACGATGGCAAGATTCTTAAGCCGACGACGGTCAATGACATGTTCGAGCAACACCTTGGCCCGGAAGCGTCTGCGGCCCATCAGGTTGCCATGGCCAGCCCTTTTGGTGTCTTCTTCCGCGTCGGCGTTGCGCCCGGCTCGAAGGCGGGCTACGGACTAGGAGGCCTGCTTACCCTGGAAGACGTTGAAGGATGGTACGGCGAGCGTACCCTTACCTGGGGAGGCGGCCTGACCTTTGCCTGGTTTATAGACCGCAAGAACGACCTGTGTGGTATCGGGGCCGTTCAGGCTTCGCTGCCGGTCGACGGAGGGACCATCGACGCGCTCAAACAGACCTTCCGTCACGACATCTACCGCAAGCGCACTGCCTGGCAGAAGGAGCACGCATCGTGATGGAGATCGAGGTCGCGATCCTCTTCAAGATTTTAGCATAGATAGTAGTAATTGAAAGGCTCTCTCAGACACGTGCGAGTCTTCCTCTGCTGCGCATTGTTGTAAATGCCCGATGGAATCATAGAGTAGGTAGTGAAAGTCAAACAGGGAACATTGAGGAGCAGGAGGTTTTACCAATGGCACTGGTGGTAGACGTTCCGTGAGCGATCCTGGCAAAACTCCGGGGCTTACCTAAGTACTTGGTGGTTGCATCGTGTCTGCGCAGCCTTGTGCCAAATGTTTTCCAATTCCAAACACAAGCTTCCCTACCTTCGGACACAATTCCGTCACGAGCGTCAACTGATGAGAGTGGTGACAATGCAGGCGCTTCGGCCTGCACTGGGGCGTCAAGCTCGACGAGCTACGAGGTTTGCGCCGCAGCTTCGACGGTCACAGCACAACCAATATGGCCCTCATAAAGAATACTTCCAAACGCCAGGCCAGATGCCTGCGCCCGACACCACGCCCTACACAGCGCCGTATACTCCACAGGTAGTCAAGACACCGACAGCTACCGGTCCGTCACTCTTTTCCCGCTTCTACCGATCGGTCTTCTGGGCCACTCTTTTCTCGACCTTAGGCCTCATTGCAGGCACGGCTCTCATCAGCTGGGAGTACATTCAGCCGCCTTTCGAGCCCGGATCGGAAGAGGAGCAGGATCTGTTTGAGGAGATATTGGACACAATGGAAAGCCATCCTCTTGTGCTGTCGCTACGGCATGACAATTGGATCGAAGACAACTTCTACGCTGGGCGGGTCAACGGTGCCCTTGGAGGACAAAATCTGGTTGGCGAGAAGCTTACTGGGCCACGTGGGATCACGATGAAGGCCTTCAGACACCCTTCGCAGCCCATCACGATGATGGTATTCTTTCTGGGATTTGGCATTGAAGGCTGGCCTGATGTGGTATGGCACGCAATACAGCCGCTCTAGGGTCTGCTTGGCTAATTTTTCTGCTTAGATCCATGGCGGAGTGATTACGACCCTTTTGAAAGAGAGCGTCTACCAACACCTAGAGAATCACCACCGTGATCTTGGGACGATAACGGCCGAGGTTTTTGACGTGACTTTCAAAAAGCCCATGCGTCCAGGGGACATTTATTCGATCCTTGTTCCTCACGCGGACGTTAGCGATATTCCGAACGATGAGGATCCCGAGGCAAAGATGGTACACGTAACGCCTATTATTCTGCATATCGATCAGCCCGTGAGGATCGAGTTGACAGACGTGCCTTCTGGACTCCCGCAGCCTCCGGCGGCTGGGGAGGTGCTCCACACAACTGGTGGACAGCCTGTCTTTGGCGAAGCCCAGAAAGCGGCTATTCCAAACCTGCATGCAGGAGCCGAGGTCTTTGTTATGATGCGTCCAAATGTTACCGACGCTGCTGTCGGCCAGGATGATGTTGACTGAGGCGCATGAATCTCATGGAGGCGAAGGCCTAAATCGCGTGAGGTGGGAGGGCAAGAATCTTGTTGTTACAGAACAACCGACGCGACAGATGCGTACGATGGCGAAGCATGGCGGCAGCACCGGTAAGCACTCCCTTGAATGCAGGTGTCATGCCTCGGTTGCGATGATTGACATTGCTTCACAGTGCAAGTTCGCTCGATAGGCACGGCCTGTAGCATCTCGCATCGGGATGATCTCGACCGAGAGCCGAGCAGTTGGTCGGATTCGACCTTCACGCAGGGCTTTGGCATGAGAACATTCATGTACGTCGTAGCGAAGGATGGACAAATCACCGTTGAAGGAGTGGTCCGACATGTGGAAGCCACCTTGCAAGCGAATTCGAGCAGACATGGTTCTTGCCTCGTATCGGAGAAAGGCAGACCCTCTCTTACCTTCGGGCAGAGTATGCCAAGACGTCGACTTGCATGAAAAGTACCGAGGCTCTGGTGAGGTGTGGCCGATTTGGTGTTCGAGATTTTCAACAAGGTCATTTTAGGTGTCAGTGGCTGCATCGTCCACTCGACAGGGGCTCGGAAGTCTGACTACATTTGGACGTTATCCCTGGCTGTCAAGTCTCCTAGTGGTGGGAAATGTAAAGGGAACTGCAAGGGCGGCATATTGTGCGCCCAGAGGACGGGAGGCTCTGTGGCAGAAGCAGACGTCTTTGTTCGTGGTTTGATTGCCACAGGGTAAACGAAACTTGGAGGAAGCATACGCTGGGAGGAGCGAGAATGACAATATGCCCCTTGAAATCGTCCAGTCAATCCTGAGTCGGCTCCAATGACTCCTTCGAGGTAGGATAAGGAAGATGATGCTTGACAGCTTTATTGACAACGAAGGTCCTGTTCATCTCAGTCTCTCACATTACTTAGCCGATATCTACTGCTTCCTTCAGGATTGAATGGATGCGCCAAGTCCTATTACTCGTCTTTCAGCCGCCAGGAGACACTACTTGCCTCGAGGGAGATATGCCTCGGTATGTTGCCGGCTATCAAGTCAATGGGTGGCTCAAGCATTATTGAGGGGCGCAACATTTGACCCTGGAGATGCGGAGAAGTGGATCGCAAAGCACTCGTAACACAAATAGAGAAGAAGAGGTTCCACAGACCGAAAGTTGCCTCTCGTCAATTTCCAGCCCCTGGACAAGAACCCTATACGGAGTATGGTGTTCCAGAAAGCATATGAGATTCACGACTGGAACGTGGTTCGCTTGGATCCGATCTATGATGCTGGAATTGGGATTATGCCTTGTGTTTTCCCTGTTCGGGCGCCGAACCTCCACGTTTGAGAGGCAAAGAGTGGTTGAACCCCAGACCCCGCAAGCTTTTGCCGGAATCTGCTTTAGTGACTGTCGGTGGCACCGGCCAGTTCAATAATGCTGGCCAGGCTTTCCTGGTGCTTGGGAGGCTTGTATCATTTAGTGCTGGCGCTTGGACACACGCTTGGGCATCATGATCACAGGGTTACTTGTCATGCTTGGCTTACGATGTATCATTCTGTTAACCACCCGGAATATTGGTCCTTTCTGGCGATGAATTGAACGAAAGGAATATGCAAGAAGATGACGAGAGATACACCTTTGAAGCTTTATGGCTTGTTGAACTGGAAGTCAATTGATCGAGCCTCGCTGTAAAGAGTAGAATACGCGATTATATCAGCATGCGTCCAAATAGTCACAGAGTAGGAAAGATAGTCGTCACCAGAGAATTAGTTGCAGCAAGTTAGAGATCGCTTAAGCCTGTGAGCGGCAGTAATCAATCCTTACAAGTTGCAACTGTCAATTGTTCCCAATCCATCATTCACCGTTGACCGTCGATCTTTCCATGTGCGCTGGGACATTATTCCCAGCGGCTTTACCTGTCTTCGCTTGAATTCATTCAATCCTCGATAAAAACAGCAAATACTGCATCAACAGCTGAAGCCTGTCCATGTCTCTCTGTCATCGTTATTCTCATCAAAATGTGGCGAAATCTCGAACGCCTGCAGTAATCGCATGTCAATAGCCATGTCCTTGCGTCCCACCTCGATGCCACTCTCTCTTCCATCCATGCGCAAGCGGCTTTTGCTCCCTCCACAAACCACACCACAGTCCCACCTTGCAACCTCTTCTTCCTCTAGTCTCGACCGGCTTTATCGCCCCTCCCCCTCCCTCCCCCAGTCAATCAATCTACTGCACGCCATGACCAGCCATCAGAGTTTCCCCAATGCTCTGCTTTTCTGCATTGAGTCTCGCCCCGGTCTCCCCTTCTTCCAACAACTCAATGCCCCATTTTTCATGAAAGGATCGCTTCTCGACAAATGCTTCGGTGCAAGGTCCCGGCAGAAGCACTGAAAGAGATATTGTCTTTCTGAGTCGATCACCCTGACCAACTTCTTCCCCGTGGAGTACATCAGTTCACTGCTTCCCCAGTTCCATCTTCTTTCTCTTCCCTTTCTTTCTTATACTGCTCTTCAAGCTCTCACCTTTTTTCCACGGTTGTCCTCACCGTGTCACATCCTCTCCACCTTATATCACGCCTTCCCTGTCGCCCATCATGACGACCGCACACGACTTGACGACCACACACGACATGGCCACCACACACGACACGAGGCCCACACACGACGTGGCGTCCACACACGACACGAGGCCCACACACGACATGAAGCCCACACAGCATCCCGAGACCAGCAGTTCCAGCGATGTTGCTTCGTCACCTGTGGTCGACAAGGACCCTACGAACCATATCGAACAGGTCCATACCAACGAGAGAGTCCCGGGACATCCAGCATATTATGAGAAAGATGGTCTGCGAACCTATGGCGACGACGAGGACCACGACCATGAACCTCCTGTAAGCAACATTCCAAAGAACCCAAACTCACCCCTACTAATCTTTGCTTCTTGTAGATGACCATGAAAAGAATCTTCGCCTTGGTCGCCATGGCCTTCCTGTGGACTGGATCCCAAATTCCGGTGTACATCCTTGGCGGCATCCCACCGTACATCTACAGTGATATTGGTGGTGTAGATAATTGGATTTGGTTCGTCCTGGCATACCTCCTGGCTCTCGCTGCCATTTGCCCATTCGTCGGCTCCATCTCCGATCTCATTGGCAGAAGATGGGTCGCCCTTGGTGGTTCAGGCTTGCTTGTCATCGCCATGATCATCTGCGGCACAGCAAAGCATATGAACATCTTCATCAGTAAGTACTCATCTGCCCATCTCTATTTAATTGTCGCTGACCTCGTTTTAGTGGGCATGGTCTTCTCAGGAGTTGGTGCGGGTATCTGCGAGCTGACTTCCCTGGCTGTCACTGCTGAGCTGGCTCCTACCCGAAAACGAGGCAAATATGTGGCCATCCTCGTCTTTACCATTATTCCTTTCTGCCCATCCGTCCTTTGGGGTCAATTGATCGCTTATCACGCCGGCTGGAGATGGTGTACTCTCTTCTGTGGAATCTGGGCTGCCATTGGTTTCTTCGGCACTCTGGGCTTCTACTTCCCTCCACCTCGACCAAACTCCCGCGGCTTGACGAACAAGGAGATCATCGGCGAGATCGACTTTGTCGGTGGTGGCCTCTCCATCATTGGCATGATCCTGTTCTTAGCCGGCTTGCAATGGGGTGGCTACCAGTACCCGTGGAGCTCGGCGCATGTCCTTGCACCTCTCATCATCGGCCTGCTCTTCCTCTTCGTCCTTTTCCCCATCTGGGAAATCAAGTTCGCAAAGTTCCCCATGTTCCCATCGCGAATGAAGAAAGAAGCCAGGATCCTTACCTTGACCTTGATCATCACCGCCATTTCTGGCGCCAACTTCTTCTCCATCATCATGTTTTGGCCGACTCAAGCTTTCAACGTCTATGGCCACGACCCAGTCGGAGTTGGTATTCGAGGTATTCCCGTCGGTTTCAGCATTCTGGCAGGTGCCGTCATTGTCCTCTGGCTCTTGTCGGTCTTCCGTGGACACAATCGTGAGTTGATGATCTTCTCGTCGATTCTCATGACTGCTGGCTGTGGCTCGCTTGCATGCGCAACACGATTCAACCTGCACACTTTGTGGGGTCTTTTGATCCTCGCTGGTTTGGGTATCGGTGGCATCGTTGTCCCTGCGTCCATCATCACCACAATCATCTGTCCCGACGACATCATTGCAACGGTCGCCGCCCTCACCTTGTCAATCCGGGTTATCGGTGGCTGCATCGGGTACACCGTCTACTACAATGTCTTCCTCAACAAATTCGTCCCCAACGTCATCTATTATGTTGGAGGAACCATGGAATTGGAGCTGGGCATCACCAACGCTACCTACATTGCGGACGCCATCGGACTTACCGGAGCCAGCTTGCTTGATGGCATCAAGGAAATTCCTGGTATCGCAGGTAACGACACTGCGTACGAAATGGTGGTGCTTGCCGGTCAAATCGCATATGCTGAGAGTTATAAGTATGTGTACTTGACCAGCATTGCTTTTGGATCGATTTCCATCATTGCCAGCATATTCTTGGGAAATATCAACAAGTACATGGATGACCACGTCGCTGTGGTTATGCATTAAGTGGAGTATTTTCGATTTGGTGATGGCTCTGGCCTGTTTGATTGTTCCTCGAAGTCGCCTGGTTTCAACTTCCTGGATTGGACTCGATCCATGCAGGGCGAGTACTTTTGCGACATCCTGTTTTGGTGTCGAGGGTAAATACCATATATGTGAATAAGAATGAAGTGTTATGTCAATGGTGTTCGGACAAAGTCTTTCGCTTTCTCTGCGACCAACTCTCGCGTTCCGAGTCCGTGGTTCACTAACCGGGAGGATACCTCTCGTGCCAATCGAGGAGGTGATAGGCTCTCCCATGAGTTGCGAGCTGTAAATATGTCTTGGAGGAGGGCGCTTGCAACTTGGTCACAGGGCTCGCGGTTGCATTTTGACGATGAACAGCTCAGAAATCCAGTAGAGTTGCTGTAAGGGCTGCGTGACTTGTTGCGAGGTGAAAGGGTCCAGGAGAGTCAAGACGGGTTGAGGACATATATATGACCCTCTTTCAGGCAACCAGCTGTGGTTGAAATAGACAATGTCCGTTTTCTGTCTTGATACGGATACGTCAGACCAAGGATAAGTAGGTTGATGCCATGGATACGAAAAACGAAGGATCCAGAGGTCCCAGTATACGGATACGGTATGGTCAAACGAGGATTTTCCGTAAGAGCCAATCAGAGTACTTGACGACAGATGGTGAGTTGGCGAGGCTGGATTGGCGAATATGGTGATTGGCTGGAGGAGTCATCGCGCCGAGAGGTGGGTGCAGGGCCAAGCTATTGTACGAGGTCTTGGGGCCATGGATCACATCCATGTCGTCCAATTCAAGGGATTTGTTCAGCCGGGAGTAGCGGGCGAATGTGCTTCGAGAGTTGTGGGATGTGAAGCTCACAAGATGATGTTCCGTGCAATGGTGCTCGGGACCTTGTTGAAAGCGTTCTGGGCTGGTACCGAGGATATAATAGGGAGAAAGGTTGGATGTGAAAAGAGGGTGAAAGCGGGACTAGGAGGAAAGATCAATTCCCCGTTCTCGAAGAATAGCCGTGGAAGTGTGGAAAATGTTCAGTAATCAATTCAGGCTTGGAACTGGTACCCTAGAAGCCTCGGTGCCGTATAGCTCTAGGTTTGACAGACTTGAGTTCAGATTCCTGGTATCTACATACCGACCTAGGTATATATATCACGTCGCTCCTCACACTGGGAGTTGTTTGATCCCGACTGCCGAGGTTGGGCCCGTCACTTGTTTGACACTTGATCCTGCGATGCGGCCGTGCCGTATGCAAGGAACGTATTTCGCTTAGGAGGGGTGGACAACATCGAAGGGTGATCCGGGGACGGGACCAATTTTGTTCCATGAGTTCCATCACTTGTCCCCACGCCGTAGGGCAAGGACGTATCGGATTGTCATGCAAGCCATCGTCAGCGAAGATGATCCGACGCCGGGCCTATCTTGTTCCATGGCGCAACGTGGGGATGGGTGAAAGTTCGTCCCTGGGCCAGATATAATGTCTGGAGTTGTGGAGAGGCCAGTTACATTGATTGTCTCATGCTGGCAGGCTTGGTGTCGAGTCGGGAATCGGATGAAAGACAGCTTGCTTGTCTCCGTGGCATCGGAATGCGGCGTATATATTGCACCGGTGTCCGGATTCTGGGGCACGTGATATTTGGGTAGTCTGCATGTGGATTTTCCCCGTGTGATGACATATCTATACTCCCTTCCACCGCGCGTAGACGACATTGCCAAGGGGAAGTCCTGTACGAGCTTGTATACACTCGATGTTGAGAATCGTCCATTGATTTTTGTGGCGAGTTGTGACCGGACTCGAGTTTTGGACGATTTTAAGGACAGGTGATACACACGACCATGGAAGCCTATAGTTCCATCTTGCCAAGTCCGCTCAATGCAATTTCTGCCAGTGTTTCTCGCGAGGCCTTGTCGGCATCGTCGAAGTCGAAGTCAACCTCGGCATCTGCGTCGGCGTCGGCGTCTTTGAACCAGAGTCTTGCATGGCCGTAGGAAATGCACAATTCTTCTCCGGCCTTGATGTCGCGTAATGCGGTGTAGACGATTACTTCAGTGTCGGTATTGCGTTTCCAACCCACGTTCTGGGCTCGAGTCGAGTGGTTGAACATGGATCCTAGGCCGAGCGCAAGGGCTTGAGTCGTGGTGCGGCCGTTCTTTGACGGCCAGTAGCTGTTTGTCGCAGAGTCAGCATGATTTCGGCCCACATGGTAACGATAGCCATGGCCAGTGCATGCCTGGAAGCGAAGCAGACTGGTATGGAGAATAAGCGTCTGGTAGAGACTTACTAGGTGTAATGTTGCAAGCAGGTGTGCTGGGTGTACTTTTCGACTTCATCCTCACTGAACACCAGAACTGGGCTGACCTCGATCACGGTGCTGCTCGGGATGTCTTGGGTTGCGAAAACTCCTCGGCCTAAGGGAGAGGTAGGCAGATTGTTAGGTCATTTGTACGGAACTCACAGGAAATGACTAAGGCGCTATCCGGTAATCGCACCAGATGGACCGCAGATGGGGTAGGGGAAGGGCGACAAACCTTTTGGCGTATTTGAGATAAGGACAAGTCCATTCGTCCTGAGGAGTGGTCGATCTCCTGCGGCAAGATCATTTTCTGGCATCCGTGACTGAAGCACTAGGAATCAAATTACGGCCGAGTCGTGTATTTTTATGCTGACGAGTTCGATTTATGCTGATGGCAGCGATATTACGAGTTGTACCGATAATGGCTCATGCCCAGGTCGTGGCTGTTGCGAATACACTATTTTGTGTTGAAAAATGTGCGCAAGATGCCAAAATGGAAAAAGCGCGCTGAGGAGGATGGATGACATCAGATCCATCCCCCTGCTTTTCCCCGTTCCGCAGCCTTGCGGCACTTTCTCTTGCTTACCTTACCTTGAATCAACTATCTGTTCTCCTTCGTGTTACTGATGCTGTCGTTGTAGTGCATCCACTGGCCGAAGGCCGATGGGTACTGGAGAGGGCGAGGTCCTACATGCTGGCTCAGGTTCGACACGATCATCCAGAATGCGCAAAAATGTTGCTCGGGTCCATGCAAAACAAGTCCGTTTATCTCGTCTTTTCGCTCCGGAATCCAGGCAGACAAGTACGTTGTGTCATACTATAAGGGATGTTCGGAATCAATACGATGATGAGGCACCACTCGACATTGCGGTATTTTGGGTCAGCACCTAAGAGTTGCAGGGTTCGGCACCTTTTGATCTCGCAGCACTGCTTCCGAGCACTTCCGGGGTAGAGACGAATGATAACCCAGACGCGGTTCTTACAAGCTCGCGATCACAGAGTCAGGCTACCCACCTGGGTAAGTCAGCCTCGTTCTCTGGGGAAGCAAGTGTGTCTCTGAACTTACGCTACCCCGGAGTTCTCGGGTTCGGAACATTTCAGTACCTTATGCATCAGGCCGTAGCTGATGTGATTGAATGCACACAAGAGGTCGTGATGACGACGTCAGTGAGGCTTTTTGCAACGGTACTCGCGCGTCTTACACGATGCAACTGGATAGCATAAGTATCGAAGCAATGCTCACCTGGATAGAAATCTGCAACAGCATCTTCCAAGTCCGTAGTTCGAATTCAAAGACCTTCTAAGGCAATCCTCAACATCCAATAAGCCATCACGAGACCAACCGTCTGAAAACACCAGCATTATCCAAACACTTCCTCACGAGAAAGTTACCACTTTCGTAATATGGCTGGACAAGGATATACTGGTATGGCCATTGACCAACCAGCTGGCTCCAGCAGAACGAACCCATATGCAGCCGAGTCATGGCTTGAACCTTGGCTCACAAAACACTCGGAGTTTTATCGCAAACACTTGACTAGAGATGGCCGTCGCGAAAGCAAATCCACAAGACGCCATAGCATAGTCAGCGACGAACTTGAGTCTCGAAAGAACTCTGTTGCTGCACCTGAAACCGAGTCCGCGGTCACCAACAGTAACCCAGCCTCTGCCGAGGAACGACGAGAAAGTGCCAACAGCGAATCATCGGGAGAAGAGGCTGCTTCCAAGAAGGAGGAAGGCCATTCGGGGTGGCGCAAGAGTGTTGGCTGGGTTCCTCATCCATGATTGGACTCACGGGGGTCAAAGATTCTTTTCAACATTGAGCGATGTTGAGGAGGGAGTTTGAAAGGGAGGCATAGCATGTTTTTGGCATTATACCCGGTGTTCATGTTGTTGCAAGGACCATCTGAACTGTTAGCATAGCACACCAATGAGGATTCTATACGGAATATTTTGGTCTGTCTCTTTTCGGCAATCCATGCGGATGCCTCATGGGATTGATCCTCGCAGAGACGGTATATCAGTCTCGTGCTAGCTAAGACGTGCGCGAGGTGTATACGGGGTAAGATAGGTCAACTCCGTGGTGCTAATTTTGGAACTGCTGGGGCAAAGCGCCGTAGGGGCGGAAACGATGAATCACTAAGTGACTGCCGACCACCAAAGGCTGACAGCTGCAACTTCTGCGATGAAGAATCAGTTTCCCCTCGAAGGAAGGACAAGAGGATGGCTTTTGGTCCATCATGGCTCCCAAACCTCAATCAAAAACTCGGAACCTCGATATCTGCGGGGAGAGGATTAATAAGTCAAAGCGTGAACAGGGGATTTCTCGACCGAGAGATCGCTGCTGCCGGTGTTGCACGTGCAAACTGGACCTTGTCGCGTCGGAATCTGCCCAACAAAGGCGCCGATTCGCGCCTGCCACGGGTCCGAAAATGGATTGTCGAGGAAATGTGGCTTGCAATTAATGAGGTTGGAATTCTTCTGTCAGCATATGCGCCAGTGACACCAAGACGGCCACGGAGTTCTATGTCCAGGATGCCTTGACGTTCAATGCCAGTTCCAGGGCGCCCACTATATAAATTCTCTGAGGCATCTCTTCCATCTGCAGTAGTTGTCTTACATCGACTCTTTCAGCCCGTGTTTGCCCCAAAGAGATTCGAGCCAACACTTGACACCCTCACATCCTTAACCTTGTCTCCACCCGAAACAGAAGTCTACTAAATAAAAAGTCCGCCTGCGCGGCCAGGCTTGTATTTATTTCTTCGTCAACCTCCTTCTCTGTGTATACTGCTCGACGTCCCATTGTCACCCATCCTCCACCACTCACAACATGTCTGTCCATAATATCGTCATCATTGGCGCCTCTTTCGGTGGCATTAGTGTTGCCCAGGGGCTCCTAAAGACGACAATCCCTCAATTGACCCAGACCGGCAAGCAATACAAGGTCATCCAGATCGCACCCAACGATGAGTTCTTCTGGAAGATCGCTGCCCCTCGAGTCATTGCCAATCCAAACGCCATGCCCCTGAACAAGGCCCTATTACCTATCACGCCTCATTTCAAGGACTACAAGCCCGAGCAGTACGAGTTCATCAAGGCATATGTCACCTCAATCGACCCTTCGAGCAAGACTGTCCACACTAGCACTTCTGCAGCCGTCCACTACGACTCCCTCGTTATTGCCTCCGGCACGACCTTCGAGTCTGCCATCTGGACCGTCACAGACGGCTCAGAGGCTCTGAGAGCCGCGCTCAAGGAGATCCATGAAAAACTCCCAAGCGCACAAACTATCCTCGTGGCTGGTGGTGGTCCTGCTGGTGTCGAAACTACTGGCGAACTCGGCGAAACATATGGCAAGAAAAAGGACATTACATTCCTTTCTGGCAGCACCTCTCTTCTTCCTAGAATCCAGAACAAGAAGGTGGGACAGGATGCTCAGAATCGCCTCGAGAAGATGGGCGTCAAGGTCATCAACGACAATCTCAAGGTCGTTTCATACACCCAGGAAGGAGGCAAATACGTCCTGAAACTCAGTAACGGGGAAACCAGGACAGTGGATGTCTTTATCGAGGCCACTGGGGACAAACCCAACAGCAAGTTCATTCCTCAAGAATGGTTGGATGAGAAGCGGAGGGTCAAGACGGATCCTCACACACTCCGCTTGGATGTTCCTGGTGTCACTGGTGTATACTGCATCGGGGCAGTCGGTAACTACTCGGATGGTTCAGTGATGGATGTCCGCTTCGCCAAACCCGCTATCGTGGAGTCCATCAAGTCGGATCTCCAAGGACAAGGTATGTACAACCCTATTCTCCTGCTGAAGGATGCGTATACTGATCGCATCTCAGCTCTGGGGCCACGCACAAAGAACATCTACAAGAAGTTCCAGAGCGACATGCAGATCGTCCCCGTCGGTTCACAGGGAGGTGTCGGCGTCCTCTTTGGTTGGAAAGCACCCAGCTTCATTGTCAAAGTGGCCAAGGCCAAGGACTTCATGATCGGACAGGCTGTCAAGGTCGTCGAAGGCACTGCTTAAGCAGTTGGTTGTGCAGGCGTGAAGCCTTTTTGCCCTTTTCATACCTGAGAGATACCCAGTCTTACCAGCGTTTGCGGTGAGGCATTCTTGTAGCGAAGGATTTAGTGTTGGTAGCATTAGCATAGAGACAAATTTTTAATCGTTCTTAAGAATCCTTCGCAAGAATACGAATCAGTTATTCATACAGGTCGCAGCCTTGTCGGAATAGTATGGAGCAAAACCCCCTGCAAGCTTCCTCTTCTCCAGCATTGACGAGGTGCCGGTCGCGGAATCTCCCGACTCTTTTTTTTGGAGCTTCCCCCGACGCAGCTGTTCCGCATCAAAATATATGCAGCCAATGGCCCTGTAAATGGGCATATCTTGTCCTGGCCAAAATATCTCTCCTCACGTGTTTCTGCTGCGCTGGTGGCCCGGTCAATAAATTCTATTTTACGTTCTAGTCGATAACGTGAAGCGTCACTGTCCTCCCTGTCCCGTCGACATGATGCTGGGGCGGCTTCCGACAGCAGTCAAAACTCCAGCTTCTGCCAAATTGTCTTCGTCACATGCCTTTAGAGCAGTGCGGAGTAGCCAGAGCTTGAGGATCTCTGCTCAGCATCTTCCTTCGTCCTCCTTTACTCAAACCTCCCGAAGACCAGCCTTTGTAGTTTGTCGAGCTTCCACCAATACCTACAGGACCTTCTCCACAACCGCAAGGATGGGTGCTTCTACAAGAACGGAAACGGATGCCTTTGGGCCCCTCGAGGTCGAGTCAGACAAGTACTGGGGTGCCCAAACACAGAGGTCGCTGGGAAACTTCAAAATCAACCAGCCGCAGGACCGCATGCCCGAGGGTGTTGTCCGAGCCTTCGGTATACTAAAAGGAGCCGCCGCAACAGTCAACATGCGATATGGACTAGGTATGTTCATGTGCTTGCTATGGAGGTCCACCAGCTGACGTGCACATCAGATTCCAAGGTCGGAGAGGCTATTCAGCAAGCCGCTGCCGAAGTCGCTGACTTGAAGCTAATTGAGCATTTCCCTCTCGTCGTTTGGCAAACTGGCTCCGGCACGCAATCCAACATGAATGCAAATGAGGTCATCTCCAACCGTGCCATTGAGATACTAGGAGGCGAGATGGGCAGCAAGAAGCCTGTACACCCCAACGATCACGTCAACATGTCCGCCAGCTCCAACGATTCCTTCCCGACTGTCATGCATATTGCAGCCGTCCTCGACTTCGAACAGAGGCTCATCCCTGCACTCACGAACCTCCGAGATGCCCTGCAGAAGAAGGTGGAAGCTTTCGACAAGATCATCAAGATTGGCAGAACTCACTTGCAAGATGCAACTCCATTGACACTGGGACAAGAATTCAGCGGCTACGTTGCTCAACTTGACCGAAACGTAGAAAGAATACAGTCCAGTCTTCCGCATCTGAGACAATTGGCTCAAGGCGGTACAGCTGTCGGCACAGGTCTCAACACATTCAAAGGATTCGCTGAGGGCATTGCCGAAGAGGTCACAAAGATGACGGGCACCGAGTTTATCACCGCGCCCAACAAGTTCGAGGTCCTGGCTGCTCACGACAGCATTGTTGAGGCATCCGGAACGCTAAACACGCTTGCTTGCAGTCTTTTCAAGATCGCCAACGATATCAGATACCTGGGATCCGGTCCTCGCTGTGGTCTGGGTGAGTTGGTCCTGCCTGAAAACGAGCCTGGTAGCAGTATCATGCCTGGCAAGGTCAACCCTACACAATGCGAGGCTATGACTATGGTCGCCGCGCAAGTCATGGGCAACCACGTCGCCGCCACAGTCGGAGGGCTGAGCGGTCAATTCGAGCTGAACGTCTTCAAGCCTCTGCTCATTCGAAACCTCCTGCACAGCTCCAGAATCTTGTCAGACGCCATGGACGGCTTCGTCGAACACTTGGTGGAAGGTCTCCAGGCCGATGAGAAGAGAATTGGTACTCTGCTGCACGAGAGGTAAGCTTCACCTGGACTACAACATTGTGCGTTAATGCTAACTTGTCTCAGTCTTATGCTTGTTACATGCCTCAACCCAGTCATTGGATATGACATGGCCTCCAAGGTGGCAAAGAATGCTCACAAGAAGGGTCTTACTTTGAAACAATCGGCTATGGAATTGAAGGCTCTGTCAGAGGAAGACTTTGACAAATATGTCCGACCAGAACTCATGATTGCACCAAAGGAGAAGAAGTGAACGCGTGACAGTCACCAAGCAGTGGGAAGCTCTGGATATTTCCCTGTAGACTTGTGAGTTCTCACTGCATTGCACTGGTGTATGGTAACTCTTGTACAGCTGGTGATGCAACATTTGATTGCTGGGCCCGCATGTTGAATGCGAAATGTAGAAATTCAGTCACAATGTCACAAAAGTCATGCAATGAACACATTCCCCGATTTCGTGACCGATTGGTATGTCTCAAGTTTTGCTGATTAACAACCAGGAAATCGCTCTTCTGGCGACTCACACTTCTTCTTCCCGTGCTATATAAAGGACCAACCTCCCATCCAACTTGCTCAACCTCGCCAGCAAAAAATCTTCTAGCCTCATTATCCCCAGTCCTTGAGCGCTGACCAGTACTTCCTTGTGCAGCAGGGTCAACTTATATATATCTATATACATGAATGCCGATTGGTCTTCGTTGCGATGTCGTCCTACATCCCCAGACGTAAGTTGACCCGCTGAGCAGTGACAGGCTTGGATACCATAATACCATAATCAGCTGTGGCATATGCTCTGGCTGGTTTCGAGTTTACGAACAGGTTGACTGCAGAACGATAAGCATACCATCACATCAACACTGGACTTGCGATACTCTCCAGTATATTCCAGTTCTCACGTTCAGTACTATGTGAACCCGATGACACATGGGTTGGGAAGGCGCCTGTTCAAGGTCATTGCTCTCCTCTGCTCGAAGTCAGTGTCTCATCCATTGAGCCAGCAAGGAACAGCATGGAGAACGCATCAGACATGCTTAGGGTGGTACCTCTCCATCCTTTTCCATCTGATGGGATGTTGAACGTGGTGATTTTGTTGTTGATGATGAAGATAGTGGTGATGAGATACACCGCACCATTTCAACCTGTTGGCAGAACGACGAGGACGCAGAGAGCAGCAACGGCACACGCCGTTCATTGACTTTGACCATGCAGGCATGAAGGATGCGGCAAAGACCATGTCGGGACGCCCCGCTTCCGCTTGCGGATCAAATGCTTTGGTCCTTTTTCGACATTCGGAGGACCTTGCCTGGCTTACGCTACGTCGAAATGGACGAGCACATGGTCACCTCAATCTGGAGAAAGCACAGCATATTCGTGACTTTTTCCGCAACTGCTGGATTCCGGAGCATGTAAGTTTCACGGGATCACCTCTTTGGCATACTCTGACATATCACCGTAGAACAAACCATCCGCCAACCAGGATCTCCAGCGTGCTGTTATCGAGCTTGTGGAAGTCGCTCGACAGAGAGAAACTCAGCTCGATGAATGGATTCAGGCTCGCCTCGAAGCTGAATGCGATGAACTCAAGAATATTATGCTCGAAGCTTTGGGAGACCCAACTCTTCTTGGCTTCTACAGCAGAGACCCAGCCCTGATCGATGCTGCTACCGACATTACCACCAGAAGTTCCAATATCGTGGTTCTCAAAAAGGGACAGTCGTTCACGGTCAGAGATTGACAAAGATATCCGCGACCGCATTCGTCAATCAGGTGAATATTTTCAGACGCTACTCGATCGCCCTGCTAAGATGTGGCAAGTTATTCTTAAGGACTTGGATTTCGATGATTACAGTGCGCTGATGCAGACGCACACATATCTCTACGACATCATAAGAGAGCATGTCGCGTTCGTGTTCCCCGCCAAAGGCCATGGCACTAACAGCCGAGAGCGTGGAACATGCAAGATCTTTCATTTTCAACCGAACGGAACATGCATCCATATCCCAATGTTGTCAAACCATTGATCATGTCTCGATGTAGCCGTAACGACATTATGATTGGCTCGGAGCTCACGTCTGGAATCGAGCCCATTTCAAAGGGAGCTTTGCCTGTGGCTCTTGTTGTCCTGGACTACCATATCCATGCCACTCGGGACTTCGATGTCAGCTTGCCAGACATGTTTCTAATGTGGCTTGCAATTTTGCAACACCAAGGAGTATCTGTTCTCGAGATACGGAACGATATCCGTGGCCGTTTCGTGTCTCTTTTTTTCCGGAAGGACCTGACTTCACTCAACATGGGGCTTTTCCAGTGATGTGATCAAGACTGTCAGTACCAATGGACAAGATTTCACCGTCCTTCTCACCGTCCTTCCGGATGCTACCTCCTTCAGAAAGGCTTGGACACCACGACAGCAACAATGACCAGGTGATTCCCACAACCACTAAATCAGACATGAGAGGCTTCCTCGCTACAGGCTGACATTCGCGCCGCAAGGTAAGCACACACTGTTCTCTCATGCTGTGCGCTTGCGTGTCGTCAGTGCTAACTGTGTGTGTCACAGCGGATACCAACCTTCTCGGTGTTGTTCGCTCAAACCTGTGAGATTCCCCAAGCTATACATATATATTAGGCCTATGCATTGCCTATGCCTCCGACCTGATGCCGTGGCCGAGCCGGAGTTCCCCTATTCAATGCTACGCTGAAGTCAATGGCTTTGCTTGCCGGACTCATCGCATGACTTACAACGGAACTTGGCGCAGGAAAGACTCCATGGATATATATCATACCGATCCACTCGCCACGGCTTAGGAAGACGGTATCGAAGGAAAACCTTACGATATTGATAAGTCAGAACATACCATTCAGTCAAAACAGCCCGATCAGCTTGCTATCCAGAAACAACGCACCTTGCTTTCATCAAATACCAAGTCTACAGCAGAGCTTCTCAATATAGCGAAAAAAAATGCACGACCTCGACAAGGACCCTAGCCAAAGGTCGTGGAATGTCCAATATATCAACAGAAGTTCAGTAGACACGACAACTTGAGGCAACATCATGTCCTTATTCATCATACCGCACTCCCCAGGGTCTCAGACACCAAACAAGTCATCCAATCCCTTGGCATACCTTCGCCATAGTCACAAACTCACAGAAACCTCAGAGCAAGACACCAACAGACCTTACTCAACGCCTCAATGACCAGTTGGCCCGAAAAAGACGTATCGAAAGCGAACAGTCCGACATCGACGAGCAGATAACCGAAGTTGACGAAAACGACAGGCTGAAGAAGCTACGCCTTACAAGACGATCCTGCGGTCTCGGTATAGAGCTGACAACAAACGAGATCGAGATTTTGAGCACGCAGTCTCGGTTAGGCAGTCTAAAAGGAAAAGAGGCCAATACATTGAAGAAGACGCTGTTGCTTCAGCGGAAAGACCTTACAATCAGACGCCATCGAATCAACACCTATATCAACGATTCAGGGCTGCCAGACATATCAAGCATATATTTGGAAGACACACAGGCCGAGATCTCTGCTCGTTTTGTGACTGCCAAATTTTTTCACAATAATAACCGGCACACACATCCTTTCACCAAGCACGGCCCAAGGTCAAGCAGCGATCAAACCAACTCCGGCGACAAATTGATCAAGGAGTATGGTTCTCAAAGCTCCCAAAAGCCAACGGTTTACTGGTGTCCCGTCACACAATCGTATGCACCGAAATGTGCCATGAAAGCCGCACACATAATGCCACAGTCCTTGGAGACGGAATTTATCGAGCACCAGTACCAGGCGCTACAAATCTATATTGTGGTTTTCAAAGGTGGACGATCATTTTCACTTCACAAGGCTTCCGATATACTGCAAGCTATCACTGATTTGAAAGCTGGGACTACTCAACCCGCTGGAGTCCATCATGAGCTTATTGAGGACAGGATCGGCGTCGCCCTTGCAAAGGAGGCTATTGCAAACACATCAAGAAGCATAAGACAAAGAATGCTTGAAGGACGAAATGTCTCCGCAATCCCTTCAACCACCGATACCGAATCGTCTGAGTATGATCTTGCCACATATACAGAGACAGATATACTAGCCAAGCGAGAGATGGCGATTGAAAATTGGAGGATCAACAACGATGTCCCACAGTTACGTCAATTTGAGGTCGCCGAGGTGGACGATTCATACCCATGCCTTGCAGATGGCTGTCAAGCAACACTAAGCACCTTTGACGAATTCCGAGATCATCTGGTCGCGCATTGCTGTGCTATTGACCGGTGTATCTTATGTGTTATTCAAGCAACTCATTCAAGGACTTATACCGGGATGTCTCTCGCGCAAGAGCTCACGTTCTCCGCCATCTACCCCCTGCATTGGTCTGTCCATGGCCAGAGTGTGGAAAGTGGCAGAGGTTGATACACAAGACACTGGTGTTCAGGGACCGGACACACTAACCATCTCCTTGGGATTTCACGGCAGTTCCCAATCTAGACTGCCACCTACGCTATCATATCAAATAGTGGAAGGGGCGCGTGTCCTCATTGGACTTCTCGTGTTCTTATTCCGATTGCGACTATAAGGCTTGGACGGCAAGAGATCTAAAGATACACGAAGACAGTCATAACAATGATCAAGAGCGGATTCCGTGTGAACAAGCTTGTGGAGATCTTAGGCAAGTCTTCGATCAAGAGCTTCGACACTGGTGCAAAAGCCGTTGAACATGCAATTTTTATCCGTGATAGTGTCACACTGTCACGGTGTGGGAGCACCTCGTCCAGAACGGTTGCGGCTCCGACAGCTATCCATGAATCCCCGGAGTGAAGTCGGCGTATATGAGATAATTGGGTGATGATGCTGAGAAGGCCGCTGCTTCGATACCAGTGACTGCAGTCGCACAGGTTGCCATCTGGTCGTGATGAATCTGATGACATGGGCTTTGGGTGAGAATAGGGAGGACGCTCGAGGCAAAGACAGAACAGACGTAGATGCCTTCATTGAATACTACGGCACTGGCCAACAACGTTCTCCTCTTGTTCCTCATCTTCCTCGCCAAGCGGGTGGAGTGGTCTTCTTGCCTTCCTGATTGACGGTACTTTGACGCCCAAGGGTAAGATATTCATTGTAGTCGGCACCCTGTTCGTTCCGTTTTCAGCTTCAGCTTCACCTGGACAATGGCTTGGCGACGATGAACGTTCGCAATTGTCGGAGTCAAGGTTGAAGACCGTGACACTTCCTATCATGATCATATCAGAGATGTAACACGTACTGAGCTGGCAGAGAGTGATACAGAATATCCTTTTATCAGATGATACGGGTTTCTTCTTCTAGATATTGGAGAAACGCTTTGGCATGTTTCTTTCCAGCCACAAGAGCAATGCTTGCTTCAGACTTGTCGCCTTTGCAAGACACAATCTGACTCCCACACCTCATACGCAGCACTTACGCTGCTATTCTTTGCACTGACGAATTCGAAAGGGAAGAAAGGAAGCATCATAAAACGTGCGCGACAACCCGACGAAAAACACCCCCGCAAACAGCATTTTTCTCCCGTCCCTTTTTGATATCGATTGCACCACCAGAACGAAGAATGAGGGAATTCGCTGAATCAAATCAATAGCCCTTCAAATCCTGTCAGTGCCCGAACATCTCATGCTCAAGCATATCCGCATAGATCTCCAACGCCGAACCAATCATATCGACAATCGGCCAGCTCGTGTTACCCTTGAAGGTCTTGCTCCAGACACGCACGACGGCGACGCTCAAGGCGCGCATCTTGTTCGTATCGTCGAGTAGCTCCCTGCTTTCGTTGAGCACGGTATGATCATTCGCATCGCCGTTCAGCGGCACGGTCATCTCAGTCTCGTCGAGTAGGCTGCGCACCCAAAGGAGCAGTTTGCGCTCGTGTTCGGTCACGGGTGCGCCGCCTTCGGACTTCAACCGCGCAAGGACGGCGAGCCACTTGCTCAGCAGGAATGCGCACTCTAGGCTGCATAATGAATGCTGAATGGACCAGAAGAATGTCTGTGTGCGTGCGACGAAGTCGATGCCCAGCCGAACCGGTATCGACAGAGCGTGCGCGGAGTGAAGTAGTGCCGGCGTTAGTCGAGGGTCACGGCGGATGTCTGGGGTAGTGAGGAGGGATGCGGCGATCTGCGCGGCATCACGGGTTTCGAGATGACGGAGTGGGCCCATGTCGACGTGGAGTCGGATGTATGCCAATCCCAAAAGCGCGGTAGATGTGAAAGCAACTGGTCCATTAGGATTTTGAGGGTCGAGACTTGACTCGGGTGCGCGTTTCCAGCCTGCCTTCCACGCGCCGAGACCCGCGTCAAGGACGGTGATATCTTCTATTCGCAGACTTGAGCCTGCCACTCCGGGCCAGGCGAGGGAGAGTTGTCTGGCAAAGAAGATTTGTTGGATGAGTGCATGAATGAGCACGTAGTTGCCTAAGGGTGAGATGGGCGTGACTGGTGGTAGGGGTTGGTTGTGGAAGAGTCTCGTAAGAGCTTGTTGGAAGGGAACTTGCGGGGCATCGTTGGCTGTATGAAGCTTTCTCCATTGCTCGGCGGTCGTAGCTTTCCATTCATTTGCAGGGTCAGGCAGGTTGAGCTTGATCTCGGAGTTGAGAATGAGAGGAGGAACATTCCATGTGATGGAGTGCAAGTTGAAGAAGCAGTAGACGATCAGCTTTGTCCGCTTTTCACCCTCGGCTTTGACCCAGTCTTCCCAGCTCAGATCTTCCGGGGCTTGTACGATCTCAGGACTGATGAGGCCAGACTCACGGACGAGCCGCGCAAGTGTACTTTGGAACGCCAAAGCTTCTCGCAGGAGCTCACTGTGTCTCTCCCAGGTGGCAAAAGCGGTCAATAGCAGAAGTGCTTGTATTGACTCTATTTGGTCCTTACCTCCGTCGGTGATCACAGCAGTGTCAGGTGTGACATGTTGGAAGGGACTGCTCGAATGACTTTGATTTGTGAAACCTCCACCTGGCGATTGTGCCATCGATCCTGTTCGGGGTCTGTTCCATTGATAAGAACTTGCTGAGTCATCGCGACGCTTGACCTGTTCCAAGACAACGGCTTTGGCGGCGTAGAAAAGCTCTATGCCCCGACTGTTCTCAAAGCGATATTGTGCTCCCACAGCAGACAAGGCCAGAATCAATTCAGGAGCACTGGCTGCTACTTGTAGTGTAGGGACATGTATGAATGGCAGATGCTCATGAAATCCATTGACATAGCCTGCAAGATAGCGAGAGAGGGAATGTCTGGAAGGAGGAATGAAGCCTTTTGGCATGACATTGTCGAAGCCTGCCAACTTTGAGGCGAAAGTCGACCTGTCCGAGTCTGATACATCCCAAGTAGTTTTGACTTTGATAGCCTCGGCTTCCTCGATCGCAGTTCGGGGTTCTGGTCGATTGAGATCAGGTTCTTTAGACTCTGGCTGAAGGGACGGCAATCTTGAACCAAATCGAGAGAATGTGCTTGTTTCTGCTTGGGGGATTGCGAGCTTGCTGTCGATGGGGGGCTCACCATTCATATTAGGTTTTGATATGTTGAGGTGATCAGCCCTTCCATCGGGTGAGTGGTAATTATCCACTTGATCATTACCGAACATATTGGCATACCACTCAGATGACAAACCCACACTATCAAGAAAGACAGTAAAGTCTTGCATGGGGTCACCGAGATCTGGAGCTTCGAACATGTTTGCTGACTGACCGTAGCCTTCTGTGAGCATTCTAGGCTGGTATTGCCCTTCGGAAACAGGTGGCATGATTTGTTGTAGTGGCTCATGCAGTTGTTCTTGTGTGACCTGAGGAAGACCAGACATGTAGTGATCTTGGCCACTTGAGGCGACATGGCTGGCGGCGTGTGATAGAAGGTTCAGGTCGTAGCCCCAGGAAGGGTCTAGTGGAGGCGCACCCATCTGCTGCTGCGCCGTAAGACCATCAACTGGATGCATGCCATTCGCAGGTTGCATAAGCTGAGGATCAAGCATGTCCATCATCCCTCTCGGCTCTGGTGGAGCTGACGGTGAGAGGAGAGATTGATTCTGTTGGGAGGACATGTCCATGGGATCAGATGACATGGACTGTCTCCGGTGCACGTCTTGTGCCGCCTGGGCTGCTTTGGCAGCATTGTTTGCGTTTAGCAGATGATGTTTGTGGGACTTTCTTGTGGTATGTTGCTCCTCTTCCCCAGGATGGACGAGTCTCTCGTGACGAACAAGGAGGTCGCTGCGGGCAAAGGACTTGTTGCAGATTTCGCAAACGAAAGGCTTCTCTTTTGTGTGGGTACGAATATGTCTTTGTAGGTGTTCCTGTAGGCGGCGCACACTTGTCAGTAGGTGACCGAGGCATAATACGAGGTTGTGACTTACTAGTCGAGCAAAGAGTCGCTGGCAGTGCGGGCAGGGTAAGGTTTTGGTTTTGTTGCCAGACTGTTTCCTCTTGAGTCTACCGCCGCCGCCTGATGACTGTTGTGAGTCCATGAGGATTGAGTTCGTGTGGAATCGAGCAGGCGTGCTCTTGGGCGCGAGGGTGCGATGCGATTGCGGAGAGAATGTTGATACCCCTCACAGGACAGCTTTTTGGTGTGTAGCGAATGCAAAATGAGGGCGAAAGGGCTGGAGTGGAGGTTGGAGATGGAAGTGGGAGAAAATAATGGAGCTTGCTTAGGGTAGTTTCAAAGCAAAAGCAAAAGCCGGGGACTTGACGCAGCAAGTAGAAACCGAGGGCCAACCATGAAAATTGGTGAAGATGGGTGGCTGCCTTGACCACGTGATCCGTCTCACCACCTTCTTGCCGAAGTACCTCTGCACGTGATTGCAGACTGACCGTCCTCTTAGGATTGCCGAGGCTGAGTGTAAAGATACAAATGTCGCAGAGTTCGGACTTTGTAATAGGGACTTGGTACATTAATTACTGTGTGATTGACCTAGTCTATACTCTCTGACTATGCTTGATTAGAAGACGGCATTCGTGTAACGCTGCAAAGCCTCTACGGTTCCTTTTCACAACCAGCCGTGCATCCAGAACTATACATGATAACACGATCAGGTACTCTTACCTCGTGATCCAACCCCGAAACACGAGCTCATAGATAGGCCCGGCTGCCACTAGTAAGACTCTGTTGACTGGTACTTCTTTCACCTCTGCGGCTCCTGAGAAAGTTGCTGACCATCCTCTTACTTGTGAGCATCCCCAGCACTCTGGACGCACTTCGGCCCACTGTTGATGAACCGGCCGTCGGTACGGTCGGCTTCGATATATTGGGATGATAGCCTTCCTGAATGAGCGCATCTTTTGAGCGATTTGGTACTTGCTGAGCAACACTTAGTCGAGAGTTTCCAATGGTATCAGGAAGACCGTGAGTCCTTTTGCCCAGAAACATACTGTCAAACGGTCGATTCTCCAGTGGGACATCCATATTGAATGGTCGGCTTAATCGAGCCACAAGACAGTCTTTGGCTTTCTGGCCGGGGCTGTCTCCGAACCTGCTCGGCGTGGTCGAAATCGATTGTGGTGCGCTTCTGGGTGTTGACGAGGAACCATTCTGACTACCGAAAGCTCTTTCACTGGCCTTTTTCCTTAGCCGGCCAGCGGCATTCCCGTTCCGGAACTGTAGCTGTAAACTCCCAGGATTGCTAGTAGGCGAAGACCCGTTGTTGTCTGTGGGTATGTTCTCCTTGCCGCGATGATCTTGCCTGTTTAGCATCTGGCTCTTTTTGACCCGGAGGATTTTGCCTATGGTACTAGGGCTCATCTTTCTGAGACTATTGCTTCCCTTGCGATCATCTTCAGCTTCATTCGTGAGACAGCCCAGAGAATCCGCACTGGCCCGTTCAAACAGCACTCTCCTGCTCTTCCGAACGTTGATGGTATGCATTGGCTTTGGTGGGTTGCTGCTCGGAACCGTCTTTACGTTTAAAGAAGGCAACTGACTGCTGGTATCACTGATATTCCTTAGCACTCGGAAATCATCCTGACCTGCTGGCTGCGTGTGGTGTGAGCCATTGTCGATATTTGTCGGTGGCTGCTCCTGCATGTGAAACGAGGCAATGTCCCCATCACCAGGTCTTATTGCTGTCAGGGTGTCTGACCAAGGATTCCACTCGGAGGTTGACGTTTGGCGTCTTACCGTTGTTGCGGGACCACTGTCTGACCTCGATTGCGAACATCGTACAGGAATTGTAGCTATTCCAGTAGTCCCGCATACTGTCTGCGAAGCCCACCCGAAGTCCTCAGAACTGCCAATAGGGGTTCTGTACTGTTCGTTGAAGCCACCATTGGTCGTTTGCGAGTAAATGCTCTCGTTGCTCATACCATAGCGAGGACGGTCCACGATGGAATTCCTGGGGATGCGATGCGCCACAACACTGTCATTTCCAATATCAGAGTTGGTGCAAGTATTGCTGCGGCTGCGGCGTCCTCTTTCTTCCAAGAACCTTTTGAACGGACTTGGAGCTCCGAGGTTTTTCTCGCTCGAAAATGGAAAGAAGCTTGACTGTGACTCCTGCATCACCAGTCGCTCCTGTTGCTTCCAGACAACGCCGCCCTGTTGCTGATGGCTTTCTGACGTATTTTCGGATTGCCAGGGGTACGAACCGACGCTGAATTCCCGGTGCTGCTCATCAGGCGCCACGGTAGCCCTGGAAGCCAAGGAGGAATCGCTGTGAACTGCACGGATGGTTGGCCTTACGTTAACGACTTCGTCTGCGGTATTTGCATTGCTCTGGTTGATTGCTTCCAGTGCAGCTCGGGTTCTTTCGGCTTCGGCCTCTTCTTGGTTTATTCGCTTGATCAGAGCCGAGTACACACGTTGGCTGTCTATGGGTGGGAGGATACGTCCGTCGTTCGACGTGGATTGTAACGGCTCCCTGAACACATCCACGCCACCAATATGCCGACCGGCCGAGGAAGAAGGTTGATGAGGACCACCATCCTCCTTGATGATAGACAAACGATTTCGGTCAATCGCACCAGAACGGAGACTGATCGAACCGGTCGTAGTGGAATTTGTCCAGCTAGTCACCCGTGATCGCGTATTGGAGTGCAGGCTCTCACGGCTCGCACCTGACTGCAGAGTCTGTGGAAATTTATCCAGGTCCTCAAGGGCATTTTGGTCGTCGGACGGCTCCAGTGGGTAGACATTTTGCTGCACGGTTTGAGCCTCATCCTCGACTAGATAAGTGTCAAAAGCGTTTGTTGCGCCGGCTTCTTTCTCGAGATCCCACAGATGGCTCTTTCTGGCATCCAGCTGCTGGGGAGGTACTTTGTCTTTGCCGGTGACGGATTTTCCTAAGACCCTCCGAAAGCGATGACGCAGGGACGTTGAGAAAGATCTTTTCGTTGAACAAGTCCCTGACGACTGGTGATTTTCGCTGCTTGCCGATTGTGATTGGTCCATGTCCTGCTTGTGGCCTTTTTGGAGATGCTCGTCCACAGACTTATGTTTCAATTTCAGCGTGAACTTCGTAGGGCTATCCCCTCTGTTTTGCAGCCTTTGATGCTCCATCTCGTCAAGAAACTGTGCTCGCGCCATTTGCACTGCCTCCTCTCGACCACTCCATTCATGATCGGCCGTCTTCTGTATCGTTATGGTTCTCTTCGGACGAAGGAAGGACATGGATCGTTTGATGCGAACCCGGAGGTTGTCGGTGGTCAGAATTGCTGAACTTGTCACACTTCGGAGAGATCGCTCAGTGGCCCGAGAGCTCCGCCACGGGCTATGATGGCTCATCATGCCTTGAGACCGTGGCGAAAGCATGGATTTAGCTTTCCTCAACTTTCTGTATGACGAAGGTAAGGCACCATATGTCTCGCTTGTCGTATCGAGATCTGACACAGGGGCATCTCCAAAATAATGAGGACCCGGCTTCACGCCACGGCGACTAGACGGCCTCGGTATCTGAGACTCTGTCACATCTCTTAGAGTCTTGTTCGATAGCCCATGACCTACGGCCTTGTATCTTCGCTGTGTCGGCATGTAAGAGGCCTCTTCATATTGCAAATGCGTGGAGTCGGCGGAGTGGGAAGAATCGGTCATCGCTCGCTTCGCTGCCAGTTCGGCATCCTTCTGGTCTTGCGTCTTGAGTGCTGCGCGATGCCGACCTGGAGCTGGTGGGGTCGACATTGCCGAACGTCCTTGCGCCTCTGCGATCCTGTTGATCCTTTCGAAATGTCCAGGTGGCCATTCTGATTTATGAGCCGCGCGAGCCTTTTCGCGTATGTGCCAGTTATCGTCCCAGTCCTTTGCAGGCGGCATCGTCAGTCATAACAACATATATCCAAAATGGGGCTGCTCAGGTGGAGGATACGATACTGCGGCGATGCAAGTGAGTCAGAATACGTGAGATGAGGGGAGAAAGACGACAGCAACAGAGATGAAAGTGATGGCAGGGTACTAGACATCGGAAGCTGCAAAGGACACCCCATCATTGAGCAATCACAAATCTTCTTCGTAGCCGGCCGCGCCTTCCTCTGGTTCTGCTCCATTCTCATACTCAACATCTTGCTGGGCCCACTCCTCCACAGCTTGATAGCCGAGAAACATTATCAGCATAAGAATGTCGTATACAATCTTCAAAGCACCCGCGACAATGAAAGCAAGACCAAACATTTGTCGATAGGCAAATATTCCGGTAACGACTGGGCCGGCACTTTGGCTAAGTGTTTTGACGACGTTAACGATGCCCATTACAGCTGTTCGTTCAGATGCCTGCACGGCGGCCGCAAGGAATGCTTGCCGAGGTGCCTGATCCATGCTGTTGGTGCTTGCACGAAAGAGAAGGAATGTGATGGCAACCGCAGCATTGTTGGGAAGTGGAATTGCCGCAAGAGCAAGGGAGGCCGGAACGTGAGTGAAGACCATTGTCTTGATAAGACCCAAACGGCGCGCCAATGCTGGTGCAACCAAATTTGACGCCGAAGATAAAATGGCCGCAACGAAGAACAAAGTTCCCAGACGGCCTTCGGAGAGCCCGAATTTGTGGTTGAAATAGTAGGTCATCCACGTAACAGGAGCAAGACCAGATGCAAGGCTGTCAAGACCAAACAGTAGACACAGCTTCACCACGAGGACTCGAGTTTCTGGGGACAAAGTAGGTAGCCAAGGCCTTGATGATGGGTGGCCAATGCCATCTTTGGAAGCTGGTCGTTCGTCCTCACCTTGCCGTGGGAGGAGCAGTGAGGTCTCGCTGCTACGAGTCGGTGGGGTCGAACTGACCGGCTCTGCAGCGGGCTCGCACTCGGTGCTCAGTAAGAGGGCGAGCAGGCATTTCACGATCCCAAAGGCGGCATACGCCCAGAATACGACGCGATATGACTCGAGTGGCGACCACGAATACTTAACCTGCAACAGCTGCACGAGCCAGCCAAAAATGATGGTCCCGGATGCGGTACCACCCAATCCGGCGATGATATACCAGGTCAACACGTTGCTCCTTTCGCAGGCGGGTATCAAATGGGAGATGGTGGATTCCTCGATCGCTTTGAATGGACCGATTTCGTTGCCACTGGAAGCTGTCAGCGTCTGCCGAATGAATAGGGAGGACAGGATGAGTATACCTGGGACTGATAACACCGAGGACGCTTGCCATCACCAGGATCCAGTAGTTACTGGATAGTGCGAAAATGATGCCGCTAGCAGTCATCAAAATTGCACCGAGAGCCAACATACGCCTTCTGCCGATCTTGTCGGCCACAACAGTCAAAAGCAGACTGATGGCTACATCGCCCAGGAGTGTAAGCGTCATGAACAGGCCAATTTGTTGATCACTGATGTTGAGGTGAGATAGAAACAAAGCAAGAATAATGGTGGACCCTCCATATGCGAACAAGCGGACATACCGCTGAAGAGTGAGGAGTTTGACATCTGTCGGCGATGTTATCCATGACTCCAGACCCGTCTCTTGGTAGATCTTTGTGAACATGCCGGATGTCACATCTCCCATCTCTCAATGAAGCTCCTCAAAGAAGCCGCAAAGTGCGGCGACGGCAGATCAGGGCATTCTTGAAGTGCCCGCAGCGCTCAACTCTCGTCTCGATGCAGAATCTGAAACGGTATTCAGGCAACAACGAGGCTTTCGGGGTTGCATTCAGACGTATCATCCACGTGACGGTCTAGGCAGCAGGATCTTGAGTGCTTACAGCCTTGCCCCTTTTTCCGGATCTGTTGTCCGTCACTCTTCAACGGATCGAGCGGCAATTCTGGTTGCACTCAATATGTAGGATCGCAAAGCTTAACGGGTAATGGCAAGGCAAAGGTAGAATTGCATGTCGGGAGCGGGCGTCGTTAGCTCGAACGGTTCCTGGGATCTTCGATCAGCCTGATATAGTGGAGTGAAGAAACGGGATGTGAGAGGAAGTCAGCAGGTTGACAGGAATGCAAAGATGGTGGAGACTGGAGAGATCGACAATCATGATGATCCCAGAACGCGACCGCAGGAATTTGGGGAAACGTGAAGGCGGATTTATCCGGTGATTACTTTTACAACCTTCTGCCGGCCATCAGACTGTTTCACCATACTCCCGGTGGCTTGCTTTCAGGGCGATGTTGCCAGAATAGTCCTTGAGGCTGGTTTCAAGTTGTCGTCTGACTGCATCGCGGTCAAGGTTACATCTCCTTAGGGAATGCGAAGGAACACTCAGAAACAGATTGGACAATTCTTTGATTCTTTCCTGTATCTATTAACTTTTCCCAAGTCACATCCACTATTGAGAACGACTTGGTGTGGAGTAATAGAAAACTAAAACTACAGGGCTCCAGCAATGCATGCAATAGTGGTATATACATGACCCATAAGGCAAGGCTCGATTGCGGCCTAGATGCCTCCCATGCTCGCTTGTTGCTCCAAAAGACATCAAAACTCCGCAGCAAAAACCGTGTACCGTGTCGTCATTAACTCTTCATTAATCATCCAGACACAAATGTTGAATAGGCCGAGGTCTGAAAACCGCAGCCGCCGATCTCAAGTCGAGAAAAAACATGCAAGCGTTTCGATTTGGTTGAGATGCAGAATACCGCTCCAATGATGTTAGGGAGGCGGTCGGTCGAAACAAAGACTGTTGTACTTCACCAGGCGCCATCGCTGAAAATCCCGATAACAGCAAAAATTCGATCCGTGACATAGAATTGTGATGACGCGAAGCCGCAGAAATAAAAGTGCGGTGAGAGTCGAAGCAAGGGGTACTGGTACTGCAAAAATATTCGCCAATCAGATTAAAAGTCCATGAATTTCGTAGAAGTCGTGCGCGTTTTCGTTCGGGGTTCATTCGCCAGTCAAGCGAATCTGGTGAACTACCCGTCAAAAGAGGGGTTGGTTCATTGGAGATGAGTTGTTGATGTGGGCGGTTGTTGGAGAATCGGTGGGAGTCATTTGCAGGGTACTATCTTGTCGCGTCTGCAGGGCTCAGCGGCATAGTGACGTCTGCCTCAAATGACGTATTCCGCAACCCTGACCGAAAGTTGGGTGACTGTGAGAGAACAGAGCGAAACGGTGTGCGCGGTGTGTTGCGGAAGTTGTACATCTGATAGAAGGGAGGGTTAGATCTAGGAGTGAAAAGAAGTAGGAGAGATGAGAAGGGAAAAGAGACATACTCTGCACTCTGAACATCTACCACCAACTTGGTCGCATCTGCCACGGCAACCCCGAGGCTGGTTGGTGCAAGAGAACATGATGAACAGTGATGTGCGATGTTTTGTGAAAGGTGTAGATCCTCTGAGGTTCTCAGCAGGCGGAAACGTGTCCGGATGGTTCCTGTTTAACGAGTTGAAGATCGCTGCTGATGAGCGAATTGTTGGGTTTGTATTGCGATAGTGGTGGATGCGATATGAGCGTGTAGAGATCTGGAAAGATGTGCTTGTATAAATCCAGGACCGGATGTTTGAACCCTTTGGATATATGGAAACAAGAAGAAGGTTTTGAAGAAAGGGGGACACACAACACGGGATATGGGACATGGGAAATATAGAAATGCGGTTCTGAACGGGAGTGCCATTGAGTAGTATCCTTCGGTGCGATCGTAATCATGGCTACGGATCGTAACGGCATGGCTCTGTCAGTGGGTGTCAAGGCCATTTACCGGGGCTTGACCTCACTAGGCTTTGTGGATGCAAGGCATACCGCGGCAGGGTTTCGACTTCAAGGGCTGACCACGAATAGGCACGAGTGGACTGCCTAAAAAGTCTCAAATGACAGTCGGCTTTCCCCTAACAAAAATATGATTTGGAGCCTGTCACCAGAAAACGTTTCTTTCTGTCCCTCACTCGTACTCCGGATAGGCTTGGTGGTCAATGTAACGCGCACAACAACACGCGGCCAATACTCAGTATATGCATGCAGCAATCAGCCCAGTCAGTGTCTTACGTTTGCCTGTCACCGAGGCTTGCAGTAACTTACCTGGTAGGTATACTAAAATGTCAGGCACCACCTTTCAGCTTTCTTTAGTCCAACTTGCAGCAAGGCTGCAGTCAATCTACTTACTTCTGCTCCCGAATCCCGGTTGCCTAACCAATTAGTTTTATGCCTCGCAGGTACGAAACTCTGCGGCGTTGCACTTTCCCACTGTGTACGGAGTATGCCTACATGAAAGTGTAAGCCATACTAGTATCTGCTCAGTCACGCGCAGCACTCCCCTTCCGGCACAACGGGACAACGGCGCACTAACCATTATTTCGGCCCAGGGTCCAATGTATCTTTACTACGGGCCTGCACGCCCTGTTGTCCTCACACGGATCTTCGCAATTTCAAACCACACATGTCAAAGCGCGAGATTTGTGTTTGGAACTCTTGCACAATCAGGCTCGTCGCATAGAGAACAAAAGCAGACACCTTTCTACTCGGTTATCGTGTCCTGTTCTTATTTTAAGTCCCGGCTAATGCTTAAGGTTAACTTGAAACGCTTGTGCAGGTCAGGTGGTGGACGAGGCGTGAGGTGGTCTATCCGGGCCCAGACCCTTCACCACAAGGTTTGGTCAGCCTGCTCGACAAATTGCTCAGGCAATGCAAGCCTCAGTCCCTTCTTGGATACTGCACTTTCGCAAGACGAGATAAGGCAGACTAATAAGGTCTGGATGGAACGTGAAGGGTTGTCAGGCCACGCCTCGACCGGTCTTCCAGGGTGTATGTGCTGACAAGTGTTTACCCCGTTCCGACTCATGCACAGCCCTTTGCACGACTTCAATTGTGCACCGCCTCGCGATTGTGTCGCGGACGCGGGACGAAGTTCGAAGCGATGGAACTTGTCGCATTGCACTTCCACCTTTGCCGCGGCACGCTTGAGTCTCCGTTCCGAGGACATTGATTGGGATCCTCCCCTTAGTCACCCAGGTGAACCTCGAAATCCAAGTCCTGGCGTTACAATCCCTGTATGGGCCCAAGTCCTATGCTTCCACAGTCTCATGCCATAAGCATAGATCTGATAATCAGCCAACCTCCAACAGCGCCAATCAGGGTAGCAATCAGCAAGCCATTTCCTTCTCTTGTCAGAGCCAGGTAAGCCCCCAGACCAACCACCAACTCTTTCCTGCGCGCCTGGGCTCGTCGACTCTTCCAATCCGAGTCGATCTGGAAAGGCGCTCTGTCATCCTGCTCTGAAGCCGACACTGGCCTCAACGGCACCGAAACTGCCAATGTCACCGGGCGGTGATCCGAGGTTGCGAACAGAGGTAGACATGTGTATCTCTGCGGCTTGACCTCAACGTCGCCTTGGTCCCAGAAGAAGATCCGATCACACCAGCTAGGCCAGCGATGAGGTGCCCAGCGCCACTCTTGATCTTCTCCATCTAAGGTCACCGGTTTCTTGTCGTCCTGGTGGTACTTGTATGTTGGTGGGAAGTCGATTGGCGCCTCCGTCAAACCGTGAAGACTTTTCCCGGCTTTCACTTGCTGCGTAAGTTGGTCCTCGGCAAGAAGACTGTGAAAATTCTTGGGGTCGTCTCTGTTCTTCGTAGGCTGCGGGAACCGTTCCTCAACATCTTGAGGCGACGGCGAGAGTAGTGATGTACGGTAATTGAGGTCGCCAGCGAAATAGAGGTGCGAATGATTGTAGTATATGCCGCTTTCAGAAGTGTTCTGTGTTGGAAGTTGTCCTTGCAACAATGGAGCATCTTCATCTTCTTCGTCTCGTGTAGGAGGTTTCCGACTAGGATCTGGCACAAAGACCAGCCTCCGCACAATGTTCTTGTAGTCCTCATTCCGCCGATCGAGGCCATCTTCCATTGGTGCCAAGTGCGCCGAAACAAAGGTCAATTGCATCTCCTGGGAGCCTGATAGTTTGTACCCCAGTCTGACCCCGACCGCGCCTTTATTGCCCATCTCGCTGACCCCAAGGCCAACCCCAGCCATCTGGAGCCACGTGACATTATCTGCGATATCGTCCCTGGCGAAAACCATCAACGCGGTAAGACCCACGTTTCTGGTAAAGACGTTGACATAGCCGTGATCTTTGGAAGCGAGCTTGACAACATGGCGGAATGCCTTGAAATATGGCGTCAAGAAGGAACCACCGAGGAATGAATAGCCGAGTGGTGCGATCTCCTGAAGGCACAAGACCAGAAATTCTGGAGATGGGGAGCCTGAATCTAGAGCGTCGAACAGATAAGGAGCGAAGACATCAGGTTGCACGACATTGCGTGCGCAATTGAAGGTCAAGAGATATAGATTGAGAGCCATGAGGCGGAGAGTATCGTTGATTGTCGAGGCACGTTTATGGGTTAATCCAGGCTGTGATGACTTGACACAGCAAGGCTGTTTTCGAGCTTGCCTGTATTGCGTAAGTTCACAAAGTTCGATCGCTGTGGTGAATGAAAACGAAGGTTAGGAGGATGTGTACCTGATCTAGTAGTGACCAGTCTTCTGCAAATTGACATCATATTCAATCTGGGGTTCTAAAGTTGATTGTTATCATCAGACGTCAATTTTCGGCCTAGCTTGCTCCTGGCCGGCTTAGTCAGCTTGAACCGTCACTCGTTGAGGTTTCAAGCTTCGCGAACCTTTCTTATTGACAACACGCTCGAAAGTTCGAGAGCGATGTGTTTATGAACACCAGCTACAGCTACGAATTCGCATAGGCGATTTACGCTTTTACTTTCCACGAAGATACTCCCATACAGCAAGCGCATGCGTTTTCACAACAGCCAGAAACTCATCAATACTCACCCGCTCGTCCACCCCAGCCGCCATAGTCTCAGGACTCACCCCAAACACATAAGCCGGCACACCACGATACCTCCAGAACTTGGTATCAGTCGCACCCAATGATGGTATAGCAAGTGGTTTCCTCCCCGTGACCGTTTCCGCAGCGCCAGCCAGAGCCGCTACCATATCGTGGTCCACAGGACAGTGTGATGGCGGATTACTCGCCGCCTCCTGAACCTGGTAGCTCACTTGGCCTCGGGGGAACTCCTGCAGCACTTTCTCGTCAATGTACTTGAGGACAACATCCTTCGTCAAGCCGATAGGCAATCTTATGTCTGCCTCGACGACGCACCGATCAGGAATCATATTGACTTTGATCCCGCCGTGCATGGTCCCGATATTGACGGTGGGTTTTAAAACGATATCCGCAGCCCCAGAACCCATGATCTCGTCGACAACTTTACGCACCTCGGGACGGCGCATGTGTTCGACAATCGACTTGTCCAAGTCAGGCGTGATATCCGTCTCAATTCGTAGCAATTGCTGGACCAGCCTTGACGCAATCCGGTTCGCCCCCTCGCTTAAGTGTGTGTACGCGCCGTGCACGCCTTTCGTGAGGATCGTGAATGTAATGCGCAAGGTGCCCTTCTCGCCGAACCGGATGGAGTGCAGGCCTCCTGGCTCCGCATTGATCATGACGTCGCCGCACCAGCGGTCTGGATCGTGGTCGAGTAGCCATCAACTCCCATATTTTCCGCCTGTTTCTTCGTCACTGACCAGTGTCAAGGCCACACTTCCTCGCTTGCTGAGACGCTCCCGCTGCCGGTATAAATAGCTGTAGGCGATTGTGCTGGCGAGCGTGCCTGCTTTCATGTCCACGCCTCCACGACCAAAGACATATGTCCCGTCGTTGTGGCCGGACCAGGGTCCTCCGTGAGCCCATTTGTCGGACTGAGATGTGTCGACAGGAAAGACGTCAATGTGTCCGTTCATTATGATACGGGTGCCTTGCTGGGGGGGACCATTGGACCTTGTGGTGGTTGCAGCAAGAGAAGGAGTAGAACCACATACAAACTCGCTCACAAGATTCGGCTTGCTAGGTCCTTGTGGTGCGATGACTTCGACGGGAACACCCTGTTGCGCGAGGTAGTCGCTCAGCACGCTGGCTGCGTCTGCCGTGTCACCTGGTGGATTCGGTGATGGAGCTTGTATGAATTTCTGCAGCAAGGCGATGTGCTGAGAACGATCGGCCTCGATGAGGTCGAGGAAGGCTTGTTTGTCCATAGTCGCGGTCAATCGATACGCGCCTCACACAAAGTCGAAGCAGCTGGGAAGGTGGTTCCACGAACGACAAGCTCTATACCCATCTTGACTCACATCTTATTCCCCTAAAGGTTCAGTCTCTACAAGAAATCAACGAGCAGATCAATCTGATGGTCCTATCCGCACTCAATTACCTGAAACGGATATGAGCGGCAAAGACGCCATCGCATCGACAGCGACTTATGAGTCAACTCAAATACTGCCCCTTTCCAAGTCAAGCTTTGGAGAAGGTCGTTGGGGAAGGAATCAAGGCATCTTGATCGTAAAAAGCTTTTATTCCACAAAACATCAACGTCTAAAGATTGCAAAAGGCCGTGTCTTTCTGTCCTCATGTCATCATCCTGGTGGATCGGCCGGCATCCACCAAGCAGAGCCATCAAACACATTATCTTGATCATGAGCAACTAAACATGCATCAAAGATCATAATCAACCAAATAGAATGTAGATCCATCCGTATAAGATCCTACGCTTGCTGAAATGCAGCCAAGAAGGACAAATGCAATTCCGTTCGTGTCTGTCATGGTTATTCGTCAATTCATGGACGTAAATGGCGTGCTGTATATCGTTCTCGATCCTCGAAAAGAAAACAAAGAAAATTCGTGTCTTTTTGGTGTGTATAATCACTCTGCCGGACTGGGACTTTGGCGGCCTGATACTGCTCAACGTCTCCAGTTAACGGGTGGTGGAGGACGACCACCTCTGTAAACAATTTCACGCTCAATATAGCGCTCGTCTTCTCGATCCCACTCTTGGCGAGAACGAGGTGGTGGAGGTGGTTCGATCATGAGCGGACGGGGCACGTCCGCAATGGTGGGAGGAGGTTCAACTCGGCTTTCCCATTCCATCTCCTTGATGCGCTTCTTACGATCTTTGCGGATATCTTCAGACAAGCCCACAAGCCGAGCGACATCTTCCTGAGCGAATGTTAGCGGATCTGAATAGCACATCTCATGTGGGCGACTTACATAGCGCAGATAGGCAATGATATAGTAGAAATCTTCAGTCTCCTCGTACTCGTAACCCATCTCTTGAATGGCTTCCTTGACGACAAGGTCCTTGGTGATTTCGGTCCACAAGCCGTCTTTAGGATCCGGCATGCGACCGTATCGTCGTCCAATATCCCCATTGCCTGCTGGCACTGGAGCTGGCACTGGCAGTGGTTCTGGCGCCGGTAGTGGCGCAGGTCTGCCGATTTCGTTGTTGTAACCTTCATCGACTCCTTCAGGCATGAACTTGCTCCTGCGTACACCATTGTACCTCTGCCAGGTGATCTCTTGAGCACCTCCGCCAGCTCCGTCCATCCGGACACGGTTCGTGCCTGGGGGAACATCTACCAATGCCCAATCCTTCACAGCGCCTCTGTATCCTTCTCCAACATAAGCCCGTTCCATGGCACGATTGTTGTAGTATTCAGCTTCTTCCTGGACATCTCGATCATAACCTCGGTACTGGTCCCGACGAGGTGCTGGGGGGTCGTAGTAGGCGTCTCGTGGTGGTGGCGGAGAGTACGGAGCAACGCTTCTTGCGCCCTCATTGCGGTCAATAATGATTCTCTCATTTTCGGTCCGGCCATTTCTCGTTTGTGTTCTGTCGATTTCAATCCGTTCTTCTGAGCGAGCACGAGGAGCTGGCGGAGGCAATGGTGGGCTTGGTGGTGACGGTGGACGAGAGATTGGACGAGGTCGTGAAGGAATCGAGAGCTCGTAACCGTGGTCAATATGGCGGTGGTGGGTGATGACTTCCTGATGGATAGTGGGAGCATTAATGACCTGCGGCTCAGCGGCTGGTGGAGGTGCTGGTGCTGAAGTCATCGAGCTGGGAGAACGTGAGCGAGAGTTTCGCCGGATGATGATCTCTTGTTTGTCACGATGGCCCCCACGACCTTCTCGTTCTTCTTGTCGAATTATAATTTCTTGACCAGATCCGATACTGCTGGATCGTCGGGCTCGAGATCTGGCTCGCTCACGTGATTTGGGACGAGTCAGGGCGTAATCGTCGTATCCACGACGAGGCTCCAGATTCTGTTCTTCACGACGAATGATGATCTCGTCTCTCTCGATTTCGCCTCTACCCGGACGTCTCACGTAATCTCCTCTTCTCGAAATGACATCGTCTCGATCATAGTCTCCGTCGTAACGGGGTCGTCGGTCGTCCTCATCACGGCGAATGATAATCTCTTCCCGAGAGGTATTCGCTGGAGGAGGTGGTCTTATATCACGGTCTCTTTCATCCCTTCGGATGATGATTTCCTCGCGCTCGCGCTCTCGTTCACGAGGGGCTGGAGGAGGTGGAGGGCGTCTGTCCACTTCTCTCTCGTCTCGGCGGATGATGATCTCCTCTCGATCGACCTCTCGCTCTCTTTCCCTTCTGCGAGGCGGGGCTCGAGACTCTGACTCTTCCCTGCCTCTTATGATAATCTCGTCCTTTTCCACCCTTCTTTCTGGCTCAGGGGAGGGGGTTCGCCGACGAGGTCGAGGTGCATAATCGAACTCCTCTCGCTCTCGTGCTCGAAGCACCATTGGGCCAGCTGTGGTTCGGCCATAGTCCTCTCGTAAGAATGCTGGGGGTGACCTTGGTCTGTCGCGAACTTCGTCTCGGATAATCACCTCTCGTTCCCGTTCTCGCTCACGTACTGGGGCAGGTCCACGACGATAATCTATCTCTTCATCCACATAACGGTCTTCATAGCCTCGACGACCACCTCTTGAACCGTAGTCTTGCCGGTCATCAAAGCGATCAATAGATATTTCGTCGGCGTATCTGCGACCTGCCATTGCAGGCGACCACTCTCTTGTACTTCAGATAACCACGAGCATACGAGGTAGAAATGCTCCGGACGGCAAAGGACCTCGAAGAGAATGGACGAATGAGCAACGAGACGGAAACAGACGCAGCAGGACGCTGGAAAGCATGTAAATAACAGAGGTTTCGGTTGTAGGTATGAAGAAAAAGAAAAGCAAAAAATGGGCTGAAACGAAGGAGGGATGTCAACTAATTACAGTACGACGTGGTGAGGTGAGGAAGCCCAGGTGGGGAATGACCAAAGCGCAGCTTGTGGCAGAGGCGAGCGAGTTGGGCGTCAAAGTTGGACTTTTAGACATGCCTACTACCACGTGTGACGTCGCTCTGCATCACGCGAGCCCAATGACTTCCCCAGTCAATAGACTAAAAGAGTCATGACAGAGTATTGCGAAGGTTCTTTGCTGTTCTTTCTGCAGCATGAGGAGGCAGCAGAAGAATCGGCAGGGCAAGAAACACGATGCAGTGGAATCGGCCTCATCAAATCTCAGTTCAGTGACTGCTGCAGAGTTGTTATAAAGCACCCAAAAGCATGTGCCCGCTCGGACCTCCCCCTCCAGGCTCCCTAGGCGCAATAGCCCACGGCTCACGGCAGCACCCGAAGCCGAAGTGTCTAAGAAGCCCAAACTCGGGCCCTCAAGAACTGTCATCAAGAACAGACTCAACACAGCCTTGACCATGACTTGATACTGTAAGCAAACCATCCTATTGGCATCAACTCGCAAAGGGCTCATCCTCCAGAACAGCATTCAATCATAGTGAAGGGGGGTACGCATTTTCTCTTTGTCTATAAAAGTCACCCCCAGTATGTCTCCGATCCTAAAAAGGATCGAAAGAAATTGCGTCCGTACCCAGTCCTATACAGAGTGACTCGATCATGTTTCATTATCTCGTTTCCCTCTGTCGCAATGTGGCCACTTGACGGCCCATCCTGTTCAATACCAAATACCGGAACTTTTGTTGCGCCTGTTTGCCTGGTCCCTGTGTATGCCCAACGCCGTGTTCGTAACGAACGACAAAATTTGCCTTCACCCTCAGGCATGCATACCTCCTTTGTGATATGCTTAAATGTACAACTCCCGCCCGAATCCCTTCCACTGGCATAGGGAAAATTGGATATCTCAAGTGTTGCTTATTGAATGGAAAAGGCCCTCTCATCATCATAAAATCATTCCGACAGGACAAGGAAGACTCTGCTTCCGTGCCGGATCCGGTGACGAAAATGAGGATCGTGAATAACGACAATTCCTCAATTTCATTTGAGTTAGAGGTCTCCTGACAGTCTTCCGATCGACTGTTCTATGCTCACGCTTTTCGAGCACGATTAAAGATTAGCGAAATATGCGACCCGGTAAGGATCGATATGTTTTTGCTGGAACAAGATCAATCAGGATTAGCCACCTATAAAAGAGTCAGCGATGTTCCTGTAGGAAATCCAATCAACGAACCTTTAATTGTCTGGAGTAGTCAGTGTTATCCTGAAGAGACACATTGCTAAGACGGCTTTCGTCGTGAATATAAAGCGCGTATGGATTCAGTCTCTGGTCGGTGGCCAAGCTGCGTCGATCAAAGCCACTAGAAGAAGTGTCGGCGCTCCTCGGGTCGTTGCCTGGTGCCATCCCCGTGGTGTTGATACGCGGAGTCTTGCTCCCAAGCAGTCCTGATGATGACAACTGACTAACTTGTCGTGAAGGAATATTGTTCGAAGGGGAGGCGTCACCAGTTCGAGGCACGAAGGATGTTTCAGGTCCGCTTCGTTCAGCAAGCTTCCTGTGCCGCCGTCGGAACCACATCCATACTCCCACTCCTATGAGAGCGCCTACGCCAAGTGCGGTGCCCAGGACAATACCAACAACTTTTCCTGTACTAACACCGCCTCCGCCGCCAGTAGCGGATTGGCCCAAAGTTGCATCTGATGACGCCGTTGGAGTCACCACGATGGTCCGAACTTCACCAGTAACAGTGGTAACACTGGTGTAAACTTCGGTCGGCGTTGCGGTAGTTGTAGGAGTAGGGGTAGGGGTAGCGCTCGTAGTTGGGGTGGCGCTAGTGGTCGGGTCGGCCGATGTCGTGGGAGCAACGTAAGTTGACGTGGATATGGACGTGGACGTGGACGAGGACGATGTCGACGGAGTCTGGAACTCGGTTAGCAAAGCAGTCCTGTGGGATGGTAAAGGAATTTCAGAAGAAACATGACCCGCCCAGGGGACAAGATGGGGCAACAAGAAAGAGACGGGTCTTCATACAATGAAGCTAGTGGAGCTTGGGGAGGTGGTCAAGACAGCGCTTGGTGACCAAGAAGTAACAGAACTAGCCTCGTAGGAACTCTGAGAAGATCCAGAAGGTCCAGTTGTGGCCACTGAAGAAAAGGACGAGGTAGAGAAGGTTGTCGGAACGTTGAACGTGGTGGGGGAGTAGGAAGATCCAGGCACAGCGCGAGAGGTACTAACCGACGAAGAAGTGGTCGTGGCAGCGGCGGTGCGGGCGGCCGTTCCAGAGGTACCAAGAGGAACTCCTGCGCTCAGTTGAAAATATGCATACAGGCCAGCATCAGTGTTACCGCACCATTCGGAGCCATAACCTGGACACTGCTGGTCGCAATTGTATGTACTTTCCTGGTCCGCCGGAATGTAGTTGGAACACCAGCAATTGTAGCCTTCAATCACGGCGAATGCATAGGATCCTTGGCAATGGTCCTGACATAGTCCATTGGACATGTACAAGCTGTAATCTGCGGTCGAGTCAGTGGTTGACATCAGGCAGTACCTTTGAAAACTCACAACTGGGGTAAGAGCCCGCGTTATTTTCTGGCGAGCAGTAAGAGATAGCTAGGCCACGCGTGCTCTTAACCAGCGACGCTATCGAAACGACGTAAACCAGGAGCATGGCCCAGTAAGTGCCCGGAAGTACTCTTGCGAGCATTTTGGCGGTTGTGCTTGTCCTGCCGGTGGCAATAGAGTCTTTCAAGTATTAAGTCCTCATTGGTATCCTCTTCTTTCCCAGCCTTAGGATTCGAGTCGGACCAGAGAGTACGTGAAGAAAAGGTTTCCTTGGCAGACTGTCACTGCATTGAAGTTTGGTCGGGTTGTGTTGCCAGAAGAGAGCGACCTCACAACGGGCGGTTGACCTTTGGGTGACAACAGCAGACCCAATCAAGAGGCTACTGATTCGGATGTTGTTTGCTCACAAGATGAGTTCGAACTCCGAGTGAGAGAGACGACTTGTATTCGAAGCGACCAGACAGTTGTAGCTGGACGCAGGCGCGACGAGCGACACGATGGTCGAGGGTGTAGTGAATTGGTTGACAAGTATATGGAACACAGAAAAGACCTTAAGAGGTGTATGTGCGTCTATTTGGCCATAAGAATTGTGTACGGGTACAAGTTCTGCAGATACTGCGGGTGGTGCTGGGATATGGTCAAGCTGGTGAAGAGAGGGAGCAAGCTTGAAAGCGCAGGCGGTAATGGTATTGCCCGGCGTGGTAGCGGAGGAAAGAGTGGTGGTGGTTATGGTGGATGGAAAAGCAACAGAAAAAGACAAGAGCGGGTTGAATAATACAACTACTGACCTAGTCTAGTGGACTCGGGTAGCGATTCAGTGGAGGAGACCGGACCAGGGTCCCTGGAAATGGCGGCACGACCTTGTTGGGAAGGATCAACGATCAACAAGATTTTAGGATAAACGAGTCAAGATGAGGGCATGAGATGCAGCTCGCTCTTCCTGTTAATAATGGAAAGTACTTGGATATTACACCTACAATGCCTTGGTACACCTCCCTTACATTGTACTTTGGTGATGCGCGCGGCATGATGAGAGATAGAAAATGCCAATCAAATGCAGGTGAACTCGTCTGTATCCGGAGGGTTTGGCCATCGTTGTGGCTGTCTTGTAGCGGGCGGAAGCCACGGGTGCATGATTGACTGGCTGCCACTGATCTCCGTAACTTAGGTGAAAAAGCCGTGATCATGATGGTTTGAAACCCTGTAACAAAAATTGACTTAATGTCCCGATTGCATGTCACTAGCGGGACCCCCAATATGGTGACCTCGTCGCTGTCACCATTGGCTCCTCCATTGCCATGTCAAATCCCACCTGGGAGCTTGTACCTGGCACCTGCGCTGCCAAGTTGGCACACCTAAAACCCTTTAACCCGACTAGTAGCCCTCCCGGAGCAAAAACACCAAGCGAAAATAAGATACCTGCATCATTATTATTCACTTGCCGCAGGTGTCCACCGTCGTTTCAAATTCAGAGTACCTCCCGAGAACAGGATACCTCTTGTACTCGCATATACTCTTGACCATCACCCGTCTACTGCATCGAAGAGCAGATCCTACTCCATACGCGGAAAAAGCATCCTTTCCGTTGCTCGGCACCTCAGTTGTTTCGGTGTCCCTTGCTCAAGGTTATCTCTCTTAACGGTTTGGCAACTGGTACATCCCGCAAAACAACCTGGCCGACAGGGTTGTCAATATTGCGGGAACATGGCCGTCAACACAAACCCTCCTGTGAGCCCAGACCCCCGCTTAATGTCGAAGCGAGGTACTCAAAATGTCTGTGCTCGCTGTGGCAAAAGAGGTGTGGACATGGCAAGCATACCTCGTACAATTTGATGGTAATGATGCTTCGATTCTGCAAACCCCAGATTAATTACTGCTGACCTCAGCTACCATCTGGTCCGTATGCAAGGCTTGTCGATCGTAGTGTTGAGACAGCCGTCAAGCAGACTCTATCCCTTCATCTTTCTAAGGTAAGGCATCAGGCATGACTTATCAGAATCTGGAGGCGTCATGACTGGCAAACTGTGTACCACAGTACAACGCAAGATCCACATACGCCTACGCGTCGTACTGAACTGTGGAATCTCGACACCGAAAAGTTTCCGCCTGTCTGGGAGCAGCGCCACAGTACGCTACAAGAGATATAAACGTCCGTGAGCACTCTTCGCGCATATAGTCTGTACGGCGATGATCCTGATTGCTGTATGTTGAACATGCCCTTTGTTGGATGGGATTTTCGTCCGTGACAATATCTTATTATTTGCTTGGTACGGAACATGGATTGCATGCTGCATCATGCACTCCGTCTCCGAAGTGGCGCCTGCAGTATCACAACTAGCTAGTGTAATGCTGCCGCAAAGAGATTTGGCGATAATCTCGCTGGTCTATTTTATGGTCCCTGCAAATCTCGCTACAGCATTGATAGGGAGATAGTGATTGCTATCACCCACGATAAGTTATCTCACCGCCATGTGTTGCTATGTTTCTTCCTGTTACACGCCATGAGTGTGTGGTACAGGCGATGCTCACCGCGCACTTCGACTCCACGTGTTTGCCTGGTACGACGTCCAGAACGGGTCATGAAGGCAACCACGAACGAGTCCGGTGGCAACTGTATGAACGTAAGGAGTACATCGCATGTAGCTAAGGTACTGCGCTGGTGTCTTCCACTTGCTTGCTGCATTGTCGCCACACATCACGCAGGGGTCAGGTCAATATGGTCATCGCATCGCATCGACATGATCAACCATACCTGGTCAGGTCTTTCACCAACCCTGCGACGGTCTTCAGTTGCCGTCGCTACATACGAGCCAGAGGCACGCGTGGGATGCATCGAGCAAAATCGTGGACCGAATGCAATGCACATTTCTTCCCGCAAAGTGCGGGGAAGTGGTGATTTCGCCCGGATCCTTCTGCAGCCTGGTTGCTGGAAGGCAACGAGCTCAGACGATCATCCGGGCTTATCCTGGTTGACAGTGCTTCCTCCTCGTTGCCACCACCAACCTGGACTAGCTCCTCCCCAATTGAGGTCTTTACATGCGAAAGGATTTTGCCGCAGTGATTACCTGAGATAGTACTAATTAAACGCACCTCAAGAGCCGATTCAAGGTTTAACCCGAATATGCAAGGTTGGTGCATCTTGACGTGCATACAGCGCTGTATGCACCTTTGCAAGTCCAGAGTGTTGGTCTGGCCATACAATTCGAGTCGGTGGTCGGTCTTTGTAGATGCAGCCCAGATCATTGGACGAGGTGGTCGAAATCATGATTGTCGGCGCGTCAATATTATCTTTCGTAAGTACTTCAAAAGTTACTTTGCAGGTCATGAGGTCTCAACCCTGTTTCTTCATCGTCATCTTGTGACACGTCGCCAACTTGAAAGGACTGGCTCTACTTCCAAACCCCAAATCATGGTATGAATGCTGCTTGTGAACACAGTACAGAAGGATCCGGCAGATAGCCGTGAGATGGGTCATGGAACCAAAAATTCAAAATGGTGGCGCCAGCCACCTTCCATAAAGATCCAAGGCCAATTTGATTCATGCATCACTCATTGATAGATCGAACCGAGGTGAACGACTTACGAGACATGGCTGGAACGATCTTCTGACAGAACGTGACTCGGGCCGGTCAAGTATGTGCTGTAAGTACTAGCAAGTCGAGATTGGTCACTGGCCGGAGTCCTGCACAGGCAAGGTGAGATGCCGCCATGTGCATATATCAGCCTTGTGGACATGGAAGCACCGGACAGCTACAGCGTGGCGCCGATGGAGAAGATGAAGGTGCCGTCCGTAGTGAGACCTTCTGAACTTTGAGTACATATCCCCATTCCTGGCTGATTGGGCGAATCACATTCTGAAGCCATAACTTCCCGATAAGAACACATCTCGAACAGATTCTTTCTATGAAACCACTATGATCGTCGTTTTCAAGTAGTAAATCTGGATCCTTAAAGGCTGTAAGCATTCTGAGGTGTTTCGGATCTCGAGGCGACTTGATGTTTCAAAACCGAGCACAGTCCAATTTGCCAGGAAGCGAGGTATGAACGTCTAACACGTCCAACTGCGGATCTTCGTTCGATCATCCCAAAATAGACGTCATTGATCACGTGCGCTAATTCCAATCCTACCAAAACTGCTGCTCAGCCTCCTTTGCTTGAGATTGCTGCTCCATACTTCAATCTCGTGGTTCTCCATCTTCATGCATATCTCATCTGATGAGCGCTTGTGTCGCCTTGTGACCATAACAATCACAAACAATGACAGCATGCGTCTGGCGGAGATATGATGGCTATCATTCCGATATTCGCGGTTGACTGGAACGAAGCCTGACCGGCAGAAGAAAGTGAATTATGCAAGAACTCAGCGCAAGCTTTACTGCCTCGTAGACCTCAAACTCGAGGGGCAGAGATGTACGCGAGCTTTACCGAATACTCAACACGTGCTACTCATCCCTTATCGATGGGATGTGCAACAAGGGTCACTGTCCAAAGGTCTTCAATCCTTGTCAAGTGCTCCAGCCATTGTCTTGAATATGGAATCTAGCCGACATGATTCTCCCGCCGATACTCCGTCTAAACAGAAACAAATCTACAACTTGGCGCCTGCCTTCTTGCGCGCCTCTCTTTCCTTGTCTCTTAACAGTCGCCTCAGGATCTTGCCCGAAGCACTCTTTGGAATCACATCAATAAACTCGACACCTCCAGCGAGCCATTTGTGCCGGGCCTTCTCCTTCTGAACGTGCTTGGCAATACTGCGTTTGACCATCGCGTCGCTCTCTTCCAGTCCTACACTATTGGCCTTGACAACAAAGGCCTTCGGTACTTCACCGGCCCGTTCGTCTGGTACGGGAATAACTGCGCAATCAGCCACAGCAGGATGGTTGAGCAAGCAGGCTTCGAGCTCTGCAGGTGCAACTTGCAGGCCCTGGAGTCGTCAGCATCGGTCTACCATACAGTCCAAGCCACTTACCTTGACTTTAATCAACTCTTTTATCCGATCAACCACCCACACGTGCTCATTGCCCTTGGGTGAGACACGGATCTCGACCTCGTCTCCGGTCCGCATAAATCTCCCTTCAGGCATGTCGACAAAAGTCTCGCTTGTCGCCTTCTCATTCTTCAGATAGCCCAGGACGACACTCGGCGATTTGACGAGCAGTTCACCACGCTGGTTGTACCCCGTGATCTCATTACCTTCAATGCTCATTACTTTAGCCTCGATGCCCGGTACCAGACAGCCTGACGAGCCGAACCAGATGTCCGTAGGTGATGTCGAGCATACTACTGTACACGTCTCGGTAAGACCATAACCTTGTCGGATCTTCCACGCTGGATACTGTCTGCCCAGATCTTCCGCAGTTTCCTGGCCGAGTGGGGCGGCTCCAGTGAAGATGATCTTCACGCTAGAAAGGTCGAACTTTTGTAATGCCTGCTGTTCCTTGACCATTCTAATAATGATCGGCGGTACGATATACAGGGTACTAATCTTGTACTTCTGAATCGCGGTGAGATATTGTTGCAGTTCGAATTTGGGCAGCACGATGACCCTGTCGCCACGGTAGGTGGAGCAATGACAGATCACAATCAAACCGTAGATATGCGAAAAGGGTAGTAGACCCATAGCCACATCCTGATAGCCAGGAGTTGCATCACGGCCGTGCTTCTCCCATTCACAGATCTGGACTGTGTTTGCGATCACATTCCGGTGGCTAATCATGACACCCTTAGGCAACCCAGATGTGCCACTGGAATAGCACAGAAACGCTGTCTGTCTCGCTCCCTGGCCTTTGCTCCATTTGATGGGCTCGAGTTCGGGTAAAGATTCGCCGGCCTTGATCAATTGTCCAAGAGTCTTGAATCCTTTGGGGATCGGAGGGTCGTTCGGCATCTCGCAAATATATATCCGGTCCTTGGGAATCCTGGATCTCTCGGCGGCTTCTATAGCCGTCTCGAGGAGGGACATCACCGTGAAAAGAACTTTGGAGCCAGAGTTCGTAAGCTGATGCCTGAGTTCATCGGCGTTATAAGCAGCGCTTGCGGGTGAGGAGACACCGTTTATTCTGTGAATTGCCCATGACAGGGTCATGATGTCGATCTAATATTGTTAGAAGAGATAGAGGAAGCTCCAGAGAACGTACAGTATTGTGCGCAAAGACGCCGACCACTTTGTCATATTCAGTGCCCTCGTTGACATCCCAGCCAAATTCCTTGGCTAATGCGCGTGCCAACTTGTCCACATTCTCTTTCTGCTGTGTGGCTGTGATGCTTCTGCCGCTCAAACCGCAGGTATAGGGGTCCCAGGATTTCGAGAGAGGGCGTCGGCCATGCTTCTCATCAAGCATGAATTCGCAGAGAGGTACGGTGTCTGGGATATCCGGCAGTTTAGGAGCCCACGGTACAGGCGTGAAGACCATGGCTGCGATAACGGTAGAGAGAGCTGAAGTTAATCGTGAAGACCCCAGGGATTAGTTCAGCAAAGAAAATGCATCGCACGAGAGAAAGAGCGTCAGAACCACTTTGAAGGTCCGGTGGACGCTGGATCGCCCAGGGCCCGTCTGCACGGGCAATTGCCGAGGTAATATATTCCCCCCGGTAAAGGAAGGTCGCTCCTTGTAGCGTCATACCTGTTGCGGGTACCCCGGTCCCCGGTGGAATCGCGGAGCTTGTCCGAACAGACAGTGAACCTTGGGACTGAACCACGGAATGATCTGATGCCCATAACGACTGGTCTATCTCACACGATCACATCAGGCTCTCTCGCTCGGATTGACACTGTACAGCAGCGATGGCTGCTCTTCTTCGCAGGAGTCTCTACCGCCACAATCTCACCTTCACGATTATTGGGCCTCTATCGGGACACTAGAAGCTCGGCTCCAATGGTGGAATTCAATCCCCACGCAAGCATGAACACTCTCGCAAGAGGTCGTCGGGGGATTCTCGGGGGATGGCCTCAAGTAAGTCGATAGACTGCAAGCCTGTTTCCAGAAAAAGTGGCACTGTCTGACCGCTGTTGCTCTTCAGGTTCAAATGGGTACCTTTCTTTATTGTTATCCGAGAGTCCTTCGCACACACCGAAGGGCATCAGCTCTACCAAAGATTCCTACTATCTTGGAGTCAAGGCACCCACTGTCTTGAACGTGCTGGACATTGGAGTTATGTCGTCGACATACTCCATGTCAGACGGTGACACTTTTTCTGGAAACAGGTTCTCACGCATAAAAAACCCATGGGAGGTTTTGATTTCGAACGCTGGTCCGAGTCTCAAAACAATGTGCTGAAGGCTGTAATAAGGTCTCGTCGCAGCAGCTTCAAGGAATTTATGGCATGTGCTGGAGACGTTATAGCAGGCCTAACTGATACTCATCAGGCCCCCCGGTTTGCAATGTTGAACCACGTCTGTACGGGATGAGTGGCCACGATCTTGCTTGTGCCCTGTAAGTATGTGTAGTCATTCGAGATCCTATGGTCGATAACCATTCCATCTGTACATGAGACTGATCTTGTCGAAGAGATACCTGAGTTGACAGCCATATTCATGCACCGGATCTAAGTGACCCTCGAACAGGTCAAGACTACCGTAATCTGCCGCAATTGTCTCTGCTTCTCAGACCCATGAGGCTCACGTGACGGTGCTGCGCACTTCGTTTGGCGCAAAGTTGCTCAGAATTCTGTGATTGGCTCGCCAATCCTGCCACACTCACTGGCAGTGACTGGCAGTCTGAGATGCCAGTGCTTTTTGATCAAAACTGCCAAGACCATTACATCACTTTACCTAATACTGTATCGAAACATGAATGCCACATCCACCAAAAAGAATGAACCACCATACAAAACCGAAAAAAAAACCCAAGCTGTAGTGCGCCGACCCGGAGTCGAACCGGGGGCCCGTCGACTTTGAGATTCCAGGCTTTTGAAGGCCTAGAGGGTCTTGGCAACGACGGATTTTACCGCTAAACCATCGGCGCTCATAGGGGATGAGATGCTCAAGATTTGAGATATAAATCATGTCTGCTCTGATTGTTGACAAAATGCTCAGATGTCAGTATATAGCGTTACATTATGATGGGGCGGAGAGTCGAGCAAAAGCTTAGCACCGGCGGTTTGTCGGAAAAACCGTCGCTGCGAAGAACTCGAACCAACGGCCCCTGGCCGCATCAACCCGATAGAAATCCTCCATTCAACTGGTCGCCCACAATCTTTGAACGTAACTTCAAGAATCACTGAATCAAGATACCCGGTTGTCACATCGACCATGACGTGGTCGTCTATACAAATAACTCATTAGAACATGGAGTACAAGGCGGTCAACGCTACCACGGCTTTCCTTATCCTACCATACACCTCTGTGTCGAACCACTATTCCCTCTGGGTCAGGACGTCATGAATGTTCCTAGTCTCCGGATCATTAGCAGGCTGCAGGACAACAGGGCAGAAACAACGAGTTCAATTGGTCATGGTGATCCTTCCTTTTTCAAGATGCAAGCTGCTCTGCTCGTCAAGAGAGAATGCGTGCGAAACCTTACACGCCACACACACCGAAAAACCTCCTATACCACCGACAGTCAATTCACCAATCAACGAACAATTCCAACCAACGTCGCTCGGGCCTGAAGAACCATCAGGCAACGACCTCGCTCCAAAGTCTGATGCCTACGACGTTGTCTCGCACATACTTCCTCCCGATCCTCATGCACCTCGAAGAATCAGTCACTACCATTCGTCTTTCTACCGCTCTATTCGACGAACCAGGTCAATCAAATATGACGGAGGCACAAGAAGAGGCTAGGGATAAAAACATGGAAATACAGCCCAAAAGCGAGCAAATAACTTCCTTGAAGCAGGAAAAGGCTGATCTCCAACAAGAGCTGCTACTTTGCGAGGGCGAGCTTGCCACTACTAAACTCGATAAGAAGGCACAATCTCAGCCACAGCGTAGAGTTGCCGATCGATCAGGCAAGAGAGATAATGTCGAAGGTGTGGAGCTTCTCAGAGACGATGTTGATTCTGACCTAGAAAAGACCAACTCCTAAATCGACAGGGAATCTTACCGTGGTCCCAGAGACGCAGTTCGATCAGCAGCCCAGTGCTCATACTGCGCAACATGACTCAATGCCGGAGAGGCCCTGCTAAACGATGGGTCGACTTCCGAGTTGAGCAGCGTGCCAGGGGATTTGGTCCAAGAAGATGACCAATATGAAGAGAGCAGCCCAAACGCACAAGTCAAGGCAGCCAGAGGCACGACAATCAGATGCAACCCAAGCGTCATATCATGCATCGAGCACCGTCAAGCTCGTATAGCTCGCAGGGTGAGCAGATGCTGCTGGAACAATTGAGCCATAATGACTCTGGGTTAGTTCCTGGATTTTCCACACTACCATCAACCATCACATCCCGCCGGGACAGTGACGACGAAAACGTGGTCGGCGAGTTTGATCGGACTAATGCCATGCCTTGGAACCCCGCAGAACGGAACAATGCCCCAGGTCGAAGGAGGCCGAGGAGTGAGTCTCATGCTCGTGGAAGACAATCAACCACTGACCATTACTTTCTTTCAGCATGCTGCTACACTACTATTCTCTTACTTCAAGCAACACTACCTTCGACGTCACTATTATGCCACCTAAGCCCTCCGCGGCCGCCACTAGCAAGGCTACCTATGCGAACTTCGCGTTTGTCCTCGGCGCCCTTCGGCATGCGGGTGATCAAGATGAACTCGGAAGAGGTTGCCGTGGACAATGGCATAGGATATGGCAATATGCGTTTGTTCTTTCATATTATCCACTTTCAGATCAAGACACCAAGGACCTCAATCCCAAGCTGTCTCAGTTCAACGCTATTGTCAAGAAGCAGGGATTCAAGTTCGAAGGCAACATCGTTAGTCCTCAAACGTCACGTCTAGCACTACCGCCGCTACGGCCACCTTTACCAAACCTGTTGCTACGCGTAAGCGTAAGGCTGCCGTCGGGACGGATGATGACAACAATGATGAGGGAGAGCCAAAAACTCCTGCTAAGCGCAAGAAGCCTGCACCAAAGTCTGCTTTCCACGTCAATTTGGAGTAATCCAACACGGGTGATGTTCAGTCCATCATCCCAGCCAGACCGTCCGTCACCATGATGAAATCTGTATTTTGTCACAACTCCCATCTCTCCCCGAGCAAGAAGCAAAGAGACCTACAAGCACCATCTCGCTTATAACTGTACACGAAACTCTCGCACCTGCACGCTGCACATTTATTCGCACTTTGAGGACAAAGAAGAGCACGAAACGGGAGGTCGTCACATCTGGCCCGCAAGTTCTTCCTTTTGCCTGATGACGGAACTCTTTCGACACTGTTTTGTCTTTGTACGAGGGGCCCGACGTTGTCGTCAAGGTCACCTGGACTGTCCATCAGCCGAGCCGAATCCAGAAGAGTGTTTGCTCTCCTTCATGATGCCGAATTGGTTCGCTTCAGCCACAGCACAACCCAACTCGCATCCCCTCTTGCAGCCCCTCCCACATCTGACTCTTCGTTGTATTGTCAAGCCGGTAAACATTTCTTGATGGCGCCATCGTCACGACTTGCCTTCACATTCTTTGCAGCTTCCATATACGTGAGTCTCTGTCCCAGGAGTCCAGACGTCCACTATGTCATGTGTTCGGCCAACAAGCCAGTCTGTGGGTGGACGAGGCGTCGATCTTCGTTAGCACACAGACAGTATATTCTCCCTGTGGGACACAACCTAGAGCAGCCGGGCACGACACTTCGCTGTGGGATGCTATGCGGTCAGAGCCGCAGACCACACACCAACGTCTAAGGAGTCAGCAGGGGAGGGCGAAGTACTGCAAAAATGGATTGGAACGAGCGAAGCTCAGCTGAAATTGATGAAACCCAACAAGCAGCGCGATCCAGAGAGATTGAACTTACTCCTGCTGGATATCAATCAGACTGGAGCAGCGCATCAGCACCAGGACAGCAGACAAAGCCCGCAAACCAAATGCAGCCCGGATCTGGTCGTGTCGGTCACAGACTGCTGGGAACCTAGCACCCACTACGGACCTGGACCCAGAAAGGGAGTGAAATCACTCTGGGAACGATCTGATGGGCAACTTGTGGCACATTGTATACGACAGATGTGACGAGCGATGACACACGAGGAGGATCTGCGCGCAGAACCCACTGCCATACGAACAAGAACAGCAGCTGATTCGTGAGAGACGCGGAGAGCCGCCGCCATGCGCGCGCTGGGTCCGACACAGCAACACAGCCTGCAGCTGCCAGCACGACCAGTGTACCCAGCTATCATCCCGGTGGCACAACTCGTGCAGGCTGCAGCGATGGCTCTCAATGGTCAAGCGGATGAGCGACGACTTGCGTGTGGAGGACTTACCCATTCAGTGGGAGAACAGCCATCAGAGTTGTCGGGATCTCGGTTCCCCCGCCCCCGCCGCTGCTATAAAGATATCAGCTGCGCAAGACGATGTGTCCTCTCTCGGAATGGTGATTTCGGCACTTTACAATACTGTAGCGAAAATGAGGGACCATGTTACGGCTCGAAAGGCAACCAGGGAGGCGACCACCGGAGAGGCCTTGGAAAGTCAAAATTCTGCTGCAATGCATGTTAAGCAGAGGCTACACCAGCAGGGCACGGACCGAAAGTTATGCAGGGATATGGCCACCACAGAGGCCTCGGAAAGTACAAATCCGGCTGAAATGCATGCTGAGCGGAGGCTAGAATAGCAGGGCATGGACCGAGAAAGCATAATGAGAAGTGCCCAGGACACTTCGCGAGAGTGGTGTTCTCACGAGAATCCGTGTGCGCTGGGAAAGTGACGACGATGGCATGGCCCGAGACAGCTTGCTACATAACACTGATTATGTCGTTGCTGGCATGATGTCCGGTACCAGAGGCCAGGAGTATCATGTCGATGGTGACAACATAGCCATAGCCGCCAAACAACGTGGATGACAACCCAGGGGGAAATCAATGAGCATGAGTGACAAAGGTGGCGTCAGGGGCAGAGAGACAGTTGGTGCGACTTCCCATCATTGAAGCGCTGGCCAGATCAACATGCCGCCGAACATGGGATCAGTGCGGTGGGTTGTCACATGAATGCTGCTTGGTAATACGCATGCTCATGCAAGAGATGCTGCTGCTGTAAAACATGCCGGCGCCTATGACGGACGGGATTACCACTTCCACGCGACGACACGTAAATACCTGGACGAGATTGCCGGCCTGGACACGGATGTTGATAGCATGAAAACGATCTCGAGCTGGCCTCACCTGCAAGTCACTCCGACTGACAAGCTTAAGTGGTAATGGCATGTGATCTCTCCTGAGGACACCATCAAACTCTCCCAACTCATCCCCTTTCCCCAACTCATCAACTGCCCGGTCTTCCTGAGCCGATCTCATCTTATGATGGCGAGTGAACCTGAGGACGACCGCGCTGACATGACGGCGATGATGGCATCGAATCTTGGTCCTGACGACGAGCGGAGCGTAACTACAGAAGATCCAGACTTTAGGATTGAGGAAGGTGGAGATGAGAGCCAAATGGACGAACGAACCACGAGGTACAGCAGCACGAGATCAGAACTGAAGCTTGAAGAGGTCGAGGACAACCAGAATCATCTGATGTCAACGGATGAAACTAAGGAGACAATCATCGGCGCCGATGAAAACTCCAAGGCGCCTGCGTGACCTGCACTAGAACCAAGACCATGGAGACAACGACACCAGTGACGGCGATGAAGTCGTGTCAAGCAGCTCGGATACGCCGCGAGGTGCAGGCTTGAAGAAAATGGACAAGATTGCTGCTGCAAGGGAGAAGCGGAAGATGTCAAAACGACCACCAGACAAACCTGAAGGCCACTGCTTCCGTATAAACGGCCAACCAAATGGGACCTGGCAAAAAGACTTTCCTCCAGAAGGACTATGGAGGATTGGTGAACAGCCTCGCCGATGGATGGGCTATACTTGCGCACGATTCCCAGGCGATCGCGAATGGAGGCTCATTGGAAAGCAATTCTGCGAAATACTCGATGTGGACTTCAGAGCAATGGACGACTACGCAGATGATGTCGTAGTTGACGCTACGACGGCAGCACTTAATCTGGAGGAAGAAGAAACCCCAAATCGCCGGGCCCAGCAACTTCGCACGGCGAGATTCAATACAATCTACCGCAAGTTCGTATATCGAGAGCACCACACGCAGACAAGCAAGGGGAAGTCATGCAGACAGAAGAGGCGGCGCGAGCACACAGCAGAACACGAGAATGCACGTCAACCGAAGCAGACGACTGACCCAAAGAAGGAAACAGCAAAGATCATGGCAGAAAGACTAGGTGTTGCCGTCGCACTGGACGATGGTGATGGCCACAGCCACCGGAGGGGAGCGGTCCCAAATAGAGCCTACGAAAAAGAAGAGGAAAGGCAATGCCGACCGCCTTGGACCCGTGATTATAGACTGGGATGTACTGGACAAACCGTACCATACCGTGGCACAGCTATATGCTAAATCAGTCCCGGACAGATACAAAGGCGGATATGGATACTGGACTCGAGAGGGTAGATTGTGGATGTTGCGCAAGGACATAGACAGGGTCATCCAAGCAGAAAAGCCGGATGGGACAGGTAAGGTGTTGACAGATACTATACTGGCAAAATACATCCCAAACTACGATGGATGGGTGAAGCAACAGAAGCTAGGTCGCGACGTCGTGACGAGGGAAGGCACAGCAAGACAGGGAGCTCCTAAAGGACTTATGGACCAACGGGATGAATCCACCGGAAGATACGCGAAGAGAGACCCGACACTACGCAAAGATCAGCGAAGAAATCCTGCGATGACCTGGATAAAAGCGTGTCGAACCCGAAACGTCTCGTTAACATTCCGAAAGTCAAGCATATGAAGATGCGAGATACCAAGGCACGGGTGGTCAAGGATGTGGCACAAAATGTGCACATACAGAAGGAAATGTTTGACATTCAAGAGCATGCCAGGCAAGCGCTAAAGACGGAGGAACAGGCCACCAATGATAAAAGTACATTGGTGATGCATGCAGCCGGAACGGAATTGGAACTGGCTGAAATCCAGAAACATGTCGACGATGCATACGAGCTGGTCGAGATTTGGAAAGAACGTGCGTACAAAGCGAAGATGGACCCCGCATATTGGGAATGGCAGTCCGAAGCCTGATGAAGAAAGAACATGCAAGGACGCTTTACATGAAACAACAAGTTCACAATTTCGAATGGCCCGCGCCCTTGGCCGACTGTACGAAGACTGGAGGTGCAACACGCGAGACGGCGGTGGTTCTGAGATGGATGAGCTGATCGAAGAATACGGTGGAGACGCGACTAGGGTACTGGATCGCTTACAGACCTCGGCGCGGACCCCAACAAGGGGACTGGCGAGCCATGATTAACGACACAACACGAATGATATCTGGCCTGATATTCTGCCTTTGTTATGCAGGGCTGCTGTTCTTTCGCGTCTCTATTGGAAGGGGTAGGGTTGGTGTTGCCGCGCACTTGAGATTGTGCGTTTTTGCCTTGAAGATAGTCTTTAACGATCTATGCTGCAGGTGAAAATGGAATTAGCTGAGGCGGATAGCTGGCTGCCGAGGGACGAGCCTGGTATGGACGATGCTTTGGACCTGATCACATTATGAACCTCGACGACTTGGGAAATACTGAAGGCGCTGGTGGGAGGATGGTGGTGACAGTACAGGAGATGCAGCGAGATAGACCGTGGCAGCGATTTTCACGGCGGGCTATGTATTAGGATTTTCAATCTCCTATACAGCACAATACCATACGTATATTCACAATCACAGCGTCACCGGTGGACATATATAGCTGATAGGGCATGGATAGCTAATTACCAACGAGCGGGTATGACTCAACACATTTCACCTAGCTCGGCATCTCATATGGGTGCTCCAGGCCATTGAAGTATCTGGAATAGCTGTATGATCACTTTCTATCAAGTCTCCGCCGTGTCTTCGCATATGATCTATCGATATGCATCACCACCAGGCTCTGCGCCATGTAATTTCCTTTCCCGGATGCTGCAAACTGTGGCCATGCTGCACCACATCCTACCATCCCCTTCAACTCGCTGGAGCACTACGGCAGTCCATCATCGAAGCTATGCCATGGATTTTGCCGCCAGGTCTTCACAAGCGATCCTTCCCATGAAGGGTGTCTTTGCAGGTAGTAATCCATTCGCCGGCGCGCCAACCACGTGGTGTTTCAATAGATGGAGCCTGCCCCTTCCATATGATTTGGTTGCAGTCGACATGTGGACAGAAGAAACCCTCAAATGTGCGTGGCCATGGGGGAAGACTGTTGGCTTGGTGGATCAACTGGAAAGAAGAGCATTAGTTTTCATCTTGTTACGGCGCTAGAGTGCCAGCCTTGGCTATATGCCTGCAGCAGAGGAGAACAAACCTGGTTGAGATATGCTTGAGGAAACGCCACGCAGGTGGCATGGACAGCCGTCATCATCGTTGCGAGAAAGTCAGGGTGCGATTCAGCCATGGGCTTGTTGATGTAATTTGTCAACGCGATCAGCTCTCGCTTGTTCCTGGACTCAAGGTCGATGTTCAGCAGCGACTTTGCATAACCAAGCAGCTGCTCGGCTGTGCGAAGCGCGGCGGTGTGGTTTGGGTTGTTCGTGTCGATCGCACGAATCGAAGCATGCTTGAGACGTGCAAGTTTCACTACTTCGACGCTGCGCTGCATCAACCATTCTTCGAACGCGGCTGGGGCCAAGCCAGCGAATTTCTCCGACAGCTCATGCTGAGATGCGTCTGGAGGCGCGGCGGCGCTGGTGGCAGAAGTTGCAGACATGTTTCCGACTGGTTTGTCAACCTGTGTGACTCTCTGTCTCCGTGACTGTAGAGGACGATGTCGCTCAGCTATGAGAAGATCAGGAGGTAGTTTGTTGGGATGACAACTGCTCCAGGTGAGGCTTGAGTAAGTCAAAGCAACACATGGGTAAGAGAAAGCGAGGCGAAGACCGGGATATATCTCATAGTAAGTTGCCAGGTTGATCGGCCCAGCTAATCAGAACGATTGATCTGGGACCACGTCCTTGATCTAACACAGCTAGATGGTCCCAGAGGCAGAGTTAACTCAGACTCATATGATCTTCAGTTGAAGATATCTTTACTCTCCCCCTCTCACTTTTAGGATCGACACAACTTCAGCTCTTCAACACCAAAACCTTCTCCTACTTCGTGTATCTTCCATCCAAATCTTGTCCATTAACAGGTCGACATCGGAAGTACTTTCCTGGCCTGCAGTCTAAGTATCAGAACAACCAGCGACCATTCCAACTTTCTGTGGCCCTCATGGCTCCTCGAAATCAGAGAGACTACACTGGCCGCGCCAACGATCGAGTTGGTCAGCGCGATACCAACAACACCAGGCCGCAGTCCGGATCAGGTCAAGCTGTCCTTGCGGAAAATGAAGCTTCAGATGTGGCGCGTCAATTCGCAGAACGTCTCTCGAGGAGAGTGGCTTCCCTAAACTCGACCCAGAATATAACACGAGCAACGTCTTCTTCCGGACGACAGCAAGTGTCCGCAAACCTTACTGCTACTTCGCAATCAAACATACAGCGACTTCAATACCAACAGAACCCGAGTCGCTCAGCGCAGCCAGCTCAAGATGTCAGCGACAACGCCCGCTATCTTCAGGAAGTTGCCATGCATGGTTCATTTTCTCCTAGATCAAACAGAACCAATGTTGACGCAACAATGAACACAATTTCTTCTCAGCGACAACAATCCTCTGCAAACATCACCTCTGCATCACAACATGGGTCGCGACTCATTCCAAACCAGCAAGCACAAAGTCAGCCACTTCAACGCTCTCGTGCTCAGTCAATACCGTTGCGGCCTAGTCCGTACCAACAAACTCATGGTCTGTCGAACTTCTCAACTAATCAGGCCCATGTCAGCCCTCTCGCCCGAGTCCAAGACGACACTGTCACCTACGGGCAATTTCAGTCTTCCGCTAAGCGTCAACATACGGCGCGTACACCGTCTAACAGCACAACAAGTTCAACCATGTTGAGTCCGGTACCGAAACGTCTAAGACCAGTCGCGCGATCAGCCACGCCGGAGCAAATTACGGTGTCCGCAGCCAAGGATGCTGTTCGCCGCAGCCCGGCATGTACCACTCAGCACGCGCTGACTATCATCCCACCATCAATGATCCGTAATCCGATCGAGAAGCCAAACAATGTTCAGCAGTTCGCATGGGGACTGGTTGCAAAATGGACAGCTGATGCCATGACTGAAGGCCGTGGTTCTGTGCCTCCGGTCCTTACAAGTAATGAGGCAGATCAAATTAAGCACTTTGGTACCATCAGAATGGTCCAAGCATATCAAGACATTGTCGATGCACTCCCGAGAGACGTTCATCAGGCACACATCCAAGTAGCCCTTGCGGCTCGGCAACGAATCGAAGAAATCGAAAAGGTGGCCAACCATGGCAAAGGACCATGGATGTCGCTGGAAGAAGGGATCTTGCAATGGAAGTCTCTCTACAAGGAAGCCCCAGTCAATATCCGAGGAGGTAATCCATCTATTGGTGGCACTATCATCTTCGCCCGAAGTCTCAAAACACTTTTACGGAACGCCGGAAAGAACCAGTCCGGATGGCTGAATGATGAGGTGGTCCATGGTGGTGTCGCTGCGGCCATGGGAGACGAATTCTACCCATGTATTGTCATCGGGTCTTTGGATTGGCAAGCGGTCATGCAAGGTACTCGAGAACAACCGCTGTATTGGGGCGAGACAACCAAGCTGGCTCGCTATATCATTGTCAACGAGCAAAAGCACTGGTTTCTACTGCTGGCGAGTCCTATAACCAAGATTATCGCCTCGTTGGACTCCCTCGTCAAACGCGATGAGCGTGACCCCCACGTTAAGAAGCTCATGCAGATCGCCAAACAACACTGGGGACAAGTCCGCTTCGACGGCAACATTCAAAGCAAGAAACAAGGCAACAAGTATGATTGTGGAGTGTGGGTCGTTGAGAACTTTAAGGCAATGCGTCTAGGGGGACCTCCGGCACTCCGAAATGTGGAAGTAAACGAGGCCGAGACACGGCTGAATCTTCTGGAGAGCTTGATGAGGGCTGCCGAACGAGAACAAAGGATAGAGTGGCCGAAATGGCATCGGGTGACCAAGCCAACAACGAACAGTATCCCTAACTCGGGTGTCGTCGAGGTCGACGACACAGAAATGGAAAAGGCGACGTCTGCAGGTGCCCGGGTATTGCTGAGCAAAGGCATCTAGAGGCTTCATTGGATGTTACGGTGAAGGGTAAGAGAGTGGTGATGATGTGTGGATAGATCTACGTTGTGTTGTCGGTCCGGAAGCTCCGGGATACTCACAATACTTCTTCTACGAGCTGTGCTGCAAAACACCGCAAGAAGTATGGTCTGCCATCAGCAAATATCCTTTGTATGTTTGATAGCAGCCTTATCACAATCTATTCCATTGGGTATTATGGGTAAAAGTAAATCTCTTTAAGAATCGCGCTGAACAGATTCAATCTGGTGACGCTGTTTTGCAGTAGCCTTATTTTTGTCCGTGTCTGCCCCATGCCTCTTGGGCATATATCAGGCGCTCCGGGCTTCGCTGAACGGGTGATGGAGTGGTGGTCACAGATACAGGGAGAGCAATTCCAACTATTTCGGTATCATGGATACCACACGTAGCGTAGCATGACAAAAGTATCCACGAAATGGCCATAGATCATTTCCACAAGAACGACGAAGCAAACTACCAAGGGAAGGGCCTTTAGTGACGCATGAGAGTGTTCCTGGCAGAGAGGCTGGATCTGTATGTTTGACAGGCCTGGTATCAAAAACCGAGCACGATGAGGCCGTTTTTAGATAGGAGTGGTTGTACTCCTGGAGATGCTGCAACTCCCGGAGGACGTCGTGGTAAGGTTTTGATTGGTATTAACAACTCCCTAGTTCAGGCAGTTAAGGATGTAGTCCTCCGCGCCGATGATAAGCTTTATGGGGACGCGGAATATTGAATATTTAGAAAGTTTAAAACAACGACCACGCCATCGTGTTATGGGCAACAGTCTTGGTATGCGTGGCAAGCAAACCTTTCAAGGCATTGGTCATTATATATATCTAATATTTTCCTATGTGTGCCTTACGGCTCTGTTCATCTTCTGCACCTGGCTTCAGGATGCTTGGCGGCAAGCGATATACATCAAGACATGCGCACTTAACATCCGAGCGGTCGAGGTCAGCACCGCGATCTGCATCTGTTTCGCTGGCATCCTCCCGACCCAGTTGACCAGCTGCACCTGGTTGTGGCTGTGAACGGCAGGAGACTAAAACGTCAAAACCCGGCCATGCTCATGCTGCCACCTCATGCACATATATACATAACGCCAATATACGTCCACACCTTCGCAAGCTCTGGACCAGGGTCCTCGCTTTCTCATGGAACATGGGACTGCTTTTGTGCAGGTGCAGGCTTCATGATTGGCCGAGCTTCAACCCCACCGGAGATTGCAAGTCGGTAGAAGTACTCATACATCTCACCGGCGACGGAGTCGAGATTTGAGATAGTGGCGCCGCGAACAATGGCCCCCAGCCGGGTAATACTAATACCTCCCTTTACTAACGCCGGCTCCAAGTATACAACATCTGCTTTGCCTCTGACGGCCTCCAGGTAGGTAATGCCCAAAGGATGTGTGGTGTTCTTATACTTCACATCTACAAAACCTGCTCTCCCTTTTTATCTCTCACCTTCAACTCTTCCCTCCCCTGTTCACCAACCACAAAAGCTTCTCTACCTGTCTACTCTGCCGGGCAGATCGACTCATACCATCTCCGCTGCCTCGCCAATCAGACGGCTTCGGGATGCCATCACCATTATCTCCTGAGCGAGGCTCATCTACACGAATTCAGTCCATCGAGGCCACTGATACTACTGTTGCTCGGTCCACGTTTTCTGGTAGATGCATACCCTCTCCAGCACTTGACGAGATCTATCCAGCTATTCGATGCTCCATCATGTTCATCATCAAGGGCCAATCTCCTAGCGACGATTTTCACGAAATGACTATCGAAGCCGGCAAGCACTATCCGCTGGCAGATCTCGTCCAAGGCTGGGCAAACGCCGTGAGGCAAGTCCTCCCGCATCATGACAAAATGGAGTACGAATACAGTTTGCAAAGAAAGGAAGCAGGGCACATGAGAGTGGGTAGGGCGGATCATCCAGACATGAGCCAAAGCCTCCACGAGTTGGGTCTCCGCAAGGATGATGTGGTTGAAATTCTTCCCATCACTGAAAATCATCACAAAGCACGCACTGGCGATTCGGATTACACACCAGCTTTGGAGGGCGATGGTCAGATTGGTGAGGACGAGCCTGCTTCTCGACCAGTGACTCGATCTATGACTCGATCTAGGGGAGGATGGCGTTAGTCTGGGGTCAAGAAAGATCTTGCAGGTGCTCTCACAACTCACTCGGGAAGTCGGTGATATTCAGTAACTTGGCTGCGTGAGAGCACTGGCAAGCATACTTGCTTCAGTACAGGGCTTAAGGACAGGATGAAGCTATGAGTGCTGGCGTTGTGTACATCAAGAGATGCCTTTCAAGCACAGAAGGCTCTTTCGATTCATTTTGCATAAGAGTCCCCTTCCATATCCCCTCTTTCCTCCCTTCGAATTGACTTGGTCTAGATTGATCTTCTACCACGTTCAGATTTACATCAACGGACTTAACAGTGACTTCGACCGTCTCTTCTCATCCCGGCAGCCACCCAGAAGAAACCCTCACTGCCTTGCCCGTCCCACCTCACTGTCCTGTTGACGAAACACTGATCCACCTATTCAAAGAGACACCAATACGAGCTTTTTTCTTATTCTGATTCTATTCCGTCGATCGATTCCTCATCTTCCCCTACGACAGCTCTATCAAGATTCTGAATTGACAAACAATATCTACACTTTCTGCAACTAAGCATCATGGCGGCATTCGAAGCGGTACAGCGCGCAACGACTCTAGAGCACCACGGCATATATGTTATGGAGATCGCGGGCGAGTTCATTCCCACCAGTCGCATCGTCCTAATATACTACGGTTTCAATTTCCACGGCAGAAGAACTTACGATCAGCATGGAAGACCGATCAATTTTCGAGTACATCCAGCCACACAAGAGAACCCTTGGCGACCCAACCCTGGTTTCGGCGGTACACAACTAATCACACTGCAACGGATCCTTCACGGCGAGGCCGACCTACTCTCAAATCTCGATCTGGACACAATCGGCAGAATCGCAACTCAAGTCCTTTACTACGACGTTCGGTATGACTGGTTTCCTTCCGTCGAGGCTCGGCTCGGTAGCTTTTGGCCGCTGCAGAGTAGAGAGGGTGACGGCTGGTCAAGATGGAATGCAGATCCATTGGATGAGGACATGCAGATGACTTATCGGTTGTTATTGGTGTCGTACTCACTAGGGCATCGAGGAATATTTGATCGGGCCCGCCGTGCTATACTTTGGATATAGTCAGAATGTGATATTATCGCCCAGGTCGAGCATGAGACTCGACTGGCGCATGCGGCGGTCGATGCCGGCTCGGCCACCATGCAAACACAACTATTCGCAAATCTCGAGAGAGCATTCGATGGTGACGGAATGCATCAGTGGTTTGTTCAAGAACGCAACAATCTATGGGCCTATCTAGAAACATACCACGCAAACCCGGATAGACATCATGACTGGGCCACGTACATTGTGGAAGAAGTTGGCAACTTACAAAGTGAGACCACCTGTCTTCGTCAATGGTGGCAACGGGCTTTCCTCGAGAACTTCTCCCAAGACTTATTCGAGGGGTGGGTGCGCCGGTGGTGGAATGAGATTACAGGCGAGCGTTTGTCGGCTTTTGCCAGATCGGTTCTGGATATGGCGGCAGCGTTATTTCGGGATGTGACGATGGCAGAGCTGGCGACGATGCTGATGATGCGTGCGACTGGAAATTATGTGCTGGTTCTGGATCAGTGCAATCAAAAGTTGCTTTGGATATTTGAGCATCTTTTTGAGAGTGTATTTCCTTTGGCATTATTTCCTTTCAGACAGGCTTCCAGAACGTCCTGATGGAGCTTTGACCGGAGGGCGAGACCTGAACATGCGTGTTGACGCTGGCACACTTCTTGCCGAGCTCATTAGATTGCAAAGCTGGAATGCCAAAAACCAATGTATGCCTTATCACCAAATCTTCTCGGCATGGGTGTTTGTCCGCAAGCGCCTTTCCCATGGTATCTCACACGCTCGAGATTTGGATCACCAGATTTACACCAACTCCTTCTTCTTGAATGTCCGCACCTGATCATACCATTCTGTCGACGTCGAAATGTTTTGCCATCTTATTTGATCTTGCTGTCTAAGGAGCGTTAGCCAGAACCTCACCTGGGTCGGCAAGGCTGCTTGTGTTCTTCCTGCACTACTCCGCCATCAGTGCAGCCCTCGACGATAGGTAATAGGTCAAAGTAACGATCCGTGACTCAATCTACGTGAGCACCGTGATATTCCCTTCAACCGCCGCGCCATTCTTGTGACTGGGCAAGACAGCAGACAGGCTGAGTCGCCGGTTTCGGCCGTGACGAGACGACAATCATGACACAGTCACCAGGTTTGCGGCGCGGGGCCGGACCTGTCAATTTTCACTGGTGTTTTGTGAATGTTAGAGACTGGATGACTTGAATTTACCCCTGGAGTATTGCACCGATTCCCATGCAGTCGTCAATTTAACACAATCCACGTTTGCACTCATACACTGGAGTCTTGGAAGCGTCACTGATTATGACTCACGGCCAGCAGGTCGGCGCATCAGATTCAGGTATAAATTCCTGCCCTCCCCTCTGGTTTATACTGAGATCACTCTTCCAAAAGATATTGATGAGCTGCATAGTTCTTTGATATATACTTATTATCTCCCAAATGGGTGATGAACATGTACTTTCCAGGCCTTGAGTCAACTCCAGATATAGCCATCATCCAATCAATCCAGACCTGCAGCAGAACTTGCACGACCCACGCATGGTCGCAGTACGGGAGCTCGGTTCATGAGCTTGTTGCACGGCGCGCACCGTTCAGAGATCGCGAGGCTGTACAAACGAATTTCCATCAAACCCTGCACGACGCTTTTGAGTAAGAGGCTCTCTTGTGCACGTGCGATTGCGCTGGAAGAAGAAGAGAAGGGTAAAGAGCAACACCACGCTGGCGCCTCAGACTTCGCGCCATCAAGCCTGCTGCCGTCCACGCTCCTTGAACAGCTCGTCCGTTTTCTTCCAGCAATCCATCCATACTCTTCCGCCGACCATTTACCGTCCTTACTGATAGGGAATCCTGCGAATGAGCACGACACTCTCCGAACATGGCGCGCAATCCAACAAGTGTTCTGGTCAAATGCGGACCTCCGAAAGGCTGCGGCGTTATGCTTGATTCGATTTTTCTCAACGATGACATGGTTCTGCAGGCGGGTACGAAGTCACTCGGACATGTCGGAGCAGGCAAAGAGCGACCACTCAGCACCACGACGGAGTGTGATATTCTTCCACACTGATACAGATCTTGGGAATACTCCGATGAAGCTTGCGAAGAACAACAACATTATCCCTGAACTCTTGCGGCACATTCAGAGGTATTGGGAAGACAATGGAATAGAACACGCACGGGTTGGAACGGGTCTGCCGAGCCAGATGCTTCAAGAGTACTGTCTACTCTTCACTGTCCCTGCGCTCAAACATTCAACTCGGTGCAAGATGGTTTCGGTCATGACGCACGGTGGAAGGCGTCCTTGACTCTGTGAGGTTTCGATATCATGGACTCACGTGGTCGACAAGAGCATCGGGAGACTTTGAAACGGCAAGCAACACATTCTACACTGTGTGGCATGCAGGATACCTGCCTCCGAGCATGGTGGCGAAAGGGTGTTCAATTTACAATGCCAATTACCTCCTGCTCCAATATTCGATCGCCATCGCCAGCCCAGCTGGATTCAGGAGTCGTTGCTCTGCTCAGCTGAAGGAGGATCGCACCGACTGAGGTGCGTATATATATACATATCAACAACGCCGTCACAAACGCGACTTTGCGACAGAAACTCCTCCATGGAGGAGGCATCTGGTCTTTTGACCGTGGGTATACTCTTGTGGCAGCGAGGAAAAGAAGGCGCCGTGGGATAAGAGGTCGGCTTACGCATTGCAACGGCCGGACGACAGAGAAAAACAAAATTCCAGCTCATATCGGCACACCACCTCCACAAAAGAGGAAGAGAGTCCACGAAAACCGTTTAGAAGTGTTGCAAGAAACTTGCTACTATCAAGACTGAAGCCGCTTCAATATTACGGTCAAGCAACAACACTCGTCACAACTCGTTCGGGCCACTCAAACAAGCGACGCCTCTCCGATTCAAATCTATTACGACAAGCGAGCAACCACGCAATGCAATACCTCAGAGTTCAGTTCAGTCTGTCGATACACCCTCGCGTCAGAAGGCTTTAGAAACCAGTCCGAAAGTTCAAAGTTCCAGCAGGTTTCTTCAACCTAAATTCGAGGTCATCGTGCCCTCGTCACAGGAACTTTTGCAAAAATGGAGTGGGCCAGTACTAAAGGCTCAATCTACTCTTAACCATGAAAGACGGTCAATGTTAAAAGAACTCAAGAAGAGTCCTACTGTTGCTTAAGAGAAGCCCGAAGAAGCCCGACGTTTGTTCGGCGTGACTTTCTCGAATATTTTTGCGCTAGAAATCGACGATAATCGCATGATAAAAGTGGGGTCTCGGAAAGCGAGAAAGGTATCGAGAAATACAGTTCAACTGGGAGGAGACGACTTGACTAAATCATTCCATCGCCTCGACCTTGACAAGATAACAATCCATCCAGCTCAAGCGGTTCAACAGGTGCTGACGAATCGGTTCAACGAACAATTATCGCCACCTATTACCTTTGCCAACGATGTCAATGAAAGACATCTACATGGTAAATTCCGGTCTGTGGATCACTATGCCATCGGGGATGGCGTAAGACCTGCCCTCAGAACGAAAGCTGGATGGCGTCGTAAGGACTGTCGGATATCGACATGCACATATTTCAGCAAGGTTATCGGAGACAGAGAAGACAAGACACACGCGCAGACAATGGTCGGATGTACACCCGTCGCTCTGATAGCCTTGTGGTTCTTTCAGACGACTACATCGAGCAATAACTCGACGAAGCCTCCGAACCCTTTAAAATCACCAGGTACAACGACCTTTGTCGATGTATCATGACTCAGACGTTCTCCACACCAAACTTCCCCGGGCTTCGAGAACTGCTTTATTTCATGTACCCTCGCCTATCTCAAGACCCATGACGGTTGGGACTCTGTTGGCACGATACCTGCCACCGCCGTATGGGCCGACACACGGCACAAACCGACCTAGCGCTCAAATCCCGAAGAGAGGTCGGAAGTTTCGATTTCATGTCGAGCAGGATCTTGTCTGTGGATGTCACATTTCGAACAAGCATACCGTTCATTGAGAAGAAGCAAAAATGACCCTCAATAAGCTAGGCAACTCCACAACAGACTCCCACAGGACTTCCAGATTCCATTCTTTCGGTGGAGCTGAGCTGTTAGCCTATGGTCTCTAACAGGAAATCATACCTCAAGCGACCTTGCCATTGAACACTATGGAGTGGCTGTTCGAAGTTATGGAGCAGATGCACAATGGCAGCGTACGTACTGCGTGGTCGACTTAGGCATGGACAGTTTCTCAGATACCTTGGCGGAGGTGTTCGTATGAGCCAGTTTCACGGTATCATCGCCGGTTGCTCTTGCCAGGGCTTCAGTCTGAATGCTCTCAAGCACGACCAGGACGGGCACAAGAGTGGTTCTGTACTCGCCTATACACTGCCGTGGGTCGAGATGTTCATGCCGACTTACGTCGTTACTGAAAGGGTTGGTATCGCGGCCGAGCGCCTATGATGCGACCATCTACTATCAAGGTGGGAGGTGACTTTGCCGTTGAGTTGATGAACTATTTGTTGGATGGGAGTCCGTGACGGTACCCCATCGCCACACAACCCTACGGCCTCAACCGGCCAGGAGCTCAGATCCCAAGGGGATGGCGTCAACAGCCTGGTAGGTTTGACGCCATCCAAGGTGTTAGTAAGTCACGATCTTCCGACTCCAGCGTTCAGTCCGAACACCATACTGACACTGATATTCCTCAGCACGTCCTGCCCTCCTGTCCGGCGTAATTTCATTCGACGGACGATTCTTATACAGGTGCCCTTCTCCCACCATCTATGCGAGGTCAACCATGACCTCCCAGCTGGTCCACGGCGGCGGAATTCGCATCCAGTGCGAAAGCTACGATAACTGACCTAGAGCAACGCGCCACGAGGCCTAGGACGGTTCCGATCTTTATACCTTATTTCCTAAGCCTCAAAGACTCATTCCTTTCCGCTATTCTCGTTGATACTAAGGCTCAGCACGATCATGATTCTTGTTGTCCTCTTGCGAGATTGTCAGACAAACTTGTATTCTTCGCTATGGATATTCCAGCCACCGCACAATCTCCTTCCTTCGGTATATATATCAGCATTGCTGGTACGGAGGTAGCGCCGCGACAGAAAGTCTCTACGCAGAACGCCGCAGTTGTTTCTTTGACCGTGGGTATATCACTTAACCTCTAGGAGGTCTCGGTTTTATCATAGACCGATACTATCGGCACCCCACTGCTCCAACCTTCAGTGAGCGAAGAGACGTTTCTCCTCTGGAACCTCGCACATTCTTGGGTTCTATACACGTCTCGCGATATATTCCCACGCTAGGGGGGAGTGTGGACTTCTGGAGGTTGCACAGCCAAGTGCCGACGTCTCCGTGCTCACGGACCACGCTCAAGAAGTCTACAGATGCTTGTCCACTGTTAATATCGAAAAAGGAACAAGTTTCCACCAATTCAGTGGAGGAAGATCTTACCAGTGGATGTCCTATCCCGAAGGGTATATACTCTTCTCTGAGTAGGGGCAGCAAGGGTCTCCGGCAGGTTCGACCGCCGACTCGAGGCACAAAACTCCAGAGCCTCAGTTTGTTCAGTGAAGGCGGGCTTTTAGCCCACACGACTTTGACACTTATCGGTCAAGTCAGGTTCTTCCATGGTCTCTTATGTGCTATTGCTTCCGTTCCAAGATGCCACCATCCTGGGACTTAATACAAGTCCAGTGGGACTTTGACGACGATGTACCATATCGTTTTCGGCAACATTGATATCATGTCAAATATCACGGGCAGTGTGGTAAAGAGCAAGAGAGGTAGACCGCTTACTATGCCCCTAGCACAGCGGCGTGAACAAGACAACAACAGCCTTGCTGAGGTAGCTGAATGGTCAAAGTCACAACCTCACGATCAGGATTCGGAAGAGGCTGGAAGCGGCCTATGTTGAATTGACTTCAGAAGAGGTGGTGGTCACGGGTGATCAGGTTTCCACACCCATCACTCGACCTAGGTCGGGAGTCAACATTAGGACTACCAGCACTGGTGTGGCTCTTCCTACCGCTACGATCACAAAGGTCCACTGAATAGACGGCTTCTTCCCATGACTTGAGCGCGAAATCGGATTGAGCCTTCAACGACTGCGGAAAGAAATCTGCGAGCACACATTTATTGACAACATGCCCACGATCAAGCAGGAGGTTCTGCAACAGGAGTTTGAGGAGGAAGAAGTTCCGGTAAACACCGACGAAGAAGAGGAGAATCTGGATCTGGATAAGGAAGAACTTTATTTGCAGCTGAGACTCCTTTAACACAAGCGTCGGCGCTTACAAGCCAGATCCAAACAGAGGGCGAGATTAGCTCAAAGGTATACCCCATCGACAACACGATCCGCTTCTACTACTTCGGAATACCAGCGAACATCAACGACATCATTCCCGAATAATCCTCGCACAGGGATTATTGACCTACTCTCCGACGACGAAGAGCCACAGATCAAGGTGGAGGCCGACCATTCTGAGTCGAGGTCTAAACCCAGTCATGAGTTAATCCTACCAGCTAAAGACGATACGACGATAAATGGTGCGACTACAATCTGTTGACAGAAGAGGGGAGCCCGCCCTATCAACCCAGGTCAAGCCCACAATGGAGTATACCTTCCTACACAAGCCGATCCACACCGATAGAAGGTGGTAGCGAGCATCAGGCGGCAAAGAAGCGAGCGTCGGCACCTCTAGAAGCGAGGAACTTGACGGCATCAGCACCGAGATCCCAGCCACAAGTACATGATTCGGGAAAGATTGTCCCAAAGCCCAAGATCCGTCTACGTACGACAAGGCTGAAGACGACGTCGGCAGCGAATGTACCTACAACTCGTCCTGGACAATACCAGACAATACCTGAAATTCTCAGCCAGAATGAGGTGGCAAGACCACCCATAAAGAAAAAGCGCCTCACAAAGAAGGAGCAACTCAAACAGGAAGCAGAAGACCTCCTCGAAACCAATCTCCCTCCCAATGCATACCCTCAAGGTACCCGAGCACGACCTCCAGCAGGCACCTACCGCTGCGGCCTGACGCCAGATGACACTCAACGGCTACTGGCCCAATACTGTACGCGGACTCTTGACCGTGTCTGTGCAAGGCTGATTTTATATCAACAGAAGACAAATGAGTGCGCTTACGATCTAGGGAAAGCCCACAAGGAAGCATACCTTTCCACACAAGTCTAACCACACCAACAGAGGGTCGTGGTGAGGATAGGGGCCAGGGCAGAGAGGGTCGTTACCTCTAGGGCATTGGCTTGTGGATGGTGTCCTTGTGCACAAAGGCACTCAACGCCATGTTTCGACCATGTGGGAGCGGCTAGGCACGTCCGTCGAAAAGGCGTTCGAGAAGGAAAAGCAGCGTTATTGAAATCTTGGGCCCACTTGTTCAGGAAAGGGGAAAATTGACGAGTTGATATTGGCGGGAGGCGCCAGGAAAAAGCCCCTACCTCAAGGCGCAACTTAGGCCAAGTATGAGAAACACGGCCTACCAGTCAGAATCTCCAGCTCAGAAGCACTTCTCGATAGAACAGTGGCACAAGGTGCACTGTTACTGCTTCGGGAGAATACCATCCAGAAGTCGCAAATAATCCGCGGGGGTTACTTCGTGGATCGGTACGAGGAACCGCTCCCGGGAAAGAGCTACCCTCGGGAAGGATTGTATATGAGCGGGCACGACAATGTGGCACGCGTATACGTCACAAAACTCTTCCTATGTCCGAACGAGTGGGTATCGGCTCGGCGACATAAGTCTTCAATACGCGGCGAGCGTATATTGCTCTTGCAACAAAAGGACTCTGACGGTACGGGTTGGAGGGTCGATGAAAGCCTTTACCGTACCTCGACCATCGAGGAGAATGGAGGATGGTTCGGCAAACCGGGGCTGGACAAGCATGAAATGAAGCCATTGGCTTTCAAGATCAGCGAAGACAACTCGGATCATCAGCGTTGGCGGGATTCGACTCCTGTTTTACCGACTCTCGCTCGGGAGTCGAATCCGGGAGTCGAATCACTGTCCTCACCAGGGAGTCGAATCCCATCGACTCCTCATACAAAGATATAGCCTTGGCATACCTTGGCGTATATAGGTGTCCCTGCCGCGGTATTGGTCATCCCTAAGTACCTCCAAGAGATCCATGAAGGGTTAGAGCATTGCCTAATGCGGTAGGCTTGGGAGTCGAATCCCGACTCACAGCCCTTGACCCCGGGAGCGGGAGTCGATGGAGTCGAATCCCGCCAACGCTGCGGATCATTAATGTGAACATCGGCGGATTTGAGGACCTGAGCGACCACGGCATGGACGGTTTGCTCAGGGTCAGAGGCGTCGCAAGTGGAGGGAATATGCTACTTGATACCGCTCACAAAAGCCTACTGGAGCCTACTCAAGATATTCGAGAGCCGTCGTCTGGTTAGCTGAATCCTCCAAGCATTTTATCGACTATCTTTTCGACAATCCTATCTGCGCCATATACCTTTTCGACTTTAAGACCGATCTCTGGAAGCGGCTGCGGATTACGCACGGTGACCACCTCACAAGGTGGTCATTACAGTGTGGTTTCCAAAGGGACTTCCGAAGTTACGTCTTACTGCATCTTACGATATGCTCAATTTCTGAGGCATCAGGCCTACTCTTAGGGCTAGGTAATAGCCCATATTGAGCTATATGAGGGCCACTAAAGCACCAGGCGGTTGTCGGAATCGCTGAGGACCTAGTAGCAGCCACGTTTACGTTACAAGCCTTCAGCAGCCACAGGGATATACTCCCTAGCCAGAAGTACTCTGCCAAAGTTCTGCGACCACACCATTCCAATGTTATGGATCCTGCTCATATTCGCTATGGCGGTTATGATTCGACTTTGGTCGAGGAGTCAATCTCCGCAGTCTGGCTTAGCGAATTCCCGCAGACCCGAATCGATATATGTCCGACGAGAAACCCGGTATATCAAGGTTGAGTCTGTTGTTGGCGGTATGCAGGATTTAAAGTGCAGCCCGGACGCTATACGAGAAGTATAAAAGCGACGTGCGCCGTCAACAACATCAATCAATGTGCAGGCATCTGAATGCAGAGAACCGAACAGCCTCTACCCCAAATTCACATCGATCCCTACAACAGGCGTCAAAGCAGAGGCTACATCTATGGCTCGGTCCCTCCACGAGCCGATGCACAGGAGATTCCGCTCTGCATTTGAGGGAATCGGCATCGCAAAAATGCGCGCTGGCAGCGACTTCTTCAAAGCGTCTGATGTGGACAAGGGCAGTTCTCAAGGCAACGCCGATAAAGGAAAGACGTACCATTGGCCGGGAAGATGGCCAAATCGAACCGAGACGTTCCGGTCATTGCAGCATCAAAGACGATTGCGAGGATTATATGGTGGAGCTCACTGGGTAAGGCGTTTGACAACATCGGCCTAATGATTACTGTTATGCCGAATGAAGCGAGAGCCAGAGCCGCAATCGAGCAGCGCACTTGATCGAGCTTACAATCTGGGAGTGAAGCCGACTGAGCGCACAACTTCGGGGTTAGGCCCGCAAATTGCAGGCCGGAAAATGTGCTGAGTCGCAAGGGAGGGTGCTGTCCACAGCTGCGGCTTCGCGGAACCGGATCCAGCGCAACGGTAGACGGCTAAACCCCTGAGCGCGAGTCCATAATGCTCTTCTGGGCAGACCAGGTATGCTTCAACCAGGCCGCTGGGTCCTGTGGCAATCGAGGGACGTCGAGGACGAGGCTGCGCAGTCGCACGGTCTGGCTCCGATAATGCGAGCTGGGCCATCACCTGCGCCTCCTTTGGAAGAGAAGCATTTTGGAGGACGGTTTCAGCTATCAGGAGGGATTTTCCGCTTCGAGAGCCAAGCTCCGAACGCCCAAACACCACCTACGCCATGCTGGTCCAGATCGATATGTTGCCCGGCAGGGCGAAGATACAGCTATGAGCATCTCGACCCTTGGCACCTGTACAAAAGAAGCAGGAGGTGGTCTCCTCCTTCTTGAGGACATCATGTTCGACAGCACGGTCGCCTCATCTCCTCTTTCCGACGGCAATGATGATGTACAGTTTCCAACGGCCAAAAGGTGCATGGATCTCGCCCATCACCGAGCTACGACCTACTCTTGACGGCGAAGCATTGGATCGAAGAAGACCCCGTGAGAACTTAGGGCTGACAGCTACTAATGGTCAAACAAACATCACAGCCACGGTTGACCCCGGCCTCCGGCGAACCTCGAAATACATCTTCTCATCCTCCCCTCTCTAGGAGGAGCAACATCGTTGCGACCGCCCTAGAACTTCTGTTCTTCTGCCGACCTGCGGTTCTAAACCCCTTCTTGCCTCGACCCTCCTCCCTTTCAGCTGGTGGTCAACCGCCTCCTCTCAAGGCACTATCAAGTCACCAGTCTTACGGATCACCCAAGAACGACAAAAATCCCGCGGCTCGGATCCACTTCTTGAAGAAGCGTCACAGCACGCAAAGGAGGCCTTTGATCTCATTATAAGGGCGGCCACCCGAAAAAGGGACTGCAGCATAGCTCGAGAGAGACGAATCCGCAAAGCTCCGCGTATATATACAGGACATGAGCAACGAGGAAGCAAAGCTAGAGGAAAGGCTAGCAGACTTGAGAGCTTAGAAGGAGGTTCTCTGCAAGATAGTGATCCAGTTGAATGATCAGGCAGTGCAGCTCATCAGAGAGGCTGATGACATGCAAGCAGTGGCTCCAGATCAACTGAAGCGTTGACCGAGCTTTCTCAGACCTCTAAGCGACAACGGACTGAGTGACGATCTCGAAGGGCATGGCTTCATGGAACGTGACAAAGCTCTCGCACGGCACACGCATCACTTGAATTGCGATAGGGACCAAGGCTATGCTTATATAACGTCGACAGGTTGACGAGTGGATATATAGCGGATCAAGCAATAACTTAGCATTATGAAGAGTCTTATTTGGCCAATTAGAATATAATCTTCTCGGAAAAGGAATGAATCGAACATCCAAGTGTTTTTACACAATATTTAGCAAATACCTCACCTTACTGACCAATGGCAACTTTTCCTTTACTATTTTTACTAAAAAAAACACCAATTAGGCCGGCCTCGATCCGGCACTTGCTCGTAGGCAGCAAAGAGACTTGTGAAACAATACAAGGTATTTATATAACGAATACACAAGGCACAGCAATGACGACGACGTCGTCTCATCGACATCGACTTGAGTGTGATGGCCAGCGGGAGCACGGTGCTCTCGAACAATGATGGTCTCGGTATCCACATCATCACTGTACAGAAGAAAACCCTAGGGCTGGGAGGCTTCAACATTATGAGGACCATTCAACAAGCTCTCATGTCAAACGTTAGGTGTCTTTGTCCGTACCATTACTAGTACCTACCTAGGTACCAATCCGACACAAGGCCAAATCTAAAATACACCGAGGCTGAACCGGTAATATGACGTCGAAAGGTGTTATTTGACTCGAGGCGCCCGTCACCCTCAATATGTTTTGTGTTAGGTATGCCTATTGGGGTACCCGTCACCCCCAAGTAGTTTTGCATTCGGCATGCCATTAGGGTGCCCGTTGCCCGCAAAGTGGTTTTGTGTTGGGCATCCCCATCGGGTGTCTACCAGCTCTAATGTGGTTCTGTAAGAGATACCTATCGGGGTGCCCGCCACGCCTAACGCAACACCTAACTAATTCTGCGTGGGCGCCCGTTACGCCTAACGTACTCCCGATACAGTAGGTTAGCCGAGTACGTGACCCCAGAGCATGGTATGTAATGCAGTACCAATCACTACTTTCGCAGAGCAGCACGCCCACATTAAACAATCAAATTGGAGGACGATCAACAGCGGTGCTGGTACCTACACCCATACCAACAGTATCAACGACAACAATACCTGAACCAACAACTTCAAGGAATGTCGTTGATTCCGCCAATCGGGGGGCGCTATTTGCGGAGCAAGTGACTCCGGAAGTGCCAAGTCACGCAGTGAATACTTCAAATTCAGCAAAATACCCATCGACGTCTTTGATTCCAATATCGATAGCGCAATGTCGCCGCCGCCGACGACCTAGTGCTCGATGCAATGCGTCCAGTCCAGAGTTCGATGCAGATTCAGCCGCCCCATCACACTATCAGGCTGCATTTCAGCAACTCTCACCTGGGGCGAGATACTCAAAAAGATGCATCAGTCGGAACAATCAGCATGAGATCGACATGAGACCCAGAAGGGTGACCAGGTGCAAAGGGCACGCCTTGGAGACAAATATTGTTGGCAGAAGAGGAGTCGGAGCCGACGAACGCGGACACAGTCCATGACCGCACGATATTGCAGAAAGCGCAATCGCTGCTCGACGAAATCACCGGTGATCTAGCGGGCGATGACTATGGCACCAGAGCTCTGAACCTGGTTGATTTAGTCCGCATTGCGGAGGAACCGTTAGAATATTATGGAGAACGGCGTTCAGGAAAACGGATCGAAGGACACGGATTACCAGTACATCACAAAACGAAAACATGGACCACACCAATGAAACAAAAACAACGCATGTGATATAAACTCTGACAACAGCGGGGAGAATGCAGAATTACGTTAGATCGGGCCGCCGGAATCGCTCGGACATGTGTAGAATACCGAACTGGGGATGGAAGGACTTGGCTGGAATGTGCTGCTGGACATACGCTGGACAATGTCAAGGTATACCCCTTACAAGACGAAAAAATGATGCACGGCGAAAACCAAGACAAGGTCCGTAAGGATGTCGAGGGTACGGATACAGGTGGACTTGGGGCCTTTTTGTCTGGATGGCCACAGGATCAAGGCAGACACCTTAATCGACAGGAAAACGATGCGAGGAGAAAGTCAGAACCAGGTCCGTTGCGTTGTCGAGGCAGCTACATGGTTGAAACGATGGTGTCTTTGCTAGTATTGGAAGAGAAGAGTCACATCGGAACATCACTGAATATGAAACCGGTAACGTGGACCTGCGCATACTGAGGGGAAACGAGTGCTGTACCACGACCATGACTCAAGGAAGATATCACACTAAACGGCCACCACTCACGAAGCCGACATGCGAACCCAGGGCATGCTGGCACAAAACCGGACGCTGCAAAACAACATGATCACACAGAAGAAGAAGGGGGATGTCACCTCGAGAAGGCGACTGAAGCCAACCTGGACAAGGCTGTGAACCTCGACATGGATGTTGGAGACCACAAAACACACCTAACATGAGCTTCACTTTAGTCTCAATCAGATCACCAGACCAAATCGGGAATAGCATGTGGTCGCGCCCGACGACAACCCCAAACTCTTCCAACTCTTTCTTCCCTCGAACTCACCAACCACTCGATCTTCCTGAACCGATCTTGCCTGACGATGATGGTTGAATGCGAGAACGAGCAGGGTGACATGACGACGACGATGTCCTCGAGTCCGAACGATGGCGATGAGCGAAATGCAGCGGCAGGAGATCCAAGCTTGGAGATCCAAGAAGATGGAAATGAGGGCCAGCTGAACGAAAGTTCGACAAGACACAGCAGCATGACACCAAAACTGAAGCTTGAAGAGATCGACGAGCACCAAAGCGATCGGATGGCAACCAACGAAAACGAGCAGACAATCATAGGTGCAGACGAAAGCCTGGAGGGGGATATGGGCCTGCACGAAAACCAAGACCATGGAGACCACGAAACCAGTGACGGCGATGAAGTCGTGTCAAGCAGCTCCGATACGCCAGGAGGTGCAGGCTTGAAGAAAATGGACAAGATTGCTGCCGCAAGGGAGAAGCGGAAGAGATTGAAACGACTCCCCGACAAGCCTGAAGGTCACTGCTTCCGCGTGAATGGGCACATCAAATGGGACCTTGGCAAAAAGACTTTCCTCCAGAAGGATTATGGAGGATTGGTAAAAACACTCGCCGACGCATGGGCTGTACTTATAGAGCGATACCCAGGTGACAGGGACTGGCGACAGACCGGAAAGGAGCTCTGCGAAGCACTGAACGTGGACTTCCGAGCGATAGACGATTACGCAGATGATGTCGTAAACGACCCAACGACAGCGGTACTTGAACTGGACGAAGAAGAAACCCCAAGTCGCCGGGCCCAGCAACTTCGCACAGCGAGATTCAATGCAAACTATCGCAAGCTCGTATACCGAGAGCACCACACGCAGACAACCAAGGGGAAGCCAGGCAGGCAGAAGAGGCAGCGTGAGCAGACAGCAGAACACGAGGATGCACATCAACCGAAGCGGACAATCGATCCGAAGAAGGAAACAGCAAAGAACATAGCAGAAAGACTAGGTTTTGCAGTCGCACTGGACGACGGTGATGGACACAGCACCGGAGTGGTACAGTCCGAAACAGAGCCCGCGAAAAAGAAGAGGAAAAGTAATGCCGACCGCCTTGGACCCGTGATTATAGACTGGGATATATTGGACAAACCGTACCATGCCGTGGCACAGCTACACGCCAAATCAGTCCCGGACAGATACAAAGGCGGATATGGATACTGGACTCGAGAGGGTAGATTGTGGATGTTGCGCAAGGACATAGATCGAGTGATCCAAGCAGAGAAGCCAGATGGGTCAGGCAAGGTGTTAACAGATATTATGCTGGCAAAATATATCCCAAACTACGCTGGTTGGGTGAATCAACAGAAGCTGGGTCGCGACGTCGTGACGAGAGAAGGCACAGCGAGGCAGAGAGCTCCCAAGGACCTCGTGGACCAACGGAATGAATCTACAGGACAATACACAAAGAGAGACCCCGACACTACGCAAAAGTCAGCAAAGAAGTTCTATGAAGATATGCACGAAAGCGTGTGGAATCCAGAACATCTCCTCAACCCACCGAAAGTCAAAAACATGAAGATACGAGACACTAAGGCACGGGTGACCAAGGAAACGGCACAGAACGTGCACATCCGGAAAGAAATGGTAGACATTCAAGAGCATGCTAGGCAGGCATTGAAGGCCGAGGAACAGGCGACCAAGGATAAAAGTACGCTGGTGATGCATGCAGCCGGAATGGAATTGGAATTGGCTGAAACCCAGAAATATCTTGATAATGCGTACGGATTGCTCGGCGTCTGGAAGGAACGCGCACACCACATGAGATGTCTACTTCGTGGCACAGTGAAGAAGGAACATGCCAGGACGCTACACATGAAGCGACAAGATGCAAGCTTCGAATGGCTTGCGCAGCTTGCCGACTACAAGCGGGACGAAGGGAAAGACGTGAAGTTCGTTGATGAGTCGGAGATGGATAGGCTGATTGCGGAAGATGGTGGAGACCAAGACGAGATGCTAGAATCGCACATGGACCTCGACACGGAGCCAAACAAAGAGACTGATGAATGACGACTCACGACATGACACTTATGATATTTGACATTGCGCTCTACGGTTGTTTCGATTTCTCTGCTTTTCACCCGAAGGGGGGAGGCTGGCTTGCAGCCGAACATTGCAAGCTTGCTGCATTTGAGATGGCGCGTCTTTTGATTTGATGATGGCCTCAGGACCTACGCTGCATTCGACATGGGAGATGGCTAATGCGGATGGATGACTGCCAACTAACGAGCCTGGTGTGGACGACGCTTTGGACCTGATCACATTATGAAGCTCGACAAGTTGGGAGATGCTGAATGCGCTGATGGGAGGATGGTGGTGACAGTACAGGAGATACAGCGAGACGGACCGTGACAGCGATTTTTCGGGACCAGGGAGGGGGAAGGGTGGTTGTGGCGCCTCAGCGCCTTGGTACGCTGTATATAGATCTTCGATCTCTGGGTACCTCTTACGGAATACCATACACGCTTACATCCCCTTAGTGTGTCTGTACCCATAGCGCGGAGTCTTGGATCTCGATGGCTCACATGAACATCCTGGGAATGAGGCTTGAAGAGTCTAGGATGGTACACAGCCCTTTTCCTTTATCTGTGTGGCACCCAGAGGAGTATGAAATGATTTGGCCATATCAACCCTATTTTAGCAGCATCATTGCCTCACCCAACACGTCTCACCCAGCTCGGCATTTCATGTCATGCTCCCAGCTGATGAAGCACCTGGAATAGCCGCATGATTCAATTTCACCTGGTCCGCCGTGCCTTCGCATGCAATCCTGTCGATATGCATCACCACCAAGCTCTGCGCCATGTACTTTCCTTTCCCAGATGCTGCAGTCCATGGCCATGCTGCACCACATCCTCCCACTCCCCGAAGTTCGCTGAGTCATGATGGCGTCTGTTCACCAAACCCATGTCATGTAGTACTGCTGTTAGAGTATCACAGAAGCTGCGGCTCATGAACGAGAGGGTCGCATGTGATGAGCCAGGTACCGTCGCGCACGATGGAGTGATCCTGTATTCCCTGGAAAACGATACCATTACAGCGAGCATCTTCACAGAAGAATGGTGACATCGTGTTGTCAACCTCGGGCAGATGCTGCGCTTGCTCGACCAGCTGCACGGAGAAGTGTTAGTCGTGAAATGCGTGAGCAGCAACAGCCTGATTCTGAATGCATTACCGCTGGAAAGGAAAACAAACCTGATTAAGATGTGTTTGGGGATGCAGGATGCAGGCCGAACGGACCTGCGCTCTCATGGCTTGCAGAGGATCTGAGTGTAGAACAGCTTGAGGCATATGGGCAGTGTTTGGCGCGCTGATCCGGTTTTTGAAGAGGTTGGACATGTTGTTGACATGGCCCAGCGCCTTGGCGTAAGCAAGCAGCCGCTTAGCTATCACAAGTGTTTCCATATGTCTTGGGTCGTAGATATTGACTTGCCTACCGATCGAAGCATGGACTCTCCGTGCAAGTTTCAAGACTTCGACGCTGCGTTGCGCCAACCATGTTCCGAATGCGGCTTGGTTCAGGTCAGTAAATTTGTCCGAAAGCTCATGTTGAGGTGCGGCTGGAGTTGAGACGGTGTTGTTGGAAGCGGTTGCAGACATGGTTTCGGCAATACTGTCGAAGGATATGACGCTCTTTCTGGGTGATCAGGGTGTTTTCTTGCGCTGAATCAACAAGATAGCAGAGATGTAGGAGAACGAATCGAACGGATTCAGGAAGTGATCGCAGAACACCCAAGAAGACCGTGGGAGCCGTGATCTTCTTGCAGGACGGCAATGGAAGTTTGGATCTATGAGAGCGGTCACGGAAAGTTGATTTCGATGGTGAGGCCGATCCCAACTATTGATCATCATGGAAGTATCCACTCTTTTCATCTCACTTTCACTTCATTTCTCTAACACTTATGCCACGACCTTAGTTCTTTAGTATTAACACCTCCTCCAACTTCGTGTATCTTCCATTCAGTTTTTGTCCCCCAATGCATTTTCATAAGGAGCACTCGCCTAGCCTCCACCACAGGTATCAGAGCCACTAACGAGCATTCAGACTTTCTCTGAACCTCATGGCTCCTCGAAATTATGGACAGTATGCCAGCAGCGCCAGACTTCCAGGTGGTCAGGACAATACCACCGACGCCAGGCCGCAGTCCCGGAAAGGTCACTTTCATGATCAACACCATGAAGCTGAACGTGGAGCGCACTTCTTGTCGGGTAGTATTACGAACAAACTTCCTTCTCTCGACTCTATCAATAGTAGAACGGAAGCAAGGTCTTCTCCCCAACGACAGCAAATATCTGCAAAGGTTGGTCCTACCTTATAACCAAACACTCAACGACCTCAACACCAACAAGCCCTGAGTCACTCAGCGCAGCCAGCTTATCATGTCAGCGACAGCGCCCGCCGTCTTCGGGAAATTACGATACATAGTTCCTTTTCTCGTGGATCAAACAGTACCAATATTGACGCAACAATAAACACATTTCTGTCTCTGGCGACAACAATCCTCTCCAAAAGTCACCTCCACACCACTGTGTAAGTCGCTGCTCACTCCAAGCCAGCAAACACAAAGTCAGCCACTTCAGCGCTCTCGTGCTCAGTCAATATGATTACGGCCTAGTACGTATGGTCGAGTATGAAACCTACCAAATTCTTCAAGTAGTCGGGCCCAAGTCAACCTACTCGCCATGGTTCAAGAGGTTACCGTCACCCGAGAGTGAGTCTAGATTTCCACTCAGCGTCAACACTCGACGTGCACAACTTCCGGCAGCACAACAAAGCTCACCATGTTGAGCGAGGGAGAGACAGGCCTGCAACCAACCACGCGACCAGCCACGTCAGAGCCGATGAGGGTGTCTGCAACCAAGGATCCTATCCGCCGCAGCCCGGCATACACTACTCAGTACGCGTTGACTATCATCCCCTCATCTATGAGTCGCAGCTCAATCCAAAATCCAAATAATGTGTAGCAGTTCGCATGGAAACCATTTGCGCAATGGACAGCTGCTGCTGTCTTTGGAGGCCGTGATTCCTTGCCAACAATCCTACCAAGCGAAGAAGCAGATTTGATCAAGCACTTTGGTATTATCAGAATGGTCCAAGCATATCAAGATATTGTCGATACACTCCAAAGAGACGACCATGAGGCACATCTCCGAGTAGCCCTTAGGGCTAAGCAACGCGTCGAAGATATTGAAAAGACGATTAACCATGGCAAACGGTCATGGAAGTTACTGTAAAATTTAATCGATGAATACGAACTTCGCTATAAGGATACCTAGGTGCTATTTCGTGGCGCTGATACCTATATCGGAGACATCGCAGTCAGTCAAGGCAGTCTCCAAATACTTCTACAAGGTCCCGGCATGGGTCAGTGAGGATGGCTAAATGATAATGTGGTCCATGGTACTATCGCTGCGGCTATATGACCCGACTTCTACCCATGCATCATCATCGACTCCTGAGATTGGCGAGCGGTCATGCAAGGTACCCGATAGCAACCACCCTACTGGGATTAGGCACAGAACCTGGGTCGATATATCATTGTGAACGAGCAAAAATACTGGTTCCTGCTACTGACGAATCCCACTGGCAAGATTGTTGCCGCACTGGATTCCTACGTCAAGTGAAATGAGGAAGACCCAGACATCAAGAAGCTCATCCAGATCGCTAGAAACCACTAGGGAGAAGTCCGCCTTGATGGCGACATCCAAAGCAGGAGACAAAGCAACCGGTATGACTGTGGAGTGCGGGTAGTAGAGAACTTTGAGGCCATGCGCCATGGGGGCCTCCGGCACTTAAACGTGTGGAAGGGAGCGAGGTAGAGACACGGCTGAATCTACCGGACAGCTTAAGGAGAGCTGTAGAAAGAGAACATAAAATGTGGTGGCCGAAATGGCATCTGATCACCGAGCCAAAAACGAGCAATATCCCTAGTTTGGGTATGATTGAATTCGTCGACATGGAAACGGAAAAGGTCTCATCTGCTGATGCCCAGACATTGCTCAAGAAAGGCATCTAGAGGCTTCAGTGGATGTTAAGGTGGAGAGCATGTGGATATGTGAGCAGAACCTGCGTGCTGCTGTTACCCGAGCTGCTGGGTATCAATAACACTTCTCTTCTGGGCTGCTAGACGGATTCCGCAAGAAAACCATGGTGTGCCATGGATATATTTCTTGTAGGTGTTCAACTTAGCAGCAGTTCTATCCAACTCTGCTCTGTTGTAGAAAGTAACACTCTCCGCTGGTCCCTGCCCCAGTCTTTTAGGATCCACGGACGCCATTGCGTAACATGTCTAGCTACCGCGCCGACCCAACCTCTTGTTCCTGTGTCAGTCGTTCAGTATTTTGATCGTTGGGTGATGGAGTGGTGGCCACCGGTGCTGGGCAGCAACTCGCAAGCATATTGGCATCTGAGATACCACGCGCGGCGTGATATCACAAAGCTGTCTACGGCATTGACCATAAGAACGATTAAGCAAGCCACCAAGGTGAAGGACTATTCGGTGCGCACGAGAGGATGTTTGGCGGAGAGGCTGGATCTGCATCATTGATAGGACCGGTACAAGGAACCGAGCACTGTGAGGTCTGTCACGGATTTTGGAGCTGTGCCCCTAATCTTTCTGCACTCGACATAGACTATAGTGGGGAGGTTATGATTAGCGTTGACAGCATATACCCCCAGGTCATACAGTTAAGAATATAGTCCTCCGCGCCAATGACAAGCTTTGTGGGGACACGGAATATTGAATATTCAGAAAGTATAAAACAACGACCACGCCATCGTGTTACAAGGCGACAGTACTGGCGAGCGAGTCAAGGACTTCTTGAGGGCATGGGTAGTTGCCCACCTCGAACTTAATCCTGCGTGTGCGTTGCATTTCTGTGCATCTTCTCCACTTGGACACAGGATATTTTGCGGTAAGTGGTGTATATCCAGACATGCGCCCTTTACATGAGAGCGGTCGAGGTCAGCGATCAGGTATCTACCTCCTCTCTTGACCTTTCCTAACCCAGTATGGTAGCTGGCACTCGGTTGTGGCTGTCAACCTAGGAGAGCAAAACATCGACATCCTGCCATGACCGCGCTGCCATTTCATGCACATATATACACAACACAAATATACATCGACACCGTCGCAAGCTCTGGACGAAGTCACTGGGTTGCGTCAAATGTGGGCTTACCTTTGCGAAGCGCCGACTTCATAGCTGGCCGCCCTATGTGAAGAGGGACGATAGTAGGAGCGCTGATATAATGTCACTCAGCGACGAAGGCAGAGGTTTGATGATATCGGCGTCGCCAATGATGGCCTCCAGGCATACGACACCTAGTTGTGCTTCCGATGGCCGTTAGGTGGTCATCGCCAAAGAATCTTCTGCCGTTCTTACAATTCTCACATATAAAGGCCTGCTTTCTATCCCTCTACATCTCAGGGTCTCTTTCCTTTTCCATATTCACCAACCAAAAAAGTTTCTCGACTCGTCCACTCTCTGAAGCAGATCGATTCATATCGCCTACGCTTCGTAGTGATACTAGAGAGCTTTTGGTATGGCATCATTATCTACTGAGCGAGGCTCGTCTACACCAATTCAGTCTATTGAGACCGAACCACTCACTGTAGCTCAGTTCACCTTTCCAAAGACGTGTGAGCCATCTCCAGTACTCGGCGACTATGACCTGGTTATTCGGTACCTAATCGATTTCATCATCCAGGGCCAACCTGCAAATTCGAAAGCTTGCACTATGGCTATCACTGCCGGCAAGAACAAGCCGCTGGAACATCTCGTACAAGGTTAGCCACACGCTGTGCAGCAGGTTCTGCCGAGTCACGACAAACACGAGTACGAGTATAGTCTGCTAAGAAAGGGAAAAGGTTTCAAGAAAGTTGGTGCGGCTGACGCCTCAGCCATGAGCAAAGGCCTCCACGAGCTAGGACTCCGCAAGAATGGTGCGGTTCAAGTTCTTCCCATCACTGAAGCAGACTACGACGCACGGACTGGTGATCAAGACTGCACACTTTTTATGGAGGCCGACGCTCACGATGGCGAGGACGAGCCTGTTCCTCGACGCATGACTCGATCTATGTTGCGAGCAGGACGGCGTGTCTGGTCTGGGTTTTGAGGACCTTGCAGGCGCCATTAGACATCACCAGGAACTCAGTGTTATGCGTGAACTTGGCTCCATGAAAGCATTGGCAGGCAACCTTGCTTCGGCGCAGGGCTTGAGGACATGAGAGAGGTATGAGCATTGGTGGTGTGTACATCAAGAGACACAACTCAAGCGCAAATGGCTCTCTCCCGTCGTTTTGTGCACAAAACTCATGCACCATCGCCTCCTTCCACCGTTCAGATCCGCTAAATATGGATCGACTTTCTACTACCTTTAGATTCAACACCGACGGACCCAAAAGTGTCTCCAGGAAATCTCTCCACCTGTGGCAGCTTCGCAAAGAAGTCCTCACTTCCTTCTCTGTCTTACCTCACTGTCTTCCTGACAGGGCTCTCACCCAACACTCCACACAACTCTCGCTGCGGCATCACTTCTTGCCCAAATTCTACTCCGTCGATCAATTTCTCATCTTCCCTTGCGACAGCTCCGTCAGTATTCTTCACCGAGAGACTCTATCTAAAGTTCCTTCAACAGGCGCCATGGCGGCATTCAAACCGGTACAGCGCGCAACAACGCTAGAACACCACGCCATAGTTGTTATGGGGATTGCGGGCAAACACATTCCCGCCAGTCGCGCAGTCCCAAGAAACTACTATTTTAGTTTTCACGGCAGACAAACCTACGATCAGCGTGGAAGACTGATGGATTTGAGAATACATCCAGCCACACAAGAGAACCCTTAGCCACCGAATATAAGCTTCGGCGATATACCACTGATCACATTCCTGTGGACCCTTCAAGGCGAAGCTGACTTCCTATTACTTTTCGATCTAGAAAGAATTGGCGATATCGCGACTCGAGTCCACTACTACGGCGTTCGGTAGGACTAGTTTCTTTCCGTCGAGGCTCGGCTCCGCAGCTTCTGGCCGCTGCAGAGTAGAGAGGGTAACGGCTGGTCAGGATAGAATGCAGATCCATTAGAAGAGGATGGCAAGAATGTTTACGAGTTGTTGCTTGTTGCACACTCGCTAGGACACTAAAGAATATTCGAACGAGCTCGCCGTGCTCTACTTTGGCCATACACAGAGCGCGAAAGTCTCGGACAGGTCAAGCATGAGATTCGACTGGCGCATGCGGCGGTCAATGCCGGTTCAGACACGATGCAGACACAACTATTCGCAAAACTCGAGAGAGCTTTCGATGATGAAGGAATGCATCAGTGGTTTCTGCAAGAACGCAGCAATCTATGGGTCTATCTAGAAACATACCACGCACACCCGGATAGACATCACGACTAGGTCATATACGTTGTGGAGGAAGTTGACAACTTTGCAAGCGAGACCACCTATCTTCGTCAACGGTGGCGATAAGCTTTCATCGAGGACTCCTCCAATAACTTATTCGAGGGGTGGGTGCGCAGGTGGTGGGATGAGATTACAGGTCAGCGTTTGTCAGCGTTTGTCTGATCAGCCACTGTATGATGGGCCCCAGGTATGGCAGCAGCCTTATCTCAGGAGGTGACGATGGCAGAGCTGGTGACGACGTTGCTGATATATGAGATTGGAACTATACTCTGGTGCTGAAATCAGTGCGATCAAAGGTGGCTCTGAATATTTGAGTATGTTTGTAAGAGTGCATTTCCTTCGGCATTATTTCCTGGGAGACAGGCTTGCAGGACGTTCTGATGGAGCTTTGACCGAAGGGCGAAACCTGAATATACCTGTTACAGCTGGTACATAGCTTCATACCGTAATTGCTACAATTAGAACAGAAAATCTAAAATCCAACTAGATATCTTTTTCGGAAGTGTTTTGACTGTTGATGCTGTTCCGAGATGACCTTCCTGCAGCTTTTCCAATGCCCGAGTCATTTGACCACTAGATTTGTACTAACTCCCTTGTACTCGAAGTCCCGGGCCTGATCATGCCATTCTGTCGAGGTCGAAATGCCCTGCCACCTCATCAGAGCTTACTCCCTGCAGAGCCTTGGCTGGCACGTCACCAGGATCAGTAAGCTCACTTGTGCTCTCGATGCACTGTCTATCCTCCAGTACAGTCCTCGACAGTTGGTAATCGCTCAAAGTAACGACCCATGACTCAGTCTGCGCGAGAACCGAGACGTTCTCTTCAACAATCGCGCCATTTATGTGACTCGGCGAGACAGCAGAAAGACTGAGTCGCCGGTTTCGGGCGCGAGGAGACAACGGTCAAGACTCAATCACCATGTTTCTAGTGAGGCGCCGAATCTGCCAATTGGTGTTTTGGGAATGTCAGAGACTGGATAACGTGAATTTATCCCTGTAGTCTTGCACTGATTCCATGTAATCGTCAACTTAACACAACCCACGTTTGCACTCATGCACTGGAGTCTTGGAAGCGTCACTGATTATGACTCACGGCCAGCCGGTCGGCGCATCAAATCCAGGTATAAAGGTCCTGCCCTCCCCTCTTGCTTGTACTGAGATACCTAATTCAAACGATATCGGTAAACTATATAGTTCTCTGATACGTGCCTTATCACCTCCTAAAGGGGTATGGACATCTACTTTCCAGGTGTTGGGTCATCTCAAGATATAGCCATTATCCAATCAATCCAGACACGCAGCAAAGCCTACATGACCCTCCCGTGATCCAAATACCAGAGCTCGATTCATAAGCTGGTCTCACGGCGCCCACTATTCGAGTAGTGTGAGCAGCACAGAAAGGCATCGATCAAACCCTTCAAGGAAGCTTTTGGGTAAGCGGCTCCCTTGTGCAGATGCGAATCCCGAGGAAATACAAGGGAGAGGAGAGGAAAAAGACTACGCCGGCGCTTCGAAGTTTGCGCCACCAAGTCCGTCACCGTCCATCCTCTTATCTGCTCTTCCAATACCATTTCAAATTCTCCTTGCCAAACAATCCTGCGAATAAGACACAACACTGTCTGAAGATAGCGCGCAACTCGTCAAGCCCTCCCGTCGAGTCCGGACTTCCGCAATGCCTGCGGCGTTATCCTTGGTTCCGTTACTGTCAACGATGACATGGCTACGCAGGCTGGCACAAAGTCAGTCAGACATATCAGATCAGACAACGAGCGGCTACTCAGCACCATGACCAAGTGTCATTTCCTTCCACGTCAATACGGGTCTTCAGGATGCTCTGCTGAAGCTTGCTCGGAACGATGATATTGTCTTTGGATTGTCAGCGCATGCTTGGAGGTATTGGCCACACAATATAGTAGACAGCGCACAGGTGGGAATGGTGTACTGCTGTGGAAAGACACCTCAACAGTCTTGTCTGGGCGGCCACTGCTGTCAAACACTCGACCAGGTGGGTGACATCCTCGGTCATGACCGCATGGTGGACTGCGTTCTTGAGTCTGTGAGGTTCCGACTCGGGGGCCCAGGCAGTCAACAAGAGCGTCGGCAGACTTTGCGATGGCGAGCAGAACACCTCACACTGTCTGGAATGGAAGATACTCGCCTCCGGAACATGGCGTCACCAGATGTGTGCGCCGAGTGGCAATGATGCCCATTGCGTCCTGCTCCAGTGTTGCATCGACATCGCCAGCCCAGCTGTGTTCCAGAGGTGTCGCTCAACGCAATCGAAGGCGCACCGCACCGACCAATGTGCGTGTATATCTATAAATCAACAATTCTGTCACAGACGTGACTCCGCAAGAGGAAATTTTCCAGGGAGAAGGCAATTGGTCTTTCGACGATGAGCATGTCCTTGCCGTCGGGTGGATTTTGATATGTGAGCGTTCCGATGGTGACTACAAATCGGTTCAATGAACAACGAACACCTCCAATCACCTTTACCGACGGCGTCATTTCAGAGTTCCGGCAGAATCGTTCAGCCTAGGATCGAGGTCATCGTCCCCTCGTCACAACGACTTCTGCAAAAGTGGGGTGGACCAGTACCGAAGGCTCGGTCTACACTCAACCATGAAAGAAGGCTTATGCTGAAAGAGCTCAAGAAGAGTCCCACCATTACTAAGGAACGGCCCGAAGAGGCACGTTGTTTATCCGACGTCACTTTCTCGAACATTTTTACACCAGACTCTAACGAGGAACATATGAAAAAAGTGGCGGCAGAGAAAGCGAAAAACGTCTCCAGAGAGACTATTCAGCTTGATGGCGATGATTTAGCTCAATCATTTAAAAGTCTCAACCTCGACAAGCAGATAAAGACTTATCCAGCCTAAACCGTCAAAGAAGTCATCACAAGCCGATTTAATGAGCAACTATCGCCTCCTATGATCTTTACCAACGACGTCAATGAAAGACATTTGCCAGGGATCCCAATTCGTTGATCATTATATCATCAGGGAAGTCGTAGGAGTTGCCCGGAAAACGAGACTTGGATGTCGAAATATCGATACATGTACCGGTTTGTTGATACAGGCCGTATAGTCTTCCTTCCGGCGTGGGAGTCTTCCCCGCCAAAGATCCGTCACGAGAACAACTTTGGAATGCTGATCCAAGAAGGCACTCCACAGAGGCAAGGCAGGCCACACATATCTTCTGTCTGGAACGACTGATATCCTCACAAGGCAAGTCAGAACAGCCCTTAACAATCTGCAGCGAGAAATGGCACATATCGCAGCAATTTGGGACGGATGCGACAAAGAATCGACCCCCGGCCGTCAAAGACAAAGCAACGTATACTGAAAATGACTTGCTGATATGTGTACGCCAAATGATCCTCTGGGTGGACTCGTCGGACGAGCAAGCCAGGAATTGTTCAACAAGGACGTCTTGACGATGGCTGGCCTCGTGGATGATGATGTGTCACGGAACGCCATCCTGTTCGACTGAGGTTTAGCAGGCTACAGCTTCGTGCGGGAATGTCCTGGTCCATGGGGAATGCCAATGCAACGATAAAGCACGCGGGTGAGTGAACAGGCTGACGGGATGCTCTCCGTTCTTGGTCCAGCAAATGATTGAGTTGACAGAGTTTGTAAAACCGGAGTTTGAACGGAACCATATCTTCACCAACCAAGATAACCCGACCGATCGATCGAATAGATCCATCTCTTCGAGAACCAAGATAACCGGAATCTTCTCAGCCACTATAGGCGATCGAAGAGGAGAGAAGAAGCTACGAAAGGCGCTAGGCAGAAGTGAGCTAGAGTGTAAGGCCCGACAGGGAGACGAACGATAGCCAGAAGAGCCGGAGAGAAGGCCTACCAGTACTGTAACCACAGACTCAGCAAAAATTCGTGTAATGGTTATACGCCCATTCGGTCGGCTTCTAATTGTCGAAAGCTATTACGCCGAAGGAGAACTCTAGGGTATTAGAGCCGTCAACGACAGAGGTGAGGTGCTTACAAGCCACGTTCAAGAGTCTTACGTCATTCACCGTCGGCAGCGGAAAGGGTCTAAGTAAAGACCCAAGATATCGGGCTTTTAACAGTCGACTGAACAGACCCATCGCAGTTTGTCGATCATATAGGTTATCGGGGAAGGCCTAAGACTCGCCCCAAAACGAGATCGGGCTGTCGCTGTGAGGACTGGCGGGTTTTGACATGCAAGTGTTTCAGCAATGCTATCGGAGACGGAGAGGACCGGACGATGCGCGGAGGTCAGCAATCGAGCATACACATGTCGTCCTGCTGGCCTGGTGGCCCCTCTCGACAAAGCCCCTGACCACTTCGAGATCACCGAGTGCAACGACTTTTGCCGATGCAACATATCTCAGACCAGTGCTCTCCACAAATCACCTCTCAAGCTCTGGAAGAGTCACTTCTTTCCTGTACACTCGCCAATCCAGAGGCCAGTTTTACATGATTTTGGTCGTGTTGCTGATTGGCAATGCCCATCGGCACTATCTGTTGCTCTGTCGATGATGGTATGCTTCATCCCATTGGTGACGAGCTGTTCTTCACCAGTGAGTGTAATGGTGTCGAGTACGGATAAAGATATCGTCAGGATTATCGACGCTTCAGTGTTCACCAACCACACTCAAGGAAGTTCACAGATCTTTGTCCACTGCTTATATCGAAAAAAGGAACACGTTTCCACCAATACAGTGAAGAAAGATCTTACCTGTATATGTGCAATTTCGAAGAACATACCGCTCTTTGGGTAGTGGCAACAAGGGACCCCAACGAGCGAACGGAGTTAACAGACTCTCGCAGAATTCAGGGTTTCAGCCTATTTGGTGGAGCCGGACTATTGGACTACACCTTTTGTTTGGCTGGCGACTACGCCAAATCGATCCTACAACTGAATTTATACGCTGCGTAGTCGGCTCAGTCAATGAGCAGTTGCTGACGTACCTGTGAGGTGACGAACCTATCAGACAATTTCACTGCCTTATGGCCGGTTATCCTTGCCAGGGCTTCAGCTCTCTCAATAACTTCAATCACAGTCGGTAAGGGTCAGAAAAATTGTTCTTTGTTCGCCATACGTTGTCGTGGGTCGAAATATTCATGCCCATGTACGCCATTACGGTTAAAAGGCTAGGCGCAGGCCAGTTTACCTCTCGTGCCTCTTGGGGATCAAGTCCGAAGGATGCTATGCACGGCCGGTCACCTTGGAGGTACTTCAGGTCGTCGGAGGCTTGTTGTTATTGCCGCTGCTCCTGGCGTGATTTTACCTGACGATGTCCCGGAAACAAGTGGTCCTAGCCACTCACCGCCCGTCAGAACGTCCAGTCAAGCCAGCAGATTTCTGTGGGGACGGCGTGGCAGAAGAGCGAGCACTGGTCACTCCACTTGACGATCCAGGCGGTGGCGCAACAGATTCGCCTGGGGGTTGGAGGTGTTCGTTTATTCGATGGTGCCGGACTGTCAGCCCATAGTTGCTCTGTACCTGGCGATTGCGCCCAAACCGACCTTGCCATAAGACACTGGGAAATTGCTGTTCGAAGCTTTGACTTACGACCGAGATCCTCGGCCAGATGCCTTGCCGTCTCTTCAGCACAACCAGGACGGCCACAAGAATTAACAATGCCGACCTACGATGGCATTGAAAATGTGCAAGGCTTACCTACGACGACCAAGTGCCTATGGTCAGGTTGTCGGTTATTGCGTGGCCTTTATATACTCAGTGCAGGAGATGTCTTTTACGGCCGCTCCCTAAAACGCGCCTCAAATTGAAGAGGTTCATTATTACAAACTGCTGTCCCTGGCGTGATACCATAACGAAAACCCGCAGTCAGAATGACCACGAGAAGTTCACGACTCGAAACATGAACTCGTGGCCTGGGGTATTGGTGTCTTTACTGGGCGTGGTAGAGTTCCTGACAAGAGCGCCATTGACCGATTCGCCCTTGACTTCGCCCGTGACGTATCGACGTGCAGGCTTCAGAATGCAGATACCAAATACACCGTGGTACGATGGTATGCAGACCATTTACTCCGCACATTGGTCTCAAATGTTGGTGTGGTGTTGCGACTCTCGCCCATCCAACCAGCTTTTCCTCGAGAGAAAACGCTGTTCCCGTCCCGTCGTCCTTTTGCCTGTTTCATTAGACGGCAGGCGACTTATTGAGATGGAGACTTTCGACCAAGGAGGACTGCCTCTCGCGAATCTACGCTGCGCTGCCGAGAATGCATACTCATCTTACCACCCCTGGGCTGAATAGGCGTCAAAGCAGAGACCACATCCACAGATCGATCCCTTCACGCCCTAACGCCCAAAAAATCGGGCTCGACATTTGAGTAAACCGGCATCACAGATACGGGGGCTGGCAGCGCCTTCTTGGATGCCTTTGAAGTGAACAAACGCGATCCTCAAGGCAACTAAGGGTCCGAAGAGCAGGTTGCGGAGTTGACCAAAAACGGCTGGCGATGAGAAACGACCCACTGGATACAGCAGCAACCATGAAATTGTACGCGACAAGGGAAACTATGAATGAGACACCTACGAGGCAGGATTGCTGCTGAGGTATGGACTCATTCAGTCGTTCATTTTACTTGAACCACAACTACTTTGTTTGATGGTTAAAAGAAGTAGTGGAAGTTTATCGTGCGGTGGTCAGCTACAACCTCTGCCTAGCTTTTAGGAGAGCAGGTTGCGTCAAAAATTCATATCGGCACGACTCTTTCATTAGATGTGTGTATGGTAATCGGATGACGATCAATAAGAGATCATGCAGAATCTCCTGTGCGACCAGACCTATAGCGGATGGGGCGCAAGACATGGTAGGCTTCAGGGCCAACCTAGCGCAATCTTGGAAGATCGGATATACGCCAAAGAAAAAGACCCCCAGAGTTTCGTGGATATACAAATATCACGAACTAGTGCTTGATTTGGCAGCATTGTGGAAACAGACAATTCCGTGCGCGAAGCCGAAGCGACGGGGCCATGGACATTGCACAGGCAACAATACAGTCAGTCCTCGAGGAACCGTGATGGAGCCGTCCACCCGTCATGGTCGAGTCATCACAATCCGAGTCGGCATCGATGAAAGTGCTCGATATCGTAGAATGGCAGCCTTTGAAGCCATCTTCCAGTCGCCATGATGCTCCAAAGATCTCACGTGGAAAGTTCATGTCCTCAACCAGAAGAAAATACACTCAGAGCACTGGAAGCTCAACAAGCCACGATTCTGGCCTGTTTGAGGTAATCTCGCGCGGCTCGCCACTAGCGCGGTATCTCGTTGTCGCTTGACGCCTTGTGCTGACCTACGGACAATAACTATGCACCAATCCATTAGTCACGCAAGAAGGACGTTCAGACGGGTCTCTTCACAGAACCGGCCATGGTTGGGCCCGCAGACCTCCATGCGACACGCCCACCTTCAGACAATATTGCGCCGGTGGATACCTCGCAAGGAGCGGATCAGCTTCTTGATGACAATAACGCCGGAGCTATCTTTTCTGCAAAATCGAAGGGAAGCGTGTGGTCATTCATAACGGCAACGGTCATGGTTGACTCTTTCCTTAGGTACTTTAGTTGCTGGGGGTGATTTACCACATCGAGAGCCAAGCTCAGAACGCCTGAAACACTGATATACGCGATGCTGATCCAGATATATATATTGCCTGGTACGGCGAAGACAAAGACACGCGCATCTCTACCTATGACTGTAAGCATTCGATAGTGTTGTTGACTTGATTTCTTGATTGGCAACTACCTGAGAGTGGCTACGAGAAAGGTGTATGCCTCGAAGTGCAGAAAGTGTCACGCTAGTCCTAATCGGGACGTGAACATTGCTGACACCGCCTGACTTGCAAGTGCGGTACACTGAGCACTGCCAACAATGACACCTGTACAAAGAAAGCAGCAGATGCTCTCGTCCTTCTTCAGGAAACCGCGTTCGCGCCACCACTTGCCTCATCTCCCCCTACCGATGGCGACGATGATGTACGGTTGCCGACGGCCAGAAAGCGGAAGATCTCATCCAGCAACGGGAGGTCAGGTAGTCTTGACGAAGCAGCCATTAAAGCCAACGGAGAACTCATCGGAACTCTTACATCGATAGCTGCTAATGGTCAAACCAACGCCACAGTCGCAGTCGGGCCTCCAGCCTCAGGCCAACCCTCGTGGCCATTTCATAAGAACATCAATTCAATTACATTGACCAATGAGCCCAACGATATGAACCAGTCAAGGAAGCTCTGCCACATGTACTTTGATAGGCAGATGTTCAAGTTCGAAGTCGGTATGCTTGGAGAAGCCTGGTGGGGAGAAGATGAATGGAACAATATTGCAAAGATCATATGGCTATGTGCTTGGAGATGCATGCCGGAAAGCCTTGCACGTTCTCACTCAAATACTACTCAGAAGACTAAGCATTGCTTTAATAAGACATCATTTCCACACTCAGACAAGTATACCGTATGCAAGTCCTTATTTCCCAAACACTCTTCAACTAAAGAACGTATTTTCCAAGTGTCCGGTCCATCGACCTCGAAATATATCTTTTACCCTCCCTCTCCCGGAGGATCATGGTATCGAAATGGTTGATAACGCCGATCGGCGCCTCTATACGACGTACAAAGCTATCATACATCCTATCTGGCAAGATATTTTGGTGCCGGATATGACAGGCAAACGTAGTCAGCAAATGAATTTGAGTGTCCACAAGTCTTTGGAAAACCACCTGCTCCAACAATTCGACAATCTCTCCAACTCCGCCGAAGTTATCTGGTCAATCCAGTCGAGTTTAGAGATGCTGTTGGAATCATCATCAAGCGGAAAATGCTTGAGCTTGGCTTCTTCTACAACGGGGTCGGACCTGATCATGTCTGCCTAGATTAGGGTGCACCCTATCCGCCTCATGCACCCAATATCAGCTTTGACGCGTGACATACTGCCAAGGCCGATCTAAGCCGAGTAAAGTTCGGTCGCGCTTCCGCGCTTGAGATTCACGTGTTGTCAAAATCCATGTCGACATTCCAGTTGTCTATCACATCAATCTAGAATGCAGTCGAACACCAAGCCCTTCATTTGGTCAAACATGGCAAAGCCGGGTTGATTTGTCTTTTCTGTATCAGACCAGAACTATACTTCGCGGGCCGGCTAGAACTGTTCGGCTTACACGGCGAAGATGTCTGGCTATTCAATCCCATAGGAATACTTCAGGTGATGAAGAGGTGTACAATGGAGAATCTTTCCTCAGGCAAAAGGCCCAACAAGTGGGCGGATCGGCTGCAGCGCCCAAGTCGCTCAGATCTTCGATACCGGGAAAGACTCGACCATCACTGCAACCGAGCGAAGAGCTTTCGAGTCGATCCTACGACTTACCCGGTACAGTCCAAACCAGCGGGCGTCAACGACCGATCAGCATACACCGACGCTCTTGATACCGACGTCAAGAGTATCTTGGACTCTTCACCTCTTCTCTCAGAGGCTACCATACCAAGTGCGAATCAAACACCTTCCATAATCGACGGTCCGGCACACCTGAGACTTCAACGCCTACTTCACATGCATCTCCCAACATAGAAACGGCGCAGCACATCTCACCGACGCTTTCATCCCTTACAGAACAAAGTCAACTTGACTGGCCTACAGATTGGAGGCCTCCAGAGACCGCCACGTCCGCACCGACATCTCCCTCCTTCCACCAACCCGTTCATCCAGCCGGGGATTTACCTCAAGCCAACAGCAGACCATGTCCTTGTGGAGCGCTCCTTCACCGAAATCGTTGAGCGTATACCACTCGACCGCATTGACGAGCGCACCCAACAAGCCATGCGCAAACATATGACTGAAATCGCTACAACTCTTCAGGCAGTAGCCACCCCGACCATCTTACGAGGCGACCTGGCCATGTGGTCTAGCTGCGAGTCCCAGATCTTCTCATTAGCAAGCTCCCTGCAGCCCACTCCGTCCAAAGAGCTACACGAAGCGACCACGACTACCGAGTCCTCCTCCAAGCAATCACATTTACGATTCCAACCTTAACCCTAGTCACTCACTTCTTTAACAATCCTTTACCACGTCTACCCCTCAGCCCTCCTGCTCGCCCTTCCCCTATGTATCAAGAATTTCTCCTCCTCACCACTATCTCACAATGTCCTCCTACGCATCCGCTCGCTCGGCAATACATTATATGTCCTCGGCGCGAGCCCCCAATTCTATATGATCCGTCTGTGGCCAGTCTTCCACTTGCTCTGCTGTAATGGGCATGATACTACGCATCCACAATCTTGAGACGGTTGGTGCTAAACATCTCCACCGCGAGCCCGACAAGGCATGCAGGTTTCTAAGAGTGTATCTAATAAGCGCCACAACCATTACGGCACGCATCACATAGCACTGCATTGAAGAATGCAATTGACACAAGCACGAAGATCTCGTTGTTAAGTGACTCTGTTCATTGCAGCATATTGCAAACTCTCTACCAAAGGCAGTGTTGTCAGGAGCCGTCTCTCACGTCTCCGTCTCCTGAGCCGGATCCTGAGCTAACCGTATATGGTAAGCACCTTGCCTGATACGGTTAGCACAGTACATCCGGAGGTATCTGTAGTATCTACCTGGTATCTGACTACTACATACTTGAATGTGCCAAGACATTTATTTGTATGAGGCGACATTGGGAGACGGCTGCTTTGAACCGTCTCAGGAGCCGTCTCCGCAAAAAAGAGAGCCGGCTCCTGCCAACACAGACCAAAGGTCACTATGGATGAGCATACTTCGGTCCATGGCGCTCTCTATCACTGCGGACGCTTCTTTGCACGTCTCTCTTCGATGGACTCCACAGACTTGTCACTTTGGGCGTCGTCATCACCATCATGAAGAACTACAGGTCTTGTCTGCTTCAGGGGTACAGATGAGCCACTATCGTCTTCGTCGTCGTCGCTATCAGTAATCACACGTCTTGAGCGTTTCGATTGTGTAGACGAGCCAATTTTAGGGTCGTCACCAAGGACCACAGGCCTTGCCGGCTTCAACTTTACAGAAAACGATGTTCCGGTGGCGTCGTCCGCAGAAACGATCACGGGTTTCGCCCGCTTCAATTCTGTAGATAGGTACACACCGTCGAACGTCCCGTAGTCCATTCACTCTTCGTCTCTTTTGTATCGACGTGTCCAGCAACACGATTGGCATGTCTTTCCCAGCTTGCGGCCCAGGACTTTCCTGCAGCACGGCCGATCGCGGCACCAATAGCCCATGGTACTCCATTGCCCAGCATCTTGAACTGCTGACTGACAGGCCCGACAAGCAGAAACCGGTTCGGGAGATCCATCCCTCGACGTGCCACTTCCAGCGAGAATATGCGATCTTGGAAGGGGTATATGATGACGTGCTAAACATCGCGTCCATAGGAGCGATAATAGTACAAATTGTGCGACAAGGGTTATCCGGATCAATCCGTGTCAGGCACTTCGAGTCCTTTCGATGCTTAAAGTCATCGAGACTCTCGAACCACGTTCGCTGTGAGGGGAGAAGACCTCCTGCATAGCATGTGTTCCTGAGTGACATCTCGCTCGGTCCCCAGAGGCTTTGCCGGACTAGACTCCGGTAATTGACTCCTTCACGGATGTCGACTCTTAATCGGTCCAGTGGAATATGATCAGGATTCCTAACGTTGATAATAGTGTCGTTGTCGAGATCCGGAAGATCGCCGATTACTTGACTGAACGTTCTGACGGGCCTTGAGTAGCCTTTACCGTTTGCTTTCGGAATATCGTAGGGTAAGACTAACACTGGGGGCAGCGGCAATAATGATTAGCCTCTGTCGACTTGAGGCGCCTCCGAGGCTAGCGGCCGTACATAACATCTTTCGAACTTGATAGCCGAGAGCCACGAGAAGGCGGATTGCCTGAGCACAGGTGTTTGGCCGTGCTTCGTCCATCTTTGGCACATTTTCGATGACAACGTATGCGGGTATGAAAGTCTCCACCCAAGACAACGTACGTGCCAGCATGGAACAATTCTCTGACCTTGCCAATTACGCTTGAATGTGTTGAGAGAGCTGAAGCCCAGGCATGGGCAGCCGGCGATAATGCAGTGAAATTGTCTCGTAGGTTCGTCGCCTCGCAGGTACTTCAGCAACTGCCTATTGACTGAGCCCAGTGAGCCGACTACGCAGCGTGCGGGGTTCTGCGGATCATTTGCTTGGTAACCTCTCACAGCTACTTCGCAGTGTTCGGTGGCGAGGTCAGTCTAATCGTGATCGCCGGGGGCACAGAAGGCATAGTCTAATAGTCCGCATCCACTGAACAAGCTGAGGACTTGGAGTTTGGCCGAGTCTGCTGAGTCGCTTGCGAAGTTGGAGTTGCTTGTTGCATCTTCTCAGTGCACGGTACAGTCTTCGAACCGCGACATCGGCAAGTAAGATTCTCCTCGACTGCATTGACGAAGATTTGTTCGTGCTGTCGATACAGACAGTGGACAAATATCTGTGCTTTTCCTTAAGCGTGGTCCCTGAGACTGAAGCGTCGATAACTTTCACAATGTCTTTGACCGTAACTTCGTTACAATTGCAGTCGTCCGTAAAGAACAGCTCGTTACCGATTGGGTAGAAGGTTCCCTGGTCTAGGCCCTCTATGGTGCCGCAAATCGTTTCGTTGGGTACTATTAACCAAACGACATTGACTGCTTTGAGGGATCGTGAGACTGAACGGACCCAAACATATCTGAGCTCGTCTTGCCGACTTGTGGACTTGATGCGGATAGTGACGACCTTTCGCAACAGTTCGTTGATCAAACGTACTCGAATAGGCCCGTCCGAGACTGCATTTTCTAGGATTTGCACAACCATTGGGAGCGGCTCTTCACCCAGAAGTGATGTCGTTGTGCCTGAGCAAATTTGTCAGGGAAGTCCCACGAGATTAATCTGTCTTGTCTGTAAGTGTCAACCTCTGGTCATGGCTGAACAACCTCCAGAAGATCGTGCTCTGTATGCCAATGCGGGAACGTCTTAAGGAATGCATGGGCCACATTAGCTGTAACGATCGTCTTCTCGTGTGTAGAGCTAGCCTGTTTGTCATAGGTCAGGGTCCCAACTATGGGGAGCAGAAGTGTGTCTAGAATGTATGGTATTCGGTATAAGGTCCTAAGGACCTAAGAAGACTATGTAGCCACGGTCCACGTGATCGTGGGTGGTTCCTGCCTCATGCACACAACACCAACACCAATCTCATCCCAAATAGGATGCGACAACTCAGTCGGGTCCTGCTCGTACAAAGAGTAGGCCTGGATTCTGAGGAACTGAGCGAAGTATGTCACATGCTTGTAAAAATCCGTTTGGAACCGACATTGTGCGTGCCACTTATTGATGTGGTTGCCGTGTAGTGTCTGAAGCCATGTCCAAAACTTGGCTTCGAAATCGTTGAGGCATAGATCGCTGGCGCGGTTATCGAACAGATAGTCGATGAAAAATGCTTGGAAAAGCCGGCTAACCAGACGAAGTCGGTCCAGTAATTTGAGTAGGATTTGGTCCGATTGCCGAGACGGTACCAGTAGTGCCTGCTGCGGCTTTGGAGTGTCATAATCCAAATTTCCGTGCCATGCTCCCTGAGGTCTTCAAATCCACCTATACTGACGTTGATAATTTGGGCGCCCATCACACGTCGCTGAATGCCCTTGTGCTCAATGACGCCGTCAACAAGCCAATGCAGCTTGTCTTTTTCCGAAGCCACTGTCATCAGACTTTCAAATTGACCTCTGAATCCATTCGGGTGGCCCCAAGCGCGATAGTCGCAAAAATCGTGTAGGTCAAACTCAAGGAATTCCTTCTCTTCAGATGCAGCTTTATGGTGCTCCATCATGATGAGCTCGGTCTGGACCTCTTCTTCTCTGTTGTGTACTTTCTTTGGTCGCCACGTGGTCGAACATTGTGGAGGATAGAGTAACTTCAGATCTGCAGACTATTCGAGGTCCTGCAATTCACCCGCTAATGTGGGCATACCCTCTTCAATGACAGCGTTAAGGAGAAGAGTCCAGTGTTGAGAGACTTGATCTTGGCTACTGACTGGGATCGAGTCGTAAGTGCGAATATTTGGTAGCCGTCCACGAGTTTCTTCGAAGCCAGTCCACCCATTAGCTGCGTTTGGGATTCTACGATCAGCTTCTGACACTGGCGATGCACTTCCTGCTTTCTTCGCTGCGTTATCATTCTCTTTCTGGAAGGGGTTCGCTTTGGAAACAGCAGTTCGTCCGCATCTCTTGGTCTTTGTCACGTTCTCAGAGGGAGGTGACACAATGTCGATTTTGCGCCGGACTGGAGATGTCAGGTCAATATCGGCACCCCAGTCGTGTTGTGTCAGGTCCCAGTACCGCGCCATATTTGAGGGGATTGAAAAGCACAGGAGAGATAGTAACAAGGACCTGATTTGCCGCACGGGTGTCCAGGTCGTTCTTGGGAGGAAGGAAAGTGAGGTCGATCCCAGAGAATAACGTCGATCTGAGGAGGCTGCATGAAGACGGCAAGATCGGATTGATCGTGCTTTGAGATGAGATGAAGAGCAGTACTGCGAAGGCGGTAAAAGTTATAATACCGATACCCTCGATCCACGATATTGACATTAGGCAGGTTGTGCGTGCCGGCACAGATATCGACAACAATATCGACCACAAGGATAACCGCGGACCGAAGCAGCCATGCGGTGACAACAAAGATCAAAGCCACAGTAATTGCCTTTGTCAGGGCAGTAAGGCCTGAGTAAGGTTGACTTGAATCAGCGTGGGAGCAATGTACACAAGTATTCATGATAGAATAGTGGAGTTGGTCGTTGAGGGTTTCCTGAGGATGACGATACCGCGTAAGGAAAGGTCTACTGGAATCCGGAGGCATGCTGGCCAGATCAATTTGCTGAACGAAACAGTGAAGTGCAGACCGATGACTGTTGACTGTCAGGTCACAGCAGATGCTGCTGTAGTATCATTGCATTGCCAGGAATCTGATATAAGTTGAGGTTGAACACAGTCGTGGATGGTGTGGAAAGTGCCGAGAAGATATCATCTGTTCCTATCGAGATCGTCAACAAACTCCGAGACTAAACAATGACATGTGATGACCAGAGAAATCATAAGCAGAGAAGTAATGATGGGACCGTGTTAGGAACCTTGTCGATTGTGTACTTATACAGGCATAGCCAAGGTTAGTAAAGTAGGTTGGTAGGTATCTACATGACTTCGTAACCGTGCTCTTCTCTTAATCATATCTCGTTTGCATCGTCATTACCATGATGTCGGTTCAACAGTTTTGCCCTTTTCCGCAAAGAGGAGCTTATGAGTTCAAAAAGTCGATTCTCGCTCGGTGCATCACGGCTGCTAGCCAAAGGTCTGGATCGGTCATCTTTTGTGTTCGTTCTGGTCTGATTGAGCCTCCTTCCTCCGCTTGCGCTTATTCCCCCAGTGTTGGAAGTTGACGCAGACGTCTCACGCGGCCTCCTTGTTGAGTTTCTACTTCGCGAGGAGTGCAACAACCTTTCGAATGCATATAGTCGCCATCGATGGTATCATTGTCGACGTTTGTGTACGCTCCAGCATCCCGGGTTACCACACCGATAGCGTTCTGCGCATGGTCTTCGAAATGGGGTTGACTCTTGTGGGGAATGGTTCACGGGCAATTACTCGAATATACACAGGACTCTTATGCTTTTGACGAGTTAAGGTAGAGACACGAGGATACATCTGCAACCGAGAAGATGTATTGTGAAGCTGATATGCAATTGCGAGGTAGTTCCTGCTCAACCCTTGCTGAGGTACTTCAGCCGAAGTATCTAAGTACATCTAGTTTCGGTATCCAGGATCTTTGATACTGTTGATCATCTTGCAGCCCTTGCAGTAAATACTTCATCGTCAACGCGACCAGCCTAAAGCTGCTTCATGGATCGTGTCACTGGTCGACGGCCAGGAGCATCTGCCTCTTCCTTCTCAGCTTGACTTTGCCACACGGTAGCCGGATCGAATTCAATGTCGCTAGTCCTTGCCTCATAGTCGTTGTCAGGGTCCGGCTTAGGGTTGAGAATAATAGGGGTGAGAATAATCATGTCGTCGTCCTCTTTCAAGCCCAACTTGTAAACAGGCTTCCAGATTTCCAGATGGTCAATCTTCTTCTCCTCTTCTATTTTCTTGTCCTCTTCGCTTTCCTCGTCCTCTTCGTAGATTAATGACCGAATAGTCTAGGCATAGTCGAAATAATTGACATAGTCTTCTACCTCCTCCACAGTTTTCTTCCAGCCTCGCAGAACATGAAGCAGAGGTTTTGTCTCGCAAGCCTCGATCACCATCGAGTGAGTGCTAGTCTGACCCTTCGGGCGGAATTAAATGATATAACGATTGGTGTTCTCTTCTCATTCGGTCACTGGCGAGGGTAGACAGATGTCTGAAGACTTTGATCGACAAGGCGATGCAGCGATAATAGCTTGATCAGACTCAATCGACTGGACAGGTGTAGGCGAGCCTCGTCCGAGAGAAGAGCGAGACATGGTGACGGGATATCAAGATGAGAAGAGTAAGATCAGGACTTGCTGAGGTGTTTGGTGAGAGCAGTTGCTGCTCGTTGCAGGAATCAAAGGGTAACAATATAAACAGGTTCATTTGCCAAATCCAACTAGTTGAAGAGCCAGGAAAAGTGAGGCATCAAGTGAGGAGGACGAAATCAAGTCACAAATGACAGAAAACAAAACGTGTGGACACAACAATTGTTATAGGCACCAGCCATCCTAAGCGGCCTGACCTCGCTATCAAAAGCAAGTGAGCACTCGGCCAGAGACAAGGTACCGATGGAAAGAAGAAGAATGAGCAGGCTGTGAAAAGTATGCCTTTCAGGGCGGTATTGAATGAAGAGAACCAGCTAGTTTAGATTTTGGCGCTGTCTCCAAGAAGTCCGCGTGAGTGCCGCTACACGCAGACTGTATGGATTGTTTCGCAGAGGTGTGGCCAGGTGCAGCGCTTGACGAGGACACCAGCTCCGAGACAAGAAGAGAGACTTCAGGAAGGCGTACAACAACGACATAAATTCGACGTCAAGCAGGTTCAACCAGCGGAAGCCTCGCAGCAAGACAGAAGCGCTGTACCATGGAGCTGATGGTGTTTACATCTGTCAGAAGCTAAAGGGATATTGCTGTATGCGAAGGACTCCGGACTGATAACAAAGGACAACATTTATTTGAACCACAGGAGCAAGTACTGTCGCTGACACACCAGAACTCGACAGGGCCGGCACAAGTTTGTCGTCGACTCTGGCAACCTGTGGCGGGCAACAACCTTTGCAACTATACTTGAAGGAGCCACCTGTATCTACTTCTGCTCAATTCAACAGAACAATTACGATAGTTCCGATGCACTTGGCTTGGCTCTTTCTCGTCGTCCCAGCGATATACCGGAAGTCCCTTGACGGGGATGAACCATGCGTTCCCGCTACGACCACCTCTCGCATCAGAGTTATGGTCACCACAAGCGATGAAAATATTACGGATCAAAACCGACAATCGCGACTGACAATGATATCAATGTGTTCATTCGTCAGAAGCTACTGGAAGCAGGCCTCTAGCGGACAGTGGAGCAGTCAACACTAGGAGAGGTCGCACGGGTATATGTGACATGAAAGAGAATCGTTCAAGCTTACAAACATTGCATCTCAGCACTGCGAACTATTGGAAAACACACTCTAGTCTCGCTTCCCCGAAGCGTTCAAGGCGCTATCGAATGGAGCAAGGAGATGAGACTAGAGACACGTTGCTTGAATCGCGTATCACAATGTCCGAAGACAAATGCACAAAGACCGTGGCTGAACTCTTTCCTACTGTTACCACCAGAACAGTCAAGACACCTTTCAAAGATGCAGTCAAACAAATGGCGAAGGACATCAGAACCAAGTTTGGTACAAACCCGAATTGCACTCTCATACGGTGTGAGTACGGTTCGATACGACGCTGATCGGCGAGCACCATGCCCGGCACAGCTTGTATGACTCGTTTCGCACAGGTGGGGGCAATGCAGCATTCAGCGAGCGAACTAGCTCTGAAACAAGAGGAAGGACTTGGTTGGAACATTAGATGCGAAGAAGGCCGCTGAAGAGGTTGCAATTGATCTTGAACACGGAGTAGTGTCGGTAAAGTCAATAAAAATTCGTATCACAAGAGCAAAACATGTGGATGCTGTGGTCCAGTAAGTTATCACACGAGATCCCAGAGTAGTTATATCCCGGGAAGCCTCCTGCATGAAAGGGTATTGATTGCCAATCGTGTAAGGTATTTGCATCCCTGTTCTACTGCGGTGTTTTTCGAACTTTATTGATATCTTGTCCAACCTGCCACGTTACATCACCTTGATCGTGCAAGGAGAATGGAGGGGATGAGGACAAAGGAGAGCTAGCGGCATTTCGAACAAATTGCTTCTCAGACCCAAACATTACCCAACGAAGCATTACTAGACATACTGGACATCTTTTGCTCGGAGACTCCGATGTTTCTCGGTGCGGGGCAAAGCGCTGAAAGCCTCGAGTCTGGTCCAACAATGCTGCCACGAGTATAGAATGGGTTGAAGGTGATCGTTCCGGGTATGTTGCGTAGCACTGAAAGCTATAGGTCTGATCCATTAATGCCGCCATGAGTATGGAACGGAAGCTTGACGAGCGGCTCAGATGACCCGGAGAACGCTGGATGCTGGGAATCATGCATATGCATGGGCGTCTGTACAACGAGATCACAACAACACAATGAAAATTCGAAAGGGTGTGGCAGTAACAAGGCCAATATGTATGGCGTTAGGGCTTTGAAGCTTCAGTCCCGAACTCGTCCACAAGCCTGTACAGACTTGCAGCACGATGCCCTCATTCTGTTGAACGCGGCAGGGCAGACCGGACGCCAGATAGTCCAGGAGTTATTCTCGTTGATCTGAAACAGTTTCCAGTAATCTGAATATTGATGGGTGTGCGGCATTGCGGATGTGGCCACACCATTCGAAGTCGATGCCTCAGGGGCAAGTGGATTCTCACCGAACAATTCAGAAGCGCGTTGTATCCACTTACTGTGCTTCTCATGTCTTCCTCTTGGTCATGGATGAACATCTTAGCCATGTCGTATGCCATGTGGACCTGATGCTATCGTCGTTGTTTGCTTTCAGTATGCTCCCATTGGCCCTTTCTCCTATAAAGAACCCTGCCCTAAGTCAATGTCAACCACTAACGACATAACCTAATCCTGTGCATTACGAGTAGATCGGGGCCAAGTATAGGTCGAAGCTGACGTAGTGGACGGGCATATAATACCAATCTTCGGCCGAGTAGGAATGGATGGAATTGCCACTTTGCTGTATGCGGTTGAGAGTCGTTCTCTTCTCCAGTATTCGGAGTCGGGTTCAGTGGACTTGTGGAAATTTTCAAAAAGTCGACGTTGTAGATCGGGAGTGTGCCGTCTTGAAGTATAAGACCTATGAAGAGAGACAATATTGAGAAAGGTAGGCATTGAGCGATCTATATTTCAGTCCACCTGCTCTAACCTTGAGGTTATCGTTGCGAGAAAGCAGGATAAAGTCGATGTCAACCAAGGGACTTAGCAAACAAAAAGAGTGGCATTGCATTGCTAGGGGGTTCCCCCCCTAGGACCCCCGTAGGTCTGATGGATGTAAGCGAGTCTGTGCGACTGGTCTTTCCGCTTCTCGGAAATAGAAGGCATGTGACCCACGTACACCTCCACTGGGATGACCTGGTAGCCATCCTGTGAAAATTGTGATTGAACGGGTTGCGACTTTCTCGGCCCGGGCACGAGAAAGTTCTCTAGTGAGCATTGAGCATCTACGAAAATAACCGCAATGACACAAACAAAAGAACGATGACACTGGGCTGACCTTTAGATTCTCCCACCGTTATCATCCTTGACTTTGCGAGCCGTCTGCAGCCCGAGCACCCATGTTGACCCTCCACCCTGATTCAAACCTCACATGTCTTTCGTTCATCCGCACTCCACTATCAACTTCCTCGATCTCCTCTTCCAACCGCCAATTGCCACCCATCCATTAAGCCCGCATACAAAGGTCTATGAGAACATGATCACGATGCCATTTGTCTACATTTGCCGGACACTTCACTCTTGTGTCTCACCCTTCATTCACTGGAGACTTTGGTGTCTAAACTTTGGTAAAGCACTCGGGCTTTCCCCCGTCCAACGTCTGTCAATTTACATAGCAGTAAACTGATATAGTCTTTGGCACCCAATTCTGGTCCTTACAACACCTGTCCTGTTGGCCCTCAGACTCGCGATTGACAGACACGTTTTTCGCTCGGACTACGGCCGGCGTCGAGGTTGCTTAAGGTGTTGCGCATGGATTTCCAAGGAAGACGACGGTCTGTGTGGCCCCGATATCAGAGCATGGAAGCGAAGCCGAAGGCTGTAATGTGGCGGGGAAATGTTTGACGACTCTGGGATACCGATTGTGTTGAAAACGTTGAGCAGCATATTATTTCTGTTGAAACCAACGGTCTAAATTCCGACGATGAGCTCCAAGTCGTAATGGCAATCCGCAAATCCTCACTGTCGCCGTTCTCTGACGACTCCAATACGCTTCCGCGCAACGCTTGGATCAGAGTATCCCTAGCAACGAATGTTGTCTCGCGGACTGCCGGAGGAGTCCTTCATCGCTCGTCACAACGCCGGGACCGTCCGTTCACCAAGCCAAGCGAAGATATCGTACTGGCGAGGGCGTTAGAAGCCAGCCAGGAATCGTACGCGGCTGAGCAAAACGTACCGCAGGAGAAGAGTCGTGGGTTTGTCTCAGCCATTGCAGGCGACCGAAGAGAAGAGGAGGAACTAGAATGGGTGCTACGAACAAGTGGGGCGGAGTATAAAGGCCAACAGGAAGACGAACGACAGCGCCAGAAGGGAGAGGAGGGTACCAGTACTGCAACCACAGGCTCGGCAAAGATTCGTGCAATGCTCGTCGGCCCTTTCGCTCCAGAGACCTCCTTTGAGTCGAATGAACAGTCGGCTTTCCATTTTCGAAAGGTTTTTGCGCCGAAGAAGAGCGCCGGGGTAATAGAACCCTCGACGGCAGAAGGTGGGGTGCTTAGAAGCCACGTTCAGGGGTGGTTACGACATCTACGCTCGGCAGCGGAAAAGGTTCAATTGAAGACCCCGGACATCGGCCCATCGATGGAAGAAGATTACAACAGAATTGATGTTGCCCAGTATGTCACGGAAGGGTCATTCGACCCCGACCTCACAGACTTTTATCGAAAATATGCCGGTGTTGTTGAACCTGTTCATCGAACGAGTGACACTTGCGGAAACACTAGAGTGCTCGAGCGCTTACGGGACGTCTTTCTACTCGTCCACTGTCTCAAGGCAGTCCGCACGATGCAACTGAGAATGATACTCAACCACTTATAGACGAGAACCATCGACTGTGAGCAGAAAACCCCAAATTGAAGGATTAGATCGCTCTTCTACCAGATCAATCGGCGGCATTCTCGAAACGGAAAGCGAAGTTGAAACTCCGGGTGGAAGAACTGGTAAGAGAGTTTAAGGAATATGAGGACGTACTCCTTCCCCTGGCAAGACGCCCTGTATAAGGACTATTGCAGGAAAGGGCGGGTGTTAGAGAAGGTAAGCAACTTAGTGTCTTGTTTCCCGCATGGCACCAGCGAGGGATTCGAGGTTTTCTTCCGTGGTCACGTCATGTGGTACCATTCTGATGCTTTCAAAAAGCGCCTGGATGCAGTGGATGGGTCGCATGGGCCATTGCGACTTGCTCCAACAGAATTTACTATGCTCGTGTTCTTGATACGTAGTTACTGAGAGGCCAAACCCCAAAGGGTAGCCACGCAACAACAAAGCACAGCCGCAAAGGCAATCAAGAAGCAGGTAAGACATGGAAGAGGACGAAAAGCAAGTCGAGGACGACAACGGTTCTGCTGATACCCAAGAAAACAATGTTGACAAGTAGAACTCGGGAGCCTGAGAGAAGTTACTTGTAGATTCGATTGCATACTTCAACAGGACATGATGCACATTGGACATGGGCACATCACGTAGCAGCATCACGAGTATATCAATGATATTGAGATTTCGCGGTGAAAGCAGACTTACAAGGCTGGAAGGCTCCTTATCTAAGCAGCCCACGAAGTCACATGTAAAAGTCAACTAGGTGCGTCGAACTGTACGGGCTACTGTGTCTCTGTGGTTCTACCAGTGGCGACGCCCGAGATTCAGAATGTCCAGGGAAAAGTGCGCCTTCGGGAAATGCACAGCAAGGCTTTCAAACACTCGTGAATGTCGTCGCATGAAACATTTCAAGAAGTGTGTCATCTTCGTGGTTCATTTCGACTTCCAACATGGTCAATTAACGACGTCACACAAAGATGGGTGGATCGCCCAAAAAGGGCGGGCTGCAGCATCAGCAATCTCGTATGATAGTAGGAAAATCATGCCAGAGTCACAGTCATGACCGTTCAATTATTTCACAAACCTTTCTGCAATCGTACAATTACAGAACTTGCGTGATTGCTGACATCAGAAATACCATAGTCAGATAGAAAATCGATCAACTATCTTCCAACATGATAGAATGTAAACATCGTTTCCAAGGGAAGACATGTAGGACGGTCGGTTTAAATGACCAAAGAATGACGTGCCTGTTTTTTGGAGACAGGCTTGCCGGCAAGGCATAGAGATGCCGCCGAGACCGCGAAAAGAGATGTACCTAGGTAGTTGGCTCAATTACTTGTGCAATGTCGTTGAACTGTGCTTGTCTTGGTCACTGTTGCATGAAATCTTAGTGGCTGTTTGCTTTGTGTCACTCCAGAACAGCGCATTCGAGTAATCGCAGTGAACGTGCTGGCGAGACTGGAGGTGAATCCGGCGGTGGCCTTACCATCCAAGTTGAATCCCTTTCAACCAGCTGTCAAACGGCAGGTTCTCGCGATGGCGCACGGCACAGTATTACTGGTCAGACGACGGCTCGTTTCATCAACACCAAGTGCCGTTTAGCGGCGACGGCGAGGTCTCTGGCGCAGTGGGTAAATCGCTGCCGACGATGGGTAAAAGATGCGTCCTACGCCTATATTTACGTGGGTAGTACACGATTAGGAGTAAGGAGGCAGAGCAATCAATGTATTTTATCATGCACACTGTTTGACACCAGCACATGTATAAAATGTACTGTAGGGCGTGAAAGACTCCCTAAGTCCCCCTGCTGAGCGGCGCTCAGAGCTAACCCATAGACTTAATTCTGCTAACTTCGAGACCTATTTGAGCTCTACACTATCTCTAGGGGGTTCCCCTCTAAGACCCCCTCTCTTAGGCCCTTTAACCCTTTCATACGGTATCGATTTTACTAACTTAGGGGGTGACCCCCCCAAAAGAACCCCCCATAACTGCTGACCACAGCGAAGTAAGTCCCGTGACAGCTGCCATGCCACTAAATATCACGTGCTCTCTGATTTGGACAGCCAATCGTATGAGCGTATTTTTCTAGACCAATCAAATCCATGGGATCTCATTTCTTGGCGACGGGAAAGGTCTATCTAGGTGCTTCACAGTCCCAGCAGGATAATATCTCCTCTACCTCGTTGATTCGACATTGTCAAGTACAGACCGGTGTTACCATACAACAAATACATACCGACTGAGCCGAATAGTCTGAGTCAGTTTACCACTGATAAATGCAGCTGGTGAAGGGCGACAGCCTTCTCTATCCGAGTTGGGTCAACATTCACAAAGTTTATATGAATCCCGAGAGCGCCTTTCGCATCTCTGTTTCAACCGACATTGGCCTCGGACGACTCAACCCAAGTCGTTGGATGGTATCCGTGAAGTTTCAGGCAAACACTGACTTCCTGGGCACTACAGAGCATACCAGATGACCCTTATACGCATCACTGAGTATGTGGCAACCATATGCTGCAGTACCCAAGGTCCTCAACATTTCAGTCTCGCGATACCCTCCACCTCAAGCCATGGCGATTTGACAACTGCCCCTCCTCGTCACAAAGAACTCGATCCGCATCTCATTCTCTTAGGTGTCGATAAGAATGCCGCATCATACTGAAAGGCGCCTCATACCATCCGCCCCATGCTCGGATCTCACGAACGGTCAGCCTGGAGACATCCTGTCTTGCCGATGAGCTGCCAGGGTGAGAGTAAGATGCCAGACGGGACAAGGGTGGTTCGAACGAGGGAGAGATATGGGCGATGCGAGTGAGCTCCCAATCCTACGAAGCCCACCATTAACCCGCTGCTTAGTAAAAGCCGACTAACATGATCTTACATAGATTTGCGAATCCCATCCTCCCTCCGAGTTACGACAACTCAGCGACAAGACACAAGAGTGGCACACCTGAAGAGCTGGGTACAATTCATTGCGTCGATCATGTCGAGCGCTTTGCATCAGTGCAGCAGATACTTTTCAAAAGCGGAATAGTTGAGAGCTGATTAGAGCACCTGTGACTACTGCCGCGTAGACGAGAAGTCGCAGAGCTAGGCCATGTGCGTCGAAACATGCACACTAAGCGACACAACAAGGCCAACAAGCACTACCAAAAAAAGAACGTCCGCTTTTCAGAACAAAGACTTTCCGGACCCAGGACATATCGGATTCTCCATCAATTGATACGGTTGATCCAGGAATGGGCGCATTCAAGTATTCGATACTAGCAACATACGCAGTCAACAACTTGCTTGGACGGGCCCGAATCACCATAGCTGCGCTTGCCTTCAATCCCACTCCCACGTCACGAGGATTCCTTCTTGCCTTCCGGATCTGCCAGCAGATCTCACTCGCCCCTGCTTCGCCAAATGAGCAAACTACCCGCTTACGTTTCCATTCCATCGTGGCCTCTTCCCATTAGTCGTTCCTAGTCCTCAGAGCGACCTCCGTCAGTCGACTCCCTGTTCAAAGATTCCGAACCGGCGAACCTCGTCTCGGCATTTCAACAGACACCGTTATTCCATAAGCTACGAAGCCCTATCATTGCGGCTTAGGATGCCGCCATCGAGAAGGAACTAAAGAACGCCATCCCTACGAAAAGTTCGTCGAGTCTAGGTAGCCATTTCGGCTTGCTGTGCCTGAAGTTGCGTTGTCAATTGCAGGACCAGGTCGGACTATCCAGGCTATGCCTTCCTCGCAGAGTGACCACCTCAAAGCAGTGATAGCTCTCAGTCGTCTCAGTGATCGCCAAACGAGCGAGATAAGGCTTGAAAGACTTTCACAACGCAATCAAGAGCTGGCTCATTTCGCCATTGACGTACATAAGACCAAACATGGACCTCGATGCTTATGCTCACCCGACATCCATAATATCATTCTAAATGGTGTCTCATCCAATACCAATGCTGGGCCAACCACCTCATCTGGAGCCAAGATCGAAGAGCTACAAGGTGTCCTTCACCAGCTCGTCCGACAACCAATGGAAGGCCAGATTATGATTGCTGTCAGCTCCGTGGACGGTTTGTGGACGAATGTTTACGGCTTTGCGCACTTCTTCGCTGAATAGGCCGCCAAACTTGAGCTGAACTATCTCATCCATGACGGTCACGCCTCGTATCGCCTCTTTTCTGTTTCCCAAATCATGATGGCTATACACGAAGTCTTACGGGGAGGCGTACCCCTAAACCAGCCACAAACTGAAGTACATCAGGTTGTAAGGGATTGGATCGCAGTTGCGTACAGTAAACTGTATCAGCGCGAGGGCAATATGTCCGTGCGAGTCCTTCTCACACAATTACGCAACACTACGATTGTCGACTTAACCTCATTGCAAACACGAACCTACATGGATCCTGGCACAAGGGTCGTCCGTATCGTTCGAAGTGGCGGGACTGATTTTCATCCGCTATTCAAGCAAGAAGAGGAAAGGCGATATATGCTGACCACAGTCACCGGCCAAATTCGATGTCCGGAACGTGACTGCGACCAAAGGTTTCTCCAGCTCGAGGAGCTTGTAGTTCATCTATTGCAGAAAACATTCGCCAGGCCTGATGACGAGATGGAATGTCCATTATGCCGGAGAGAAGTTGCTAAATGGAACTATGCTTATTTGGCGGATGGTGTATACCATATACTGCGCCATCTAAGCCCAGCAAACTCCAAACTCACTCAAGATAAGCGGAAGGCCCAATGTCCCTTTTGTTTTGTGCTATTGCCGTCGTCTGCAATCGTCTACCAACACATCGAGCTCATACATGTGCGGGCGCTTGAGATCCGCTGGGCGGCAATATCATCTGGTTTAATCAGCAGGGAAGAAGCTACCGCAAATGACCAGAGTCTCGGTATGGCCGTCCAAAATCGAAATCGGACCGAGTTGGCAGCTCTCCCCGAAATCTATAGGCAGATCCGAGTGCCGGAAAACCCGTCAATATGCTGGTCGACCAACCTGTCTCTGACGGCGCCAACTGGCAACCCTTTGCCAGACATCCCACCATTCAACGGACATGCTATAATGCCGAGAAGTACTGATACCATCACATATAGCCAGTCACTTTTGTCGAAGAACATAAGCTCAACAAGCCTTTCAACTATGGGGAATCCCATAGGTTCTCTACCAGGTGGGCAGAAATGGTTCATGAAATATTCAGACGGCGCCAATATATCTGGCAATCAACGGCGTAACACCAGACAGGCCAATCTACAGCAAGATCCCGTAAAAGGACTCTTGTGTCCCCTTGAGGCAGAATGCGGAACATGTGGCTGTGCGCAGTATTTCCTAACCACGAAAGACCTTTGCGAACATATATGGGAGGTCTTGGACTCCATGCCCGATGCAAAGCAACGTCAGTGCCCGTGGTGCCCATCGAAGCCTGACATAATCCTCAAACAACCTGCCGACGGATCCTCCCAGAAGCGAAACCGACCAAATGACATACGTCATCTTCGCCGTCACTTTCCTGCCGACGTGTCCTGCCCCCTTTGTGACCACCTTTCTCGCACTGAAAGCGATATGTGGACACACCGGAGAACTGTGCACTATCCCTGGCACTGCCATGTTACTGGTTGCAAGCAAATCTTTGCGACTGAGGACGAGTTGACACAGCATACACAACATCATCACTGACAGAGGCCGATTCCACTACCAGCCTTACGGACGGTCCGCAAGATACGCCACCCACTCATCAGAGAATACCATACATTATAGGGATCCTCCAATTACCCAGTACTGATACAAGAGAGACGTGGCCTTTCACGCTTGTTGTTAAACTGTTCTCTAATAGTCGGTACGCGAGTCTTCCATGTATTTAGTGAATGTCATCATGGGTCAGATCGATACATGCAGTCGGGAGCCAGAAATAAGTACAATGAGCTTGTAATGGCTGGTGGCAATGAGCGTCTTCATGAGGTTTTTTCGACGAGAACATGGATTATGAGCTTGATGGAATTAAGGTTGTCATGGGGCCTCCAAAAGCTCTGACCTAGGACGTGATACCTCATATTTTACGGAGGAGAATATCTGACGTTGTTGGGCCTTGGCCGTGCTTGCCACATTTAGCTAGTCAGGTGCACACCTTATGATCTGTCAGACAGCTCTCTACGTAGTTACCCAATACGATACGCATGCGATACCAGACGAGACCTTCCTGACAGTGCAACAACGTATGCATGTAGTCCTACCATCAAGAACCTACCACTGGGTCGCCGAATAGTGGTAATACGGTACGACGGTCCGGACCTGAGACGCGGAAGTACAATACAAGAAGAATTTGCGAAGAATCTAAACGCCCAGTCTTTTCGGAAGGCCAGCAGGCCTAAAGGTCCCAAAAGCACCCGGGCAGCTGGAGGCAAATATGGCACATGGCTACTCGTACGCGGCAAAGAGATGGACCCTGCGCTTGCAGAAAAGTTTCTGGGACAGAGCAGCGTAAACGAGCAAGGGCAGCAAGAACAGTAAACCCCAGATCTGCCACGACCGAGACGTCCCTTCTTCACGCATGGCCTGACGGCACATGAGGTTGCCATTCGAGCGTTAGGGAATGACGCGCTCGCGCAGCCCAGCACTATCCCGCCTCTACCCACCACTACGGAAGCCTTCGATCTAGCTGATCTGGACGTTGCAGAATCACAGGAGCAATTCGAGACGCTAGAATCGAACCAGGGCGATGCCGTGGTAGACCCAGCAACAAAGGAGCCTATCACGGACGACGATTCAGTGCAGATCATCACTTCGGATCATGAGGACGCCGCGGAAGCTCCAGCAACGACTGAGCCTATCACTGACGACGAATCAACGCAGATCACCACTTCGGTCCACGAAAACACCGTGGAAAGCCCGCCAATGATGGAAACCACCCATGACATTGGATCAGCGAGCATCAAGCCGGCAAATGATGAGTTGTTGGACGCTGCAGCAGGATCACAAGCCCAACGAGCCGTTATCGTCATTTCAGACTCCGAGGACGAGGTTGATAGCAAAGTCCCACTAGCGAGGGTAGCTGTGAACGCGGCACCACGATCCTCTATCACTGCAGACATGGTACAATCCTTTACTGTGGCCGACGTGGAGCCACCGAGCATTCGTGGTAGGATCGTGGAAGACAATCCGGTACCAGAGACGTCAGGAGGCGATGGCACAATGTTAGTGAGTATGCAAACAAATTCTGAAGGCACAGCCACCTCGGGCACACCACAGCTGATCGAGTCGAATTCAAACCAAGACACAGGGACGGAAAACCCGCCTTCACCGTCACAGAAACTTTCGGCATTTGAGCTCTTTCAATGGCAGCCAGCAATTACTTTGCTGGATGCACGTCTGTCAATCAAGAAGCTTGGGCACGAGGACGAGCCGGTGGTCCTGCTCGTTCGTGCGGTCGAGACAGCAACTAAAACACGGAATCACCGCATCCATACGATGACAATGGCGACTATCTCCCATGACGACGGGAAACCCGAAGACAACCGCACCAAAGAAAACAACAAAAGAAAAGCTTCTGTATGCGTCCGCGGGCTTGAGAGGAGTATTCCTTCCCCGAGCAGTTTTCCTTACAACGGGTCATTCAACCGCACAAAAAAACCAAAAAAATGGCTTATGTACGAATTGGCGGTACGAAACGACCACCTTTTGCCATGAGCAGGTTGCCTTCCACAGGTTGTGGACCGACCACACAAGCACGACTGCAACGAACATCCTGAACATTTGGTTACTAGTCTCTTCATTGATAGCCTAACAGTCGGAGCTCTAGTGGCACGCAAGTTGTGATGCAGAAGCCCCGAGTACCAGATAATTTGGAGCGGTCCATTCTAGGCATGGGCGATTCAGCAACGCCAATAGCGTGGTGTCGGCACAATACCACTCTTCGTCATGTTTCGGGAAGGCATTGGGAAACGCGATCAGTACTTCAACATGGACATTCCGCCGTTGGCGTGAACAGTAAGAAGGCATAGCGATGAGCAGACGGGCATTTCAGTGATGGTATTGTTGCTTGTGGTTGGTAAGAACACTGGTGCGAGGCTGGACCTTGCGACAGATGCTAGGGAGGCTCTTACAGATGCGAACTGTGTACCTGGGCACCTTGGGTTATTTGGCAATCGTCATGTGGTGTCGCAGCTCTACGGAAGAAGCAAGAGCCTCTGGACTTTGCAACGTCCTATGTACATCTTCCTCAGACAATTTCACGCCTACATCCAGGGGTGTTCTCCGTGCCATCATAGCCCATAAGGAGTGGGCGTTCGTGTTGTCATTGCACTTTACTAGATCATTTGCGTATATTATCAAGGATCGTGCAGTAGGCTAACTCAGCCCTCTGACCAGTCGACTCAAGCCAGACGCTCCCATGGAGCTTTCATGCGCAGGAGTAGGCTACCGACCGAGGTGAGACCATCCCCCCAAGTATGTCCCGCGACGTTTTACGAGAGTGTTCATGCTTGCGTGGGAAATGAATTCCACCAAAGGGGCCGAGCTTTTAGTGTCCCGAAAGAGGCCCAATAATAGCAAAGGTAAGATTGTGGCAACAGAGATCCTTGCGAAGAAGAGCAGCCACCGCTGCTGTACAGTGTCAATCCGAGCGAGAAACCTCATGTGACCGCCGTGTGAGCTCGACACCAAGCCGTGGATAAAGCTTTCGTTTGCACTTAGGATCTCACACTCCACCACATGAAATACGGTGGAGTATCTTGAGGATCATGCAGTTTTCAGTCCTGTCGGAGTCCGGTAAACGAAGTTGCGGAGCTTCAAGCTGCTGATCAACTTATTTCTCAACAATAGACGCAGACCCATCCACGCACTCATCCTCCACAACCAGGCACTGGGCAGTTCTGATTGTCACCACTTCGACTCCCGGGTCAACCCTTTAAGTCTCTGCTCGGTTTATCTGCCAAACGCCGCCATGGCGGGCAGACAATCAGTGCGTCTGCTCACACGCCAACTCACATCCCACTGCTCACACCCTCAACCACAAACTCGACGGACGTTCTCCTCTACAACCGCCTACCTCGCCGCACACAATTTCACAATGCCAGCCATGTCGCCCACCATGACCGAAGGCAACATCTCTAGCTGGAAAGTCAAGGAAGGCGATTCCTTTTCCACAGGCGATGTCCTTCTCGAAATCGAGACCGACAAGGCCTCCATGGATGTCGAAGCGCAAGATGACGGCAAGGTAGCCAAGATCTTCGCACAAGACGGCGCCAAGTCAATCCAAGTGGGCACAAGGATAGCCGTGCTCGCCGATGCAGACGACGATGTGTCTAGCCTGGAAATCCCGGCTGACGATGCGAAACCCGTAAAGAAAGAAGCAGACAACATCAAGGCAGATCCCGAAGACTCACACTACGAGTCCTCCGGCGTTGAGAAGGACATTCCAGGCACACCGCAGAACAAGCGACCAGCCAAGGACAAACCTAAGACCAGCCCTACTGGCCCGGGCCAGAATCCCAAATACCCTCTCTATCCGTCGGTCATCGCGCTTGTCCACGAGAACCACCTCTCAGACGACGACGTGCTGAAAATTTCGGCCTCCGGTCCCAACGGCCGTCTGCTGAAGGGTGATGTGCTCGCCTACCTGGGCACAATAGAGTCAGACTACCCGTCCAAACAAGCCAAGCGGATCGAGCACATGCAACACCTTGATCTAAGCAACATCAAAATTCTAGCTACGCCGTCCAGACCCGCCGGCACTCCTCCCACAACAGAAGCCCCCCTCGCTGCAGAGACTCCCAAGCTAAGCAGCGTCATCATCACCGTCTCTCTGTCTGAGGTCCTCAAGGTGCAAAAGCGCATCAAAGACACACTAGGCGTCACCGTCCCACTGTCAACCTTCCTCGCCCGAGCCGTCGACCTGGCAAACGACGACCTACCAAACCCGAAAGGCGCGAAACCTTCTGCAGACGCCCTCTTCAACGCCGTTCTAGGTCTGGACAGCATTCCCACGACATCCCGCGGCACATATCTACCTCAGATCGACGCGTTCCCAATCGCAAAAAGCTCCCCCTCACGAAAACCTTCTGCCATTGCCGGCACCAAGAAACCCGATATCATCGACATTCTCTCTGGCAAAGCTGTACCGAAACGTTCTGCACAGGCTCGATCTCTATCCTCTGGTGTGCCGGGACGTACGTTGACCACGGCGGATGGTGCGTTGAATACTTTCAGCGTGACCGTGCCCAAGGGCGAGGAGAAGCGGGCCCGGACGTTCCTCGAGCGCGTCAAGACCGCTTTGCAGCTTGAGCCGGGAAAGTTGGTGCTATAACTTGTGCCCGAAGCCAAGGTGACTTCTGGTTGTATAAAAAGCGCCGTTTCAAGTGAGCGTGGCGTCGGATAGCTTTGGCTCTAAACCCCTACTTTAGCTCTCCAGCGAATAGAATATCTTTCAAGTTACGTTTGATTTCCGCAAGCACGATCAATCGTGTTCCGGTCAGGTATCTCTCACTGTAGACTGTGAACTGTGCTAATGATCATGGCCTCATGACTCCATGCATAATATCGACCGTGACTCCAACGCTCGAATGATTGCCCGATCCATCCCAATGCAGTGCCGGCGCTCATTGATAACCCCAAAATCACAATCACCGTCCTTCCCATTAACTCCGATGGCCACCCGCCTATGCAGCTCAACAAGTCGTTATACAGATGGCGATGTCGGGATAGTCCCTTCTGCATCTGGAACGGTTGTACCGTCAAGTCCGTGAGGTGTTGGCGTGGCGACCCGATCATCGAATCGATCCCCAATCACCCAACCTCGAAGACATCCCATCGCTATCACGACCATCGTTGCCCTTCTTGCCAAACACTCGCCAAAACCGAAGTGTCTCATCTCCGGCGCCAGTAACGACCGTGGTACCGTCTGGACTCGTGCTCAAATAAAGGACACGAAATGTATGTCCAGTGAGGCTGACCACCTGTTCCATTTTCGGATATTTCCAGACCACAATCTGATTTTGGCTGTAGCCGTGTGTGCTCACAATTTCGTCACTGTTCTTGCTCCAGGCGAGATTGCAAACTTGACTTCCTGTGTCAACTTCTTTGATGAGCGACCCAGTTGCGGTGTTCCAAAACTTGATGGACCGATCTGCTGTACCACCACCAGATGCCAATAGATGATGTTGATGAGGGCTCCAAGCAATTGCTTTGACGGCGGCAACGTGGTTTGAAAATCGATACAAGGGAGTCTCGGAAAGCTTATCCCAAACACAAAGCTTGTTGTCGTTTCCACCTGAAGCAAGTTGACCGTCTTCAGTATTCCATCGCAAACCGCACACTTCTTGCTTGTGACCAGCCAATCTTCTCAAGTACTGGTCTGGGCTTCGCACATCTCGATGATAGATGAGCCGATCTCTCGATCCGGACGAGAGGATGTGATCATTCCAAGCCAATGCTCCGACTCTTGCTGAATGACCGGTCATAGTTCTCAATCTTCGAGACTTTTCGGCGTCATAGATCTGCACGAAACCCTTATGTGTTCCAATAGCTAGATGCGATCCACGTTGAATCCATGCCACGGAAGTAACCAGGTCGTTATCGGGTAGCTTGCAGAGCTGCGTCACCTTTCCTGTCGTGCTGTTCCACATGTAGACAGAGGATCCTAAACCAACACCGAGGATATTCGCGGATCCCCAATCTACTAGGTTAAGGTAGAAGTCGTCAGCCAGTTCTGGAGCATCGAGGACTTTGTAAGGGACTTTGGCGATAGGCCGAGGCTGTTTTCGGGGGGTCTGGAGTATCGATTGAGATGAGTAGTTGATGGGAGATATCGAATACAAGTCCGATCTTGCGTTCAGGTTGGTTATTCCGGGGTGTTTTGCCGTTCTTGACGATGGTGTGGGATGATGTCCAGATCCTATCACCTTTTGCGGTGACTTGTAAGAGAACATGTTTTTGTGAGGAGTATTGGGTGTGATCGAAGCGGGAGGCATGGAAGAAAGAGATGGTTGACCAGGAGGGGTTTGCCGCCTTCCAAACAGGTCATCTGGTGTGATAGATCGGAAGTCTTGTGGTACTGAGTCGCCCATCAACTCGTTGCGCAGTACTTTGGAATACGTCTTGTTGGCTTCTTCGGTACGCTGGAAGTGGAGTTCACCATGAGGCGTCTTCTTCTTCGATCTGGAAGGTGTTGCTGGAGATCCGTCGTCATGTAACAAACTGTAGCTCGCTTGCAGATCCTGTCCGTCTCTGTTGGGGATGAATCTGGGAACCCGGTCAGTCATAGCCTCATCATCGCTAGACTCAACATGTTTTGCTTACCGATCTCCATATACTCGCTGTCTCTTGCGACTCGGACTTCTTCCTGGAGTTCTCTCCCTCGATCTTCCTGCGTTCTCAATCCCCTTCAATCTTCTCATCAGGGCGTCTTCTTCCATTGCTTCTGTGGCTCTTGGAACCGCCGACATGCCTTCGTCGTTGCCCAAGAAGCGTCTGCTAGCTATCGTAGGGGGGGTTTTCGAGCCAACTGGAGTGGGTAATGAGGGTGTTCGTGGACGGTCCGTGGAATCAGTTGTGAGAGAAGGTTGTGCATCTTCCGCCATGGTGATGAGGATTTGTTTGGAGTGACAAGGCGGTGGTTGTTATTGTTATTGTGACGGGGCAACACAAGAGTGACTGTCGAGTGAAGCGGAGGTGAAGCGAAAGGATTGTCGCGCCGTTGTGAAGTCGTGGTGGGCTTCTAGAGTGCGACTGAAGTGTCGAGATGTTCTAGATGTATTGTTGGTGGTCTCTGCCCGCGCGACCGCTTGATTAGATCCGACAGGAGTGTTTTCAAAGAATGGCGATTGACGCTGGCTAAGATGGATGCATAATGGAATAAAACTGGCAAAGGCGACGTTCAAATGCGGCAACTGTTGTAAATGGCGACGAAGAACAGACTGTAACTCAGAGGATGGCGGCAGTGAGGTCGTTGTGAATGTTTGATAGCTGGTGGGTGATTGTTCTGGTTCGCAGCGCAGTTGTTTAGGGACCGATCAAGCTAGAGGTGAGTGCTCCACCGCGCCAAGCCAGTGCCCTTGCCTCCTAACAATGTCGACTATCTGGTGCTATTGACAGGCGGTTATAGAGGGACAAGCCTGGATATATCGGGTCCTACAGTAGTACTTGCTTGCTAGTACCTAGGTATAGTTCTGCTGCATTTTCATCACAGTAGTAAAGCTTCAATAGCTGCTCATCTTAGCCTAGAGCATCATAACAAAGCACTCTACGCGGCCATCGTAGTGACCCTAGTTGCCCTTCTGCAGCGCGTCTCTTTGTTTTGAGCGGCAAGGGACAACTGTCATTTGTCTCAAGCTCCTTCTCGGGTCTTCCCTTTTGGTTCAATTGAAGGACGTTTGAATGATGCCTGCGGGGAGGAGAATGATTCGACCAGGTGTGTGTTTCAGACGGATCAACGCCCCTGAATCCGCCGAGCGATAGGCGGCTGCAAGGCTGGATATGCCCCGATAAGAAGATGGAGCTTGGACCAACTGCGGAGGGAGTTGAACTTGGGTTTGGCCGATCATGGAGAACCAGCCGCACCCTGCTCAGTAACAGCATTGGTCGTATCATACTATCAATTACCACATTGGGTGCCTCAGAATTGGTCTCCTCTGCCCTTCTGCCTTCTGCCTTCTCTGCAAGGGAGAAACTTATATGCTCCTTCGCCTGGTTGTCAGCGGCCTCCCTAGAGCAAGACTCTATTCAACCATGGCGCCCGTCAACATCAAGGTCGCGGCGAACGATTTCCTCGACTTCGTGAACGCCTCCCCCACTCCATATCATGCCGTTAAGTCAATCAAGGAACGACTGACCAGTGTTGGATTCAAGGAGATCAAGGTCAGCTTACTCGATCACGCCTGCCCTTGTTGACTGAACGTACTGTAGGAGAAAGACTCGTGGTCGTCGAGATGTCTTCCGGGCGGCAAATACTTCCTCACACGAAATGCTTCTACCATTGTAGCCTTTGCCATAGGCAAGAAATGGAAGCCTGGCAATCCAATCTCCATGATTGGTGCTCACACCGACTCGCCCTGTCTACGCATCAAGCCTGTCAGCAAGAAACAAGGAGATGGGTTTATACAAGTGGGTGTCGAAACCTACGGAGGCGGGCTTTGGCACACCTGGTTTGATCGCGACTTGGGCGTGGCGGGAAGAGTAATGGTGAGAGACACAGACGGGAATGTGGTCCAAAAGCTGGTGCACATCAACAAGCCAATCCTACGCATTCCTACTCTGGCTGTTCATCTCGATCGACAGGAGACGTTCTCGTTCAATAAGGAAACCCAGCTCTTTCCGATTGCCGGATTAGTGGCTGCCGAGCTGAAACGCCAGGACGAGAAGAAAACAAAGACTGCAAATGAAGAAGAAGACGAGACAAGCAAACCATTTTCACCCCTCAAAGCTATTACAACACGACATCACCCTCATATTGTCGAGCTTATAGCTTCCAATGCTGGAGTTTCCCCTGAAGAGGTGGTAGATTTCGAGATAGTCCTTTACGACACGCAAAAGGCATGCCTCGGGGGCTTGACAGACGAATTCATCTTCTCGGCAAGACTTGACAACCTCAATCAGACATATTGTGCAACCATGGGCTTAATCAACTCCCTCGAATCATCTTCCGCGCTCGACGACGAATCCTCTATCCGCCTCATTGCTTGCTTCGACCATGAAGAAATCGGCAGCATGACCGCACAAGGAGCCTTCTCGATGATGTTGCCAGCGATTGTCCGACGGCTTTCAGTCTTGCCATCCGCATCCTTTGTCGAGAACGGTTCGGAGGACTCCTACGATCATGCAAGTGACCCGGACGTCTCCACAGCCTATGAGCAAACCCTTGCAAGCTCCTTCTTGGTATCTGCAGATATGGCTCACTCAGTCAATCCAAACTACGGAGCGAAATATGAGTCTGATCACAAGCCTGAGATGAACCAGGGTCCGGTGATCAAGGTAAATGCAAATGCGAGGTATGCAACCAACTCACCTGGAATCGTGTTACTCCAAGAAGTTGCCCGCAAGGCAGCCAAGATTATCGACAGCGATCCGGAAGGTGTACCTTTGCAACTGTTTGTGGTTCGAAACGATTCGAGCTGCGGGAGCACTATTGGTCCCATGTTGTCTGCTCATCTCGGTGCTCGTACGCTTGATCTCGGCAACCCACAGCTGTCCATGCACAGTTGTCGCGAGACTGGCGGTGCGGATGATGTGCACCATGCGATCAGATTGTTCAGCAGTTTCTTCCAGCATTATTCTGCATTGGAGAAAACTATATTGGTGGATTAAGCGACGCCTTGTCTTTTGCACGGCAAAACACGAAGAAATCGCCCCAGCTATGTACGGCATTCCAGTTGGCAAACTTGGTCGCGAACGTCTTGACTCGGGCTCCGAGACCCCAATGACTCAGGCAGCCAGTAAAATCTGCCTGAGTTCTTGCGTATCGCCAGGCTTCGTCACTTCTCGCATTTCTATGGCACCGGACTGTCCCTAACAGGCAATATCTGCGGGCGACCATACTGCGGATTCATGTAGGGGAACGCATAGGGGAAGGCCCTTCGAGAGGTTTTCATATCCAGACTCTATGGGTCTCCATATGGGGTGGTTGTCTGCAACATATCCAAAGATAGCCTTTTGAAGGACAATTAAATATTCAGCCAGATTGATGAGGCTGTCAGTATGCGGGACAATTGACACATATTTCCTCCACCCCTCCACAAACCTCCAAAGATCAGCATGACATAACATCCGTAGAATAGCCGTGTCAACATTTAATTGCTGCTACGAAATGCAAGAACCCTCGTCGCAGCGTCTATATACACTTGTTCGCAGCCATGTCAACGCCGGAGTACCTGACAGGCAAGAAGGAGGCCATAAAGGAATTCATCGACAAGTACGATGTCCGTACCAATCTTCCCATTCCCCCAATGCGATCGGCACTTGCAGTCAAGCCGCACCAAGAAACCACGATACTGACTTTCATGTCCAGGTCTTCCTCTTCGACTGCGATGGCGTCCTCTGGTCCGGCGACCACTTGTTCCCCGGCGTCCCCGAAACACTGGACCTGATCCGCAAGAAGCCCGGAAAGCGCGTCGTCTTCGTGACCAACAACTCGACCAAATCGCGTGGGGACTACAGAAAGAAGTTGGAGTCAATGGGCATTCCAGCCACCGTTGAGGAAGTCTTCGGCTCGTCATATTCAGCCGCTATATACATATCGCGCATCCTCCCACAGTCGCACCCCGAAGTCAAGAAACGCAATAAAGTCTTTGTCGTCGGCGAAGCAGGTATCGAAACAGAGCTTGATTCCGAAGGGGTACCACATATCGGCGGTACCGACCCCAAATACAGACGTGAAGTCACGCCCGAGGATTACAAGCTTCTCGCGAATGGCGATCCGTCGGTCCTAGATCCAGATGTGGGCGTGGTACTATTCGGTCTGGACTTCCATTTCAATTATCTGAAACTGTGCTATGCGTACCATTATATCCAGCGGGGCGCAGTGTTTTTGGCGACGAATATGGATTCGACGCTGCCGAGTGCAGGCGCTTTATTCCCAGGTGCAGGTTCGATAAGCGCTCCACTGGTGAAAATGCTCGGCGGAAAAGAGCCTATGAGTTTTGGGAAACCGAATCAGGCGATGATGGATGCCATTGAGGGGAAATTCCAATTTGATAGGGCGAAAGCTTGTATGGTGGGGGATCGTGCGAATACTGATATCAAGTTTGGGTTGGAAGGGAAGCTTGGAGGGACGCTGGGTGTGTTGACTGGCGTGGCTACGAAGGAGGAGTTTCTGGAGGGTGATACGAGGCCGGCTTATTATGTGGATAAGTTGTCGGATCTGCTGGAGGGTGCGTGAGCATCACACCAGATGGCTGAGATATGCCATGTTGGCGCTCCATATGTCACGCGGCGAGATGGGATAAAGGTACCAACCACGACTCTGATAGAGCTTTCGAGGACTTGCTTGCAGTGACGGTGGGTGCAGAACGGATTGTTAGACCATAGATAGTCTCCGTCGTGCCCAATTCCCCGAGCGTTGTTAGCAAGGACCACTTAACGACATCACACCATTCACGTTCTCAACTCATATTGGTGAAAATCGTGTTCTCATTGTGCTCATTTTACTCGTTTCAAAGCTCGCAATAGACTTCCCCTATGCGACTCAATCTCCTGACATCAGCATCACCCGCCCCCTCCACCGCTTCCGTGAACATACTCCCCCGTCCGACCCAACTGCCCACATCTCTCCCTTGCGCATTCCCGAAATACGCATACCGTTCAATCCACTCACACTGGTCCAGCCAAGGTAACGCCTCACGGATAAAAGCCTCGACTTCATCCTGCGTCGCCTCACCTTGACCCATACTCGAGCACGCAAACTCATTCACCCACACGGGCAGGTTGTATGTCGAGTGCATATCCTCGAGAAATGTCCGCATATCCGCAAACCGGGGTCCGTACCAGTGCACGACCAGAAAGTCGATGCCGTCTTCGCCATTTAATGAAGCCAGAAACTTAGATAACCACGGTTTACTCCGGGAAACATCGCTTGACATGCCCGGGCTACCTAGCCTCAAGTTGAATTTGCGCTTTGCGGGTATGACTATCCGTCGCCATAGATCGGTTGCGGTTTCGACGGCTAGATTCGCTTGTTCGGGAATTTCGGGCTCGTTGAAGCCCAATAATGCAGAGACCGCGAGGCCGCGGTTCAGTATGATGTCTGAGAGAAATGCGTCTGCGTCTTTCGCATTGCCTGCTGTGCGGACGCAGGGAATCCATTCGAGTTCCGGCGGTAATGAAGCTGGCGCCCATAGCTCCCAATTAAAAACCCATGAGATTTTGCCGGAGGATGTGTAGGGTTGGTAGAGTTTGAAGTGTGAGGCTGGTTTGTCCCAGGGCCAGCCTATGCCGCGTTTGGTGCGCGTCGGCGTGCTCATTATTGGGTTTGATTTAAGGCGTTGCGGTTTCGCTGGTCGTGGTGGTGCTTTTTTGATTTTCGGCTGAGGTTGCTGTGTTTCGGATTTGGTGTCAGATAGCATCTGTTGTCGTCGGCTTTACCTGGGGCGCTCAGATTGATGTTGATCAACGATGTCTGATCATAACGTGGATGATTTGTTTCAAGTCGTCGAAAGGCTTACTTGCAGTGATCATAACAAGCCGAAGACGTTCACGTTGTCAAAAGGTTCAACTTTTCTAGATGTTTCATGGGAAAGAAAAAGTACCATACTTAGCGTCAACGGTTTGAGGACGGCACCGTGAAAGATGCCCACCAACTATAATTATCGACTGCCTGGGGGACTTACTGTAACTTACGGAGTTGCTCGTGGAGCTGCAGGCTTGCAGTACTGGAAAAACCCTGCCCTGGAGAGCCCCGAAATCCGATGTCCAATTTGATCGGCCAGCCACAGTCGCCATTGAATATTGTAAGCGACATGGACGAACAAAGGGCAGGTGGTGTGATGTTGGTATCTAGCGGTTCTTGTGGATTCATCAAAAGCACTGTTATCCATATAGAAGTCCTTACTCCGTAATCTTGACAGTATTCGCGAGTATTAGTCCTTGTTTCAAGGATATTACTAGGGTAGAAAGTGCGGATAGCGCAATGGACACTAGGCAGCGATGACGCACGGCTGGGCACGTGTGCATATCCTAGTATCGCATGGCACTGCGTCATAGTATAACATATCAAGCAAGTGATTGTCAGTCTTAACAAGCCACTGATATGATGGGGGAGTATTGGACTCGTCTAGATCTTCTTATGTCAACCTGTGCAATGCAGGGTCTCTATGACGAATAACCCATCTATAGCCATGGCAACTTACGTCTTCTGAGGTGGTCTGGCCGAGGCCTCGATGGATGTCCTCATGGACGAGTATCGTCATCGTTCGAAAGAACCTGCAGAGCCCTCTGTATGACTTCAACCATTCTCTCACCAATAAGCCACATCTCGTCATGTCCCCCAGGCACTGACATCTCTGAATAGCGACAGGGTTTCTCCCTGTCGAGCGAATCTTTCGAGTCAATGGGTTCTGACCCGCCGATAATGGACGACCTCATCGTCTCCCGTTGTTGTGGCTCTACCAAGTCATCGCCGTCTGCCACCACCAGCAGCATGGTCCGGCCAGCATATATCTTCCTTGCGTCCGGCTGATGGTCGGGCCAACATGCAGGTGACGCTTGCCGCCAGACAGCTTCGTCGTCTCCAAACGCACCTTTCAGAAACGAGGCATAGACGTCTGCATACGGGCCATGCTTGTGGTTTTCCAGTAGGTCAGAGAGATGATAGATTCCTGCCATACCTACTACCGCCATCGGTGGTGGGAACGCAGCATTTTCATGACATCGTTTCAAAGCTTGAAAGGCCAGAGTGGCACCGCAAGAATGGCCGATGAGTATGTAGTTGTGTTCTGTGAGGCGATACTGGCGATGGAGTATCTCGAGCCCTGAGTAGACATCGTTTATGTGATCGGGGTGCCTGGCGTTCCTAAATGAAGACGATGGAGTGCTTGACGGGTCTTGCGGATGGTCAGGGTGAGGTGAGAGTCGGTATGATAAAGATGCTACTGCGAGAGGCTTGTCTTTGGGTAAATCTAGCCTATGCGCTTCTTCCGAGAGTAAAATCGACACTGCTGGCTCCGCGAAATTTTGAGCTGTTATTTCAGGGTCTTCCCAAGCACCGCCATGAACAAAGCTACGTGTCAGAAAAGCGTTAGCAGTAACTATCGAACGGAGCGAGTGTAGAGAGTCCGTCCAATAAAACGTAGATTCATAGTATCAAAGTAAGAGAGCAACGCACACGATCCAGAAGAGCGAATGTTGAGGTTTCTCCGGCGACCGCCATACCAGAACCTCCTGCAGGTCGTGAGAGCCAAAGTGGTAGGAAGTAGGCTTGATCATGGTCATGCGACTCCAGATGAGGCGTAATTGTGACAGCTGCGAGGATGTGAACGTGAAGCCTACAAACATAGGGTTGTTGAATGCTAGTAATGCTCAAAGGTGACTTGGAAGGTAATCCCCGTGCCGCTTCCGCCTCTGGATCCAATTTTTCAAAAGGGGCCGAAAGCCTTATTGCCTCTTCGGCACGACTACAACTCTTGACCTCGTCAACGCTGACTCCGGGTTTGCGGCTCGAGGCGATCAGACACCTCTGCCAAACATTCCTGCTTCCAACTTGCTTGATAATTATTTGAAGACGGAGCGGGAGAAGGCGGGATTGAGTTGCTGAGGGACAAGATTCATCTACTGGTATGTTGAGGGCTTGAACATGGCGACATTGAACAACCATGCATCCGACGCGTCTCAGTCGAGTGAATTCGAACAACGACGCGCCGCTTTGGTCAGCGACATCGGCGAGGTACGTTTTTTCACGCATTGTTACATTCCTGGCCGTTCAAGAGTCGTAATGTGCTGTGTTTTGATAAGCCAGAATCTGATCTGGACGAATGTTCAACGCAGTCACTTGAGCAAGTCCTCACGCACGTCAACGCTTTGAACCGGAGTCTGGAAGGAATCATTGAGGTATGCGTATCCTATATCCCAAGACCGAAAGTTATCAGTGCTAAATTGGAGTTCAGATCGGGAACGAATTCGCTTCGGTAGAGGCATTGTGGAGTCAATTCGAGACAGTTATGGGAAGAGACAACGAGACGCCTCAGGACGCGACGGGTCACGATGGTGATGGTGAAGTAAAGACTGAGCCGCGAGAAGACACCAGATGAGACAACAGCACAGGAATGGGTGTCAGTCCAGCGGCTCGTCAAGATCATGGAAGGACTAGCGCTCTATTATCGAGGCGTTCTGCACCCATCCTTTCTCAACTTTAGCGACTACTCTGAGCTCGAATGCCACGACTGGATCGACAGCCGATAGCGAGTTCACGTACACAGCTGCTATGTGCCGTGAGGACCAAAGACACTTTGTCAAACGTGTATCTATTTTCAGACAGACTATGTTCCTCGTCTGGTCATGTCCGCATCCAAGCTATGGCAAAAAGCCACTCCGAATCCAACGCCAGTCATGCACGCATGCAGCAACGCCGTCTAATACTGGTGTACATCATGGCCGCGTTTGTCGACCAATGAATCAAACATATTGTACCCGAGAATGGGAAAATCAATCACACAGATTCCAGAAAAGAGACGCGGTCAAAGAATGGCGCACTTCCTCTTCTTGACTTTCTTAACCTTGACACCTTTGGGGTTCGGTTTTGTCTCGTAACTGGCATCCTCGGTTTGGATGGCCGTGTTGATGGCCAGGTCAAATACTTCTTGGATGCCTTTGTTCTCTTTAGCGCTGCACTCGATGTATCTGGCTCCCATTCGTCTGGCAACATCTTGACCTTGCTCCGGCGTCACCGGAGTCAGACCTTGGGTGCGGAGAAGTTCGATGCAGGTCCGCTTCGAGCGCAAGTCCGATTTCAGGCCGACGAGGATGAGAGGTGTTGTAGGACAGAAATGAAGAACTTCGGGGTACCACTGTTCATGTCAGTAGAGGATATACGCAGGTGAGATTGTACCAACCTTGTCCATGACATTCTCCAGGGAGTTGGGGCAGTCAATAGCGAAGCATACGAACAGGAGATCTGTTTCTGGGTATGACAGTGGTCGGAGACGGTCATATTCTTCTTGTCCTGCAGTATCCCATAATGCCAGCTCGACTGTCTTCCCCGTAGGCTTGTGTGTTGTTTGTGTAATGTAGTTTTCGAACACGGTTGGGACGTATTTCTAGATTCTGTCAATGTCGATCTCCTGTTCAGCTCAACAATCTGCTCACCTCTGGAAAGTATCCTTGTGCGAAGCTGATCAATAAACAGGTCTTGCCGCAACCTCCATCCCCTACTACGACAAATTTCTTCGAGTATGAGGGTGGTTGTGTGATGTTTGTAGCTTCTGACAATCTTCCTGCGCTGCTATTGCAACTCATCCTTGTGCTAACCGTACCGTCGCTCGCTCGCGTACTTTGGGCTCGGACGGGTCTTCGAGTTGGTGAGTGAGAAGTAATGTAAGAAGCAGACAGATGTTTTTCGGACATGACTGTAGGTGTTCGTGATGGAAGAAGAGCGGTTTCTGTAGCCATGGTGTGTGAATTGAAAGTGTCGTGTCGCGTTGCCAGCAAGCGGAATGTTATGAGTGATAAGATGCAGACCTGAGGTGGAATGGGTATGGCAGTATTTATTTATGCACTTGTGTGTCCTGCAGGATGCATATGCCGGTCGACGAGTTCTTATTGAGAATACAGTGTACCAGGGATTTCCATGTCTCATGTGTCTGCGTCAGATGAATCAAGAAAAAGTTGTGTTTTGAATCGATGTTGACCGAGCAACAAACACATTTTCCCCGCATTTCAACAACTGCAAAGTAAGTCGCGTCGAGTGACGCCCCAACACCACGAAACCGTGTACTATATCAATTTGACGTTCTGCTTGCACCACACCGTTTCACTTTGTGATTTTTGGCTGTGATATGGCCTTTCAGCTGTAGCCACGATTGCCCAAACAAAATTACTATCTTACAGCTGGCCGTTGCGCAAAAAGAAAAATCATGAAAGGAGTGGGATCTTTTTGATTGGTTAGAAAATGAGCAGGGATGAAGAGTCAGGAAGACGAACTCGAACCCACGCGGGATAACTTGGGTCACGTGTCAGATAAAAGCTTCAATAGATTGAATTTGGTTGAAACTCACACCCATGAGAAATCAAGACTGTTCCACAGTCCAAGTAGGAATACTTGAGTCACACGCCATAACCGCCTGGAAGTCATTAGTTTTAGGCATTTCTAGAGACAAATGGTTATCCTTACTCGGCCATCCTTCCAGAAAGTCTGACAATTCTAGAGCAAGAATTTGAGTCAAAAATCGGCGGATTTAGTATAATACCCTTTAATCTTAATCTTACTAATCATGTGGGGCGTAAGAATTGCGTCAGTGTATGTTTTTCCTTTTGTTAAGGTATACCCAGGCTGACAGAGGTGACCATGCATAAGCAGGCAAGTCAAACAACGGGTCACAGCCAGTGTGGAGGAGATCAGAGGTTGGCAAAGGCCGGTGCTGCAACCTCCTCAAACTACCTCTCGATCTCAATTAGCAATCAACCACTGTGCGTCTAGGTTGGGGCATTTCTCTGAGGACGAGTCTGACCAGTAAATTTGACGGCGAGAATATGTGGTCGATGTCTGTGGTTGATTGCCCGTCGACGCCATTTTGGAATGAGGGATTGTCCCGACTTAATATGCTTACAAATTTCGAACTCTTACGCGGCTTATGTCTGAAGGTAAGATGCTCTCATGCCACGTAGGTGAGGTCCATGTCAATGAGCATGCTTCCACTGCACCATATCCTTCGACAGCTAGGATAAGCACCATCACGATGCCTCTTTACCACTTCGAACACGCCATCCAGCTATCTGCCACGCAGAAAGCTGCTATAGCTCGTGCGATCACGAATTGGCATGCAACTACATTCAAGGCTCCACAGTTCATTGTCAACTGCCGTTTCATCGATGTATCTCAAGGTCCTTTTGCCGACAACTATATAGGCGGAGCTCCTCGCCGTATCAACTCTCTGTCTGTCAGCTTGCGAAGCGGTGCAGGTCGATCTCAGGAACAACTGCAAGGCATGGCCGACACACTCACCGGAATCTGGAATGACGTTGTGGGTCAGGGCTCGATTGAACAGCAATTGAGGGCAATGTACATCATGGGCAATGTCGACAGCGCGAAGGAAGCAGGGTTTCATCTGCCATTGGTACGTCTTTCCGCTTGTTGACCGAAACACATCAATTGCTGACACAGATAAAACGTAAAGCCTGGCAAATTTGGACAATGGGTCAAAGACAACGCGGACGAGTTTCGGAGACTTGCGAAAGCTGGTGACCCTGATGCCATTCAAGTTGTCGAAGAGATGGAGAGTCGACCCGAGTTCAGAGATTAAGGAAGAATGAAAAGGTGTGCTTTTGTAGGGTCATACCGAGTTTATAGGACAGATGGTATGAGCAGTCAACTACACTGAGCCTTTCTGCGTTCAGTCCAATTCCTCAACATCAAGATTGTGCGGCAACGCATTCGACCTCAACATCCGCTCCCCTGGGTAAACCTGCTACGCAAACACATGTTCGTGCCTTTGAAGCTCTATCAGTACACTAGCCCATGTCATCTTGAAATGCTTACTGGAAAAGGGTCAGAGAAGAACTTGGCGTATCCTTCATTCATGGCCGCGAAGTCTGTCATGGAGGCGATGTAGACGTTGACCTTGATGACTCGCCGCAAGGATGATCCGCTAGCCTCAAGAACAATTGACATATTCTGGATGGCTTGCACCTACAATACCGCGTCAGATAGATTTCGCTGAAGATGAGCAAAGCTAACCGTTTGATTTGTCACCGTTCCATCCACCGGCTTGTTGGTATTCGGGTCAGTGCCAATGTTGCCCGAGCAGTAGACTAGTCCATTGAAGATTTGGGCTTGAGAGAAGAGAGATATAGGAGCAGGTGCTTTCTCGGTATAGACGGATGTGATCTGCGACATGATGTCTGGACGACAGTAGGTGCACTGCAGCCATCCTCCAAAGTCTACGGCTCTTATCGTTCTTTATTGTTCGACTCTTGATGCTACATTATCTTTGGAGACCAAGGTATACGCACTGCTTACAAAGAGTGTGTATTTCCCGTCGTTGCATTTGGCTCGAGCAACCATTTATCTTTGGCCACATTTTCAGCAATAATTCATAACCTGTTGCGTTACGCACGAAGCGTATCCTGTTATCCCACCTTTTGCATTGTTCTGCTGCCATAATTGTGTTGCCTGGATTTCCGATAGCAGGTTAGCAGACCTGGCACACCACGGGTCATCGGAGTCACAACCGCGCCATGGGGACCACCACAGGAGATATCAAATTTGGCAGAGCGTTCGGGGAGAAGCATTTCATGTTCAAGCCTGGCTATGTGCATTTGAATCAAGGCAAGCCCAGTGCAAAGTCGCGACCGATCCGAACTTCATTGATAGATAACAGGATCTTACGGTGCCTATCCTCGGCAAGTCAGGGATGCTCTACGTTCAGTCCAGGACGAAATACAGGCAGCGCCCGATGGCTTTGTACGATTCGTCTACCCCGAACGGCTGAAGGTGGTGCGGCATCTGCTCGCCGACTTTCTTCGAGCAGATGTGGATGAAGTGGTCATAGTTCCCAATGCAACGATTGGGCTCAACGCTGTCCTGCGAAATCTGGTGTTCAAACCTGGCGATAGAGTCGCATATGTCAAAGGCATCTACGGTGCCATCGAGAAGACTGTCGACTATCTGGCGGAGACAACGCCGGTGGCCAGCGTATGCATCGAGTTTGATCTTATCGCCGATGACGATGAGAAATTGCTCCGGTGCTTTAGGTCTACGTTGGATCGATATAAGAATCAGGTCAAGGTTGCGATTTTCGATACCGTGATGAGCATGCCTGGGCTGCGGATGCCATTTGAGAGATTAGCACAAACCTGTAAGGACTACGGGGTCCTCAGTGTGATTGATGCTGCGCATGGTATTGGCTTGATCGATCTGGACTTGAGGAGTCTTGAGGCAGATTTCCTGGTCACAAACTGCCACAAGTAAGTCTGGTGTCCTCCTGAGACTCGCGACTGATGTTGACATGGTTGTTTCAGATGGCTTTTCGTGCCGCATACATGTGCGGTGTTGTACGTGGCCCGGCGCAATCAACATCTCATGCGCTCATCGATACCGACCTCGCACGGCTTTCAGCCGCTACCGGATATTGTCCGTGAAAAGCAGTATATCAGTGCGTACGAAGCCTCGGAGTCGACGAACCCGTTTGTTTACCAATTCGAGTATACTGGGACGATTGACAATGGTCCTCCGCTTTGTGTGCCTTCCGCTCTGGAGTTTAGAAAGACTGTATGTGGCGGGGAGAGACATGTTAGAGACTATTGCCAGCTGTTGGCAAGGGATGGTGAAGCTCTGGCAGTCAAGCTATTCGGGACCGAGGCTCTGAGAATCTCGGAAAGCAAAAGAGTTGCGTTCGCAAATGTTCGCCTTCCTTTGCAGTTTTCATCGAAGGTGGACGATGGCACCTTGAGTTGTATTCCAATCGCAGATGCTGGGCTAGTGCTCAACTTGCTTCTGAGACGTTTGCGTGACGATTACGACACATTCGTGAACATTGCTTTTGTGTCTGGGTCGCTGTGGGCGAGATTTTCGGCGATGATCTACCTGGAATTGGAGGATTTCGAGTACGGAGCGACGGCGTTGAAAGCACTATGCACGAGAGTCAGCGAAGGTGATTATCGCGTATCACACGATGAGGCGGCTTGACAACAGCATTGGAAACTGAAGCATCTGATTAGAGGAAGAAAACAATGGGAGGAGAAAGGGACAAGGGGGAAATTCAGCCTTGTGGTCTGAACCTTGATTTCCGTCCTTGGCGGGATGATTACTAAGCTGGCCTTTCTTTCACAAATCGATCAATGCTTAGGGGGAATTCGACATCCTTCCCATCCTCGTTGCAGCCATGATATGATATGCTGCCGTGAATTCGGGACTTTGCTGCAATGTCGCGTCTGCCGCCGGCGAAGAAACCCAGGATCACTCCGAGGAAGGACGCAGCAAAGCGCGCCACAAATAAAGATGTTTCGCCCTCATCGGAGTCTGACATGGACCCGGTCATCATCGAGGAGAGACATACACCACGTCAACGGGCCAACATCGATCCTAGGACTTTGAGTATGGAGGAACAAGTCAAAATATACCGATCATGGAGAAGTAAGCATTATCTCTTTCCTGGAAGGCGCACGGTGTGCTTTTGTGAGCGAAAGGAGTCGAGCAATGCCCGGGGTCCGATCGCATCAAGCTCATCTAGCTTGACTTCCTTGCCCATCGGGACTCTCAGTCGCAGGGATGGCAAGAAGTCCTGCTGGTTCACTTCCTTGACAGTCGAAGACGTGCGATCACCTTATTGGCTGCCTGTCCGTATGATTGGTAAGCGTGTGCAGTACTAACGCTGGTACTTTCTCTAGGAAACGGATCCGGACACGAAGACACCTGCTTCGTTTGCAGGAAGGCTTCGGGATTGGTAAACTGCAACACATGCCGTCTCGCTTACCACAAGACTTGTCTGGCAGCCGACGCATGCACCTACGAAGACCAAGATCGATGGTATTGTCCCATCTGTGTGTCTCGCAACTGGCATATTTTCCCACCATCGCCGCCAGCTTCACCATTGCTTGCACCGGCCACCGCTTCGACATCGGCTTCCGATGTGGTCCGTGAACCCGTATATCGCAGAATCCTTCGGCCTCCTCCCACAGCACATGCGGAAACACGACCGCCCTCGAGGCCACCAATGTTAGTTCCGGCGCTTTCTGCATTACCCACTTCAACGGCATTACCATCGTCACCATTGAGATCCGGAGGACAACCACTGGGGCAAGCCACGACACAGCCTCGGAAAGGCGGACGCTCACGGTATTCTACATTACGACCGGACGTGGAGTCAGCTATATCGACGATCTACGGTGAGCTGGAGCTGTCAAGAAGTCTGAGCGGAGATGTGGCGCGCCTACAGCAAGACCTAGAAGCTGCACGTCGTGAGATCGAGGTTTTGAGGAAGGAACTGACGGTTACACGAAGGGAGGCCGAGATGGCACGGTACTCAGCCGAGGCCTATGACCAATTATGGCAAGAAAATGAAAGGTACAAAGAAAGAGACCAGGGTCGAGGTTCGCTGCAAGAGAAAGTCGAAGAGCTCACCACCGAACTGAATGCGGCAAAGGAGGCAATCGTCAGCAAAGATGCGATGCTGGACGAGTGGAAGACGAAACTAAAAGGCCTTCTGGGAGAGGGGACGTGAAAGACTATTACAAATCGACCAGACTGCCCGATTTATTAAGAAGAGTGCAAGCACTTTCAAAGACAATTGGTCGCACCTCGGAAAAAGCAGGTTCTTGATTATCAATCAATGCGGCCGAGTTCGCTGTCAAGGAATCAATCGGCCGTATTGGAATATCTGGGCCTGCGACACGGCACGCGATTGGCCCACGTCTCTTGATTATCAATCATCGTCCTTCGACCCGATCTGGAGAGGGCAACGATGCCGCAACCAGACTCACTATGGGTGCCCACCAAACCTTCTCGATACGGAGTCAACAGGAAACATTGATGCATGACGTGCGCTTCATGCATGTTCTCGGGCTTGTACACGCTGGCTGCCTGGAAGCCCATTTTGCTCACTCACCAGTCAATGCGCCGGACATGATGATTGATAATCAAGGCTACCTTTCCAAGGAGCGGGCAAAGGGTATAATTGTAGTGCTGCCGACTTGACTAGATTGGACCGGAGTTTGCACATCACATTCCTCTTCCAATACTCAACAATCCTACTGTCTCGCCATGGCTTCCGAAAAAAAAGCGCTTGTCCTCATTGATCCACTGAATGACTTCATCCACCCCAAGGGCAAGCTGTACCCTGTGATTCAAGACAGTCTGACCAAGACCAACACCGTCGAGAACCTCAGTAAGCTTGCTCATGGTGCGAGAGAGAAAGGTATCCCAATCTACTATGGCCTTCATCAGCAGTATAAAGAAGGCAATTACGACGGCTGGAAGCGTCCCAAGCAAATCCATGAACAGACGAAGCAGAGCCAAGCGTTTGCAGGATGGGGAGGCGAGATCCTGGAAGGATTTGAGCCTCAATTGAGCAACGGTGATGTGGTTGCGTCCAGACATTGGAACAGCAGGTTGGTCCTGCCGCCTTACTCTTTCCATCAACCGTTTCTGGTACTGAACAATTCGATGTAGCTCGTTCAGGAACACGGACCTCGACTACCAGCTGCGCCAGCGCGATATAACGCACATAATCCTTGCCGGTCTAGTCGCCAACACTTGCGTCGAATCGACTGCTCGAGAGGCCGTTGAGCTTGGGTACAAGGTCACTCTGATCTCAGATGCGACTGCGGGATTCAGTCAGGCACTAAAAGAGGCTGCCACTGATATTATCTGGCCCAACATCTATGTTGATGAGGTCCTGAAGACAGAGGAGTGGGTGGCACGTCTGAACAAATTGTAACAAATTGTAAGTCGTTGTCAAAGGAGGGGAATACCGCAGAGGGAATGGGTGACGCCGCTTGTGCTCAGATGTGCTGAGGCTTGCTGTGTTTGGGACTTGTATGCGAAACAATTGTCATTCGTTAACATCGAAGCTTGCAAGACGGTTGAACACTGGGTATTCTTGCTTAGTATGTGCCCCGAGTCCACAGCCAAGCTCGAAGGTTCTTTCGCCCATGCCCTTCAAGTTATGCTATCAACGCAGTTTCGATGATTTGCGCGTGACCCCTCGTCCGACCAGCCGATATCCCGTAGTCAGCATGCTCAGAGGTGAGCCTGCTTTCTCGAATCAGGTTCCCGAGCCTAACAATCATCTTGCACACGTAGATTTTGCGATGAGAGTTGTCCTACGAACCAACCCCACCATCTGAGCCAAGCATCTGCAGGCTCATGCATCGGATCGGCAAGCGGGCATCTGCGAAGATATCAGTCCCCTGAAACGTCGGCCTTCTCCATCAGCCGTCTTGACAACCACCATGCGCATGTTCCAGCTTTATAGGGAAGAATCAATGCCCAGAAAAAGGCGCTTGATAGTCCGTAACAACCGTGTCAATCATCAATTTCGTGCCGGATGTCGGCCTGAGAAGGAGAAGTCCGCATCCGTGACCATCCCATGCACAGGTCCAGCCCTCGCATCCCCATAGTCCAAGATGATCGTCACCCAGGCTCAATGGCTTAAAGAGCTGAGGTATGGTCTAGCATACTTTCGAACACCTTCCTGACAGGTTCAACTGAGTTTCAGTCTCTCAGTCAATACTAAACTTGCTTCTCTGAAACTTTCACTGCACCCCCAGTGACCATTAATCATGTCTACCACTACGACTATGACCGTCAAGCCAACATGGGGCCACGGCCTGAACCTGAGCTCCGGTCAACGAGACCCAGTGTACGACCTGTTGACTCCTTTCGACCAAATGCCCACCAAAATGACCGGCCGTACAGTCTGGACAAAGGAAGAGCTTGCTGCCGACCCAGACCGTTGGATCCACCACTGGACCGCGGAAGAGATCCAGCACATTGAGAGTGCGATACACCAGGTCGAGAAGCAGAACCTCTCCCTCGCACAAGTCGACCGATCTACGTTCGTCCTGCCATCGCCCGTCGCATCCACACTCACAAACATCCGCGATGAACTGATCAACGGAATCGGCGTTACTGTCCTACGCGGGCTGCCTGTGTACAACTGGACCACACGACAGGCAAGTATCGCATATCTAGGTATCGGCTCATACATCGGACAGCGCGTCAGCCAGAACCGTATGTCCCACATGCTAGGCCACGTCAAGGATCTGGACGAAGGCAAGGAAGTCAACGGCGAAGGACGCCTATATCGCACACACAACGCGCAGCCTTATCACACGGACGACGCGGACATTGTCGGGCTATTGTGTCTGCACAAGGCCATGCAGGGTGGCGAGTCGCAGGTTGTATCTACGCACCATATCTACAATGTCTTAAGGGAGGAACGACCAGATGTGTTGAAAGAGTTGTGCATGCCACACTGGTTCTATGATCGCAAGGGTGAGATCAGCGATGGTGACGAAGAAGTCATGCGCGTGCCTGGCTATTATTACTACAAGGACAGACTCAGCATGAAGTGGGACAGTTACTATGTTGGGGCGCTCCAGCGGTTCTGGGATAAGGGCCTGTTGCCTACGTACACTGACGCCCAACGTGAGGCGATTGCAGTCACGGAAGAGATGGCGAGAAGATTGTCGTTCGAGATGATGCTTGAGCAGGGCGATATTCAGTTCGTGACAAATACGCACAATTTGCATGCTCGGTCGGCATATCAGGATGCGAATGATCCGGAGAAGAAGAGATGGCTGCAGAGATTGTGGCTTGCTACGAGTGAGGAGGAGGGTGGGTGGCCTTTGCCGTTCGCGGATTCGAAGTATGAGAAGAGAGGGGGTGTGCAGGTGAACAAGACGCCAGAGGCATATCCTTTGGAGGCGGAGTAGTTGTAGATATGCTGCTGTGGATACAATCAAGCTAGTTTCCTGGGAAACTGGCACTGTCTGACCTTGGGAGCCCTCCCGGCTCAAATGGATGATCAACTTGGTATGTCCAAGGACTCACTCGTAGACACCGTCGGACAACCAGCCCTTCAAGTTGAGAAGGGCGTGAAGTCCAACATCGATCAATCAGATTGAGCCTAATTCGCCGTGGTCGGGACCTTCCATGCATGCCCGCATAGAGCGACTGCAAGGCTCTTCTAGAGTACAATGAGTCTATTACTTCTATGCTTACATTGGCCACTGTTTGAAATGGGGTCAATTGGTAATATCTTTGACATTGCGTGCAGCAGGTACCTCAATTACAATGTGTATCTCGTCGGAGACATACCCCCGTATACCGCCCAAGACATTGCGTGCCAGGCCGCACTCATAAGTCTGTCCCTGCCAGTCGAACCCACGCTTTGCAGGTCGCCCAAGCTATAAAGGCACAAGGGGAGCGGCAGCCTCCAGATAGAACCCGCACATCTAGTACCAGTATTGATAACCTGGGTATCCTCAAAGGTAAGATGCTATCTTTGAAGTACCCTTGATTTGGCTGCTCACGGTCTGTGCCTTGGTAAGAAAAGATTGACGTCATTAACAACCCAATGATCATTCTCGTAGTCCTCCCTGAAGAAGAGAACCACAGGGAGTTGTAACGGCTGCTGGAATTGAGGACTCGAGAGAAAGCTTGCGACGCCGCCTTCGTGCCATGACATGGCGACCGCGATGCGCATGGCTAATTGGGAATGGTGATACACGAAAGCCTGATCCGGCAGAGCGAAAATTTCCGCAAAAAGAGCCGCATCCGCTGTCTTCCAACGGAGCCTTGCCCTTGCTCGACACAGGTCAGTTGACCGATGTAGACTTTCCGCACCCACAATCTGTAAGCTGGTGGAGTACATCGCCTCGATAGTATTGATATGGCAAAAATCGACCCAACTTGAGGCCCACTTAACGTCATGCTTCGGATATGGATAGCCGGGACGGACTATGCTCAGGCCTCGTTGCATCTGATGCAGCCTCGCAGATCTGGGGCCACAAGATCGCCTCTCGACCATTGGAAGCTTAGCACTCCAGAATGAGTTGCAAGTATGATGACATACTATTGCTTCTGCTGATCCATGGCTTGACCGTGCGATTCTGGTGGCTCTTGATGTTTCGCAGTCACCGGGGAGTGGCACGGTCATTCGAGATTGAGATACGACATGACTCTTCGATCAAGTTCAGCCTGGTGACTGGATTCACAACTCGACTCCGAATGCTTCCAACAAGTCCGTGCGGGAGAGGCATGTGTATTGAATTGCCGATGTAGGCCATAGCTGGCGGTTCATGGCTGGTGTTTCAAGGCGACTGCTTCGCCCGAGAAACGCAGGTATCGCACAAGCACGCGTCGGAAAGCCTTCTTTCTAGACGGTCTTTGAGCATGTCTGTAAGAGCCATCGATTCCTGCTTGTATTGAGCATGGTTAAACATCCGTTCTTGGTGACGATCGCGGAAGAGGTTGAATTTGTCAGGACATATTCTGGAGCGCAGATCACGCAGCTCTTTCCACTCCCGATAGTCAAGCTCGTTCTTATCCGGGCTGGGTGGTGGAGAGCCAGACATTGGAGCGGCATCAGCTCGGCGGATGGCCCGAGCCATTGTTGCTACTGCAGTCATTTTGGAGTGGTCGAAGTCGCTTTAAGTAGCCTCAGTAGTTATGAGTTGGGACGCGTTCAGCTTCAGGCAGAAGCTTGGACAATTCGCGATAAGATATGGATGTTGTCGTACCCGGGATCAGTCTTCGTTTTTACTGTTCGTGGACGTGAGCTGAATTCCCGGTCGAGGAGACTTGACACGAGATGAATGGTTTGTGTATGAGGTACGACTGCAGAGACATAGATAGCAGGTTGGCGAAGGGGGGGTGGCCTGCCATTATATTGCTCCCCCTTCCAACTTCCAAGGTTGGGTGACGTTGGAACGTGCGTAATAAACTTTCGCATCTCAGTGGACGGTTGGGAATAGGGAAAAGAAATGGGGCGGACGATTGTTCCGAGGGGGGGCGAAGCAGTTGATTAGGCTTAATTAGGCTGACTGGCAGATATTCTTCCATCATACCACTGCTAATAATCCGGGGCCCATCCCCGCGATCGGCAGGCACAGACACGGAGCTGTTTTCCCCGTCCACTCAACGAGCTTCTCTTATCTTCGCCTAAACAATCGGAAGAATATCACAGTAACATTAAAATTTGATCGATCATTCAGGAACCATTAAAACCTCATCCACTCCCACCACCCTCGAACATTTACCCGCGCAAAAAGGCCAGATGTACAACACGAAATCGTCTAGGCAGCCGACATTGAGTGGCTTTCTGTCCTTTTGAGACTTTCAACATCCTTCTCGGTCTTCTTCTTCGCCGCCTCCTTTTGTGGAAGCTTCTTCCAGCCCAGTCCTATACAGGCGAAGAATGCTACAGATGTGCCTGCAACTGCCAGGTAGAAGGTGCAGACGATTGCGTGGTTATAAGCTTGCAACACGCCCGGTAAGTCAGCCTTGGAAACAAGTGACCTCACAGCCGTCGCACCAGCAGCGATAATCAAGTCAGCATTGATGCCCGGGGCATCATCATGCAGTCCAGAGCGCAGACCACTCGTGAAAATGGTTTCGGCAACCGCAAGAAACACTGTACCTCCCAAGTATTGGAAGAAAAAGACTTGCGAAGTAGCCATGGCTTGTTCCTTGGGCGGTAAAAATCCCTGAATCGCGATGATCGGCTGTGAAAGACGATCTCAGAAACATGTCAAGGAGGGAACAGCACTTAACTTACTATTTGCATGACCGAGGCACGACCCAAGCCAACAAGGATTTGGTAACCGATCCACGCTCCTGCTCCAGTCGAAGAAACAAACGTTGTCATCAAACCTGAACCGATGGAGGATAACATGGAACCGAGCATGGCCCAGGGAGCGCAATATCTCCAAACTTGAACTGTGCACAGAGTTAGATTCGATGGGACTGAAATTTCGACTGCAACTCACCGGATTTCCCTGCCAGCACCGCACCAATGCTTTGAGCTATGGCTGTGGGCAGGACCATCACGCCACTCATCAACGGCGATTCTCCCTTGACGACTTGGAACCACAGAGGAAGGTAATAAGCAAGCGTCAAGTTTGAAGCCATGCCGAGTAGGTTGGTGATACAGCCAAAGATGACAAGCTGCTTGCGAATGATACTTCCAGGTATCATGGCCTTCTCTCCGCGGCGGATTTCCCAAAGTACGAAGACGATTGCCGTAGCGCCCGCGCCACAGAACAAGCCGATAATGGTGGAGGAGTTCCATGCAAATTTGTTACCGCCCCATATGATTGCAAGGAGGAACATCACGCATGCCGGAGCGAAGAGTGCAAAACCTAGTAGGTCAAGCTCCTCTTTTACTGTTGTCGGCCATGTCGACCGGACTGGCTTCTTTTCTGTTTGTTCTGGAATTGAGAGAGTACATAGAATCAGAAGGACGAGGCCCGAGAAAGGTAAGTTGATGTAGAAGCACCAGCGCCACGAGACTCTTTCTGTCAGAGCACCGCCTATGGTGGGGCCAATGACCTGACCGACGGTGGACAACGCCATGCCAACCCCAGTAAACATTGGCTTTTTATCTGGAGGAGCAACCGCGGCGATGACGGTGAAAGCGCCATTCAGCAATCCAGCAGCCCCGGCGCCTTGAACGGCTCTTCCTCCTATGAGCATCTTCGAAGATGAAGCCGCGCCGCAGATTACGGACCCAACAGTGAAGATGAACATGAAAATTATGAAGGTGTGCTTGGTTGGGAAATGCGTGTATATCTTGCCAACGAAAGGCTGCAGACAACATGTTGCGACAAGAGAGGCTGAACCGTACCAGCCTATGTCTTCGAGCGATTTGAAGTGAGTGGTAATTTGTGGTATTGCCGTGGCAATGATGGAGCCAGTCATGGCCACCAGGAATACCGAGAAGAAGACTGCTCCGAACAGGATTGTCAGTTTCAGAGGAGACTGTGTGGGCGCATCCTTCGTTATTTCACGCGAAAGAGGCGTGGATGCATGGTCGTCGTACTGCTGGCCTGTCTCTGCAACTGGTGCAAGTTCTGCGCCCGAAGTAGGCTGCTGTTCTTGTTTGGGTTCCATAATCAGATTGAATATCTTATTGTGAAAGTCAGCCTTTGTTTTGCTGTTGTCAGTGATGGCTGCGGCCATCTGCACTTTTAAGCCATCTTGTCGCTGCTCCGACTGCTCCGTTTCCATGAGGCCATCTGAGGCCACCAACGATCCTACGGCCTTTTGCGTGCTTGCTATTGGTGGAGCGTGGCCGTCGTTTAATCCTGTACTACCGTGCAGGGGCCAGCCCATAAGGTGATGGTCGCTTGCCTTGCTCCGTGTCCGACCCCGACCCCGTTCCCTTTTCTACACCTCAAAAGAATAAGCCAACCTCAATTGCGCAGGATCTCGCATCTTCCATTGCACTTAAGCTGGAACGGAGCGACACGGACTTGCTTTAAGATGAGGTGATTTTGGCTACGATGTAAACTCGACAATGTCCCATTCGGCCCCATCGAGTGAAATCGATAATGGTCGCGGTCCTAAAGCGTGTACTACATGCGCGCGAGCCAAAGTCAAATGCGATATCCTTCCTGGCTCATCTATCTGCAAGCGGTATTCACTACTCTGCAATCAAGTCTTGTCAGTTCGTCGTGATTGCTAACCACTAGCCGAAGATGCCTCCGATTGAAAAAGAAATGCACTGCGCAGACACCGGGCATGCATCGTCGCAGCAAACCTGACAGGATATCGTGAGTCTTTCACAAAATATATCCGGCTCCAGGTTGCTGACTTCTTTTCAGCAACGATGTGACAAGTCTACAACCAAAGTCAGATGGCGTTGCAGCAATCCTCGCCGCCTCAGAGACAATCGGTGGCTCATACCTCTCCACTCCACCGGCGAACTCCATTGCGGCTTTGCTTGATCCCATCACATGCGTGCAGCAGGTTATCAAGGATGATGACGAGGCCGCTTTGATCCTTGATGCCTACCAGACTCACATGAGTCTATATCTTCCATTCGTTGCCATTCCGGTCGGACAGACTGTTCATGAACTCAAACAGCTGAAGCCTTTTCTCTTCATGGTCATCATGACTGTCGGTTGTCGACATGACGTCCTACGCCAAACAACCTTAGCAAGAAAAAGTCAGAGAGCAAATCAGTCACAAACTGCTTCTCAACGGAGAACAGGATCTCGATCTCCTGCAGGGACTACTTGTTTTCATAGCATGGTCCGCGCCGCCCGGTGAAGGCTTTGATGATATACTGATTCTCAGACAGGTATCATGTCCAGGCCGGTCTCGGCCCACAACTGAGCAATTTCACCCACCTAGCGATGGCCTTAATGATCGATCTTGGTTTGAACAAAGCCATAAGCCCACGCGGCAAAACAGCGCTCGGGTCAATGGCATACTTCAGGCCGCCCGATCGTCAGAGTTCCACGGAACGAACGCTGGAGGAGAGGAGAGCCTTCCTCGGAGTCCTCTATGTGACTTCCAGCGTAAGTCTGGCGGGTTTCTGACTTGATGGAGTTTCTGGTCCTCTTGTTCATGGCTGACCTCTGCATAGTGTTTCCATATGGGCCCGTGACATGGACCACGTCAAATACTCGAGGTACGCAGATGAGTGTTGTCGAGTTCTTGAGCAAACCAAGGAATACCCGAGTGACGAGCACCTTGTCGTCATGATACGCATCATGAGCCTTTGCAACAGGATCAGGTCTACATTCAGCCCCGAGGAATCGGAGCCCTCATCAGGCATGTCGGCGCCCGTGGGGGTCTGTGTCAAGTCTTTCGAGGCCGAACTGGAACAGCTGAAGACTAAGCTACCAACAGGCACACAATCTGCAGGTAATTGCACCCCAATTCGATAGTTCCGGCCGGATTGAAATCGTGACTTTCGATGGAAGGTCGGCCTCCACCTTTGCCTAGTCCTTACATATCTATGGTCGTTTTCTAAACCCACCACGTGGAGCATGAAGAGTTGGTGCTGACTAGAAGCAAGAATTCCTCTCCCTCCACTATTCTTTCCTGCAGGTCTTTCTGTATGAGGTTGCCGTCCACGACACTATCGCCAACACTGGGTATGGTGCCTTACCAATGACACGCTTGAAGATGCTTTTCACCTGTCTCGACGTGGTCAAACAGTTCTTCGAGAACTTTGGTGCCATTTCGCCCGCACACTACTTCAACTTCACCTACTTTACTTGGAGTCTCGCGGGGCACGTCAGTGTCGTCCTTTCCAAGCTTTGCATCTTCTCTGGAGACAGCTGGGATCCAAACTTCGCCCGCAGCACGATCGATTTTCCGGCTATGGTGCATGAGATGCAAGAGAAGTTGAAGCAGGCAGCAGCACTGGCCGAACAATCAGTGCGCCATACGCCTCAAGCTCAGTCTCCCTACCGTTAAGTGTTCCGAAACTGTTCAAGATGTTCACCCACACGCTGCGAGGGTGGAAGGAGTCTCACATGGACAGAACTTCCCACCATAGACCGGGACCGCAAAAGACGATGCCATCGCCTTTTGACACAGGTGCAGTATCGATCACGGCGTGGGATGACGAATTCCTCGCTTCATGGGACGGGAATCTATTCGATTTCATGAACAATAATTACTGTTCTCAGCTCACCTAATTGACACTCGTCAAGGACGTCTGAGTGGAGATCGGAATCAAACAAGTCTGTCACCGTACGGCGCAGCTCGTATCAGCCACAACTTTCCTTCGGGTCCATGTCAACCTTCCCTGCAACATGTCCCCGCAAAGCACGAAAGGCTTTTAATCTGCTGCCACATGACCTTCATATCAGACGCTTTGGTCTTGGCTCTTCTTGTGCCAAAGGAGCCAGCCGTCTTTTCTCCAAGTCCCTGATCCACCTGCGGCCACTCGACAATCCTATCACTGGCTCCCTCCTCCCTAGGCGATCATTGCGTTTATCTTGAAGAAATCATTTCACACACACGATGATCCGGTATACTGGGGCATTGAGACGTGCTAGTGTGGTGAATTGTAGACTATGCTGTATTAGTGACAGATGGCGGTAGATACGGACCTCAGAAAAGGAAAAGATAGACTACCGAAGCATCTTCTCTGAATTAGCGGCGTCGTAGTTGTGGCCATGTTCAGTTGTGGATTCTCGGGGCAGTCGTCGTACCTGTCATTTGGAAGGTAGGGCAGGTCGACAGTCATTGTATATTCGTCTGATCGACGCACGATTACGGTCGTTGTGTAGAGCAACCCGCCTATCTTTGCTGACTGCCATCCTTCCACATACGCATGTTCGCACAAGCAGATGCTGCACCAAATCTGCACCGCCACCGAAGTGTCCTAAAAGTGCGACGATGGATCGGTCAGTGCCTTCCCATTCAAGATGTTGCCTGTGGCGCTGCTGTCGGTTAGAATAGGCTACTGTGAAAACCACCTTTGCCCTGCTACAATCACAGTCCTTCGGGACTCTAGACAGAGATGTCGGCTTGCTTCCTGGGTGCAATGTGTGTGGATGACATGATTGCGTTTTGCCGGTCTGTATTGTACCCAGGACATGGCTTCGGTGGTCTATCATAGGACAACTTAAGCCAGTCCAGGTCTCTTTGCGCCGCTGGGCGCTAGATCACGCCATCTTCGTGGAAGGGGGGTCGGCCATGTTCAGCCCTGTCCGTGCTGTCACATCGAGTGTATTCATATACCAACAGTTCAAGTTAGCAAGAGCCGCGAATCCGGTGTGCGACATTCCATTCGAGCGAAATATGGTACGCAGTCGCAGAAAGAAGAAATTCCCAAGTCTCCAAGCTTGATTACGCAACTAACATAGGAGGCATAAACAGTGAGTGCTGAATATACGCCTCAAACAGCATGGTTTCCGGAACGGGAAGAAGCTTCAAATAGTCCCCTATTGCTTCGTATTGAGCCGCCTCGTTTCGAGCAAAATTGTGTCCGGCAGGACTTTTGAGAATATGGCTTCGGCTTGGCGGATCTGGGGCTTCGCTTGCACAAAAGTTGGGTCCAGACTCCGGACATGAAACTGCTTCTCTACCCAAGATCTTTACTGAACCTTTTCCAGACAACGTCGTGCAGTTATGCTGAAACACCAATCCTTGATCTCAGCTCTTCATGATGCCGCACATGGCTGACGTGTGGTTCTGAATTGTAGCCCAGGTTAGCTTCCCATAGGTCCCAGTGTAAGTGCAGAGCAGTCTGAGCAGACATTGGGATGGTGAAGGCCCGCGCATCCGCACAGCAGCCTTGCAGCCACACTGCCACTGTGACCTGCATCATGGTATGAAAGTTACCGGGACACGTAGCGAAGCATTTTTAACTCAGGTCTAATGTACATCCGGAGGCTGTCGACGCCATCCCACGATTATCGGATTATGACATTCCCAAACAAGTACCATAGATCGTCAGCCCTTCAAGCCTGGAAAATATTCTCAATGCTAGGGGCAGGTGACCTATATAGGTAAGTGCTGGACCATTACGTTGTTTCTTTGCATTTCTGTGCAACTTCAGCCAGTGCTTGTACACTACCATGGCTATTAACTCAGGTTCATGGACCATTCTAAAGTGGTTCCTTACTTGGACGATCTCTGCCTCAGCATTGGCGTCGCCGATATAACGTATCAGTACCCCACTGGTCAATGTAACAGCTACACTGCTATCGGTCGATCTATAGAGTGCTGTACAGGAGAATGCTTGGACCAAGCCCAAGTATCAATCATCACCTTCGGATTTCCGAGCGGCAGCCTTTGTGCGAATTATGACGACTTCTGCAAGATTAGTTCGACTCCATCAACGAGCACATCTTCCAGTGCTGTCATCTTTCCCAGTACCGCGTCTACTATTTCATTGTCTAGCAGCTTGATGTCGTCGGTCAGCAGCTCGGTCCTATCTTCTACCAACTCGCTCTCATCGCCAAGTAGCTCAACCTCAACCTCTCGCGATTCGATATCATCATTTAGCAGTGCTATTCCATCGTTCAACGTTACGACAACTTTGACGACGTCGTCTGGAAATGGGTCTTCACCCTCATTGTCTTTGACACGGGGAAAAACCGCCACAGCTCTATCATTGACCTCAGACAGCTCTTCTGCACCATCTTCCGGACAGACTACAGCTTCTCTGACTTCTCTGCCTGGCAGTCCACCGAGCCCGCTCGCTACCACAACAACAATCCAAGCTGGGTATAGAACTTGGCCTGAATCACGGTTCACGACTGCTATATCTCCTATGTCTCAGAATACATGGCCGGCAGTACAACCATGGTGGAAGCACCAGCTGCCTACCACGAGCAGCTGCGCCACTTCAGCCAACGCAGACCCTGATTATGGCGGGGGACCATGGCCACATCACAGTTATTTTGAAGTCTTTGACAGTACTACCAATGGCTGGTCTAAGACGATGATAAGTAATCCATTGTCTAGGACAACCAAGCCTTAATGGGGTCCTTGGGAACCTGGACACAAGTCTTTTTGGTCAAGCAATCCTGTTATCACTGTCATATCTGAGACTTCAAGTACCCCACGAACAGCGTCATGGTCACCATCATTGTCTAACTCGACAACTGCACCAACAAGCCCATTCAGTGAAGCCATGGCCGCAAGCAGTATAAGCTGCACGCCGAGTACGCGAGATACGACGAGTACGACTCAAACCACGACATCAAAAGTCTCAACCACCGTAAACAGTCTCGCATCTTCCTCACAGTTGCCATTGCCAACACCTCTGTGGAGGAACAGCACGTCCACCGCCTTTTAGGGTTCGGAAAGGTAAATCCCCGGCACAACTGTTTACAGGATCAGTCGTTACAAGCAGCGTATCCAACAAATCCTTACGTAGACATGCACGATCTTCATTTGATAGTAATCTTCCTCCATGGTCAACTTGGATTGTGCGAAATCTCCCCAGATGTGCCACTAGACAGAATGTTGATCGTGATGAGAAAAAATCTGTCGTGTTTGACCATAGGTTACAGTAGTAGTCAAGGGCTGGCTCCGAGCCTCTTGGCAGGTGCAATACATCAGCAATAAGCCTCCTATCGCTTTACCCAGTCAGACTAAATTCCTGCACCACCCCATACGCACTGCTTCTCCTCCCTAATCTGCGCAATCATGGCGACAACGCAGTGCTCACAATCGAAATTGACGTAGAGCAGCTGGCTTACGCGCACGCCTGCTGTGGATGACGAACAGCAACGAATCTTACCTCGTATCTGACGACTCCATGGAAGCGAGTCCCAATCGGCGCAAGCAGGAATGGACAAGGAGAAGGAAAGACCAGATGCCGGGTTGAGATCTCTTGACCACTGTGCGTTTCCCTGCCACAGTGTATGCGCCGAGTCTCTGACAATGATGCAGACAAGATCAAATTACCCAAATGGCGCTACGCTTTCCGAGAACGACTCCTGCCCATTGTGCGATGGGAGACTCCCTATGTCGCATGGTTTCAAAACAGCCTGCGCACCCCAGCTCTGGATACCTATTTCGCAACCTCTGCAAACCTGGGAACACATACAGCTTTCATGGTTCTCCTGCCGATACTGTTCTGGTGCGGTCATACAAGTCTGGGAAGAGGGTACAGTAAACCACGTGCAATAGAACAACGGGATTCCTGACGTGCTACAGAATGACACAAGTCCTGGCTGCTGGCGTATTCTGGAGCGGGTTTGTCAAAGACATGTTGTGCTTGCCTCGTCCTTTATCACCACCATTACAGCGAATCACCATGTCAGGATCGGCTGCGCTCGAGTACGGGTTTCCCTCAACACATTCGACCAACGCGGTATCAGTCGCTGTGTATGCGCTATATCTCCTGCGGAATGTGAAGGAGCAGATGCATCCCAATATCCACCTTGGACTTCAAGTTGTCTGTTACTGCTACGCTTTTTCGATTGTGCTGGGTCGTCTCTACTGCGGAATGCACGGCTTCTTCGACGTAATTTGGGGCAGTGTGCTTGGTATATTGTTGGCGTTGGTGCAATGCTTCTACGGCGAATGGTTTGATGAATGGCTCCATACTGGCACCCTACAGCGAATCGTCATTGTGGTGTTGGTTGTTTTGGTTTTGGTGCGCGTCCACCCTGAACCTGCGGACGACTGCCCTTGTTTTGACGACAGCGTGTCCTTCGCCGGCGTCTTCATGGGTGTCCAATATGCTGTGTGGCATTTTGCCCGAACGTCGTATGCATGGTCGGAACCCGCCCAGGGAACCGTCCCCTTTGATTTAGCAAGGATGGGATGGGTAGTGGTTATCGCACGCATTCTGCTCGGAGTCATAATGATCTTTGCATGGCGAGGTATCTCGAAGCCGACACTGCTCAGGATCCTGCCGCCCATTTTTCGTGTCATTGAAGAGCTGGGACTGACCCTGCCTCGGCGGTTTTTCAAGCCTGCATCTGAATACGAAACGGTTCCTCGTCAAGAAAATGACGACAACGTCATACCTCCGGCGAGGGATATTCCCCATCTCTTATCGAATCTCAGAAGAAGGAGAGCCATCTCGGTCGGTCCTCAATCAGAGGCCGATGCGTACGAGGCGTTGGCATACCGCGACAAAAGGCGCAGAGACAGCACGAATCCGCATGGGGCACCGAGTCCCGTCAAAGAAGCGCTCTCGGAGCCCAGCTACTTCCAGGAGGGAAAGTCGGACCAGAAGGCATCACTAGAAGGCAGAAAAAGATCCAGCAGCCTCGAAATGTTCCGAGCGCAAATGGGCACAGGTATGGAGGGGCTGTCTCCTATGCCACTCAGCACTCCCGGTCCTCAGGAGCAACAGGCAATGGACCTTTTACAGGAAAGACGTCTCTTCGCCAGTATTCAGAGACCACGAGTACGATACGATGTCGAGGTGATCACCAGATTAATTGTCTATTCTGGAATTGGATGGCTGGCGGCAGAGGGCAATCCTATTCTCTTTCAGCTGGTAGGACTCGGACTGAACTGAGACAATGTAGCCGGTAATTTTGATCAGTAATAAATGACATTTACTCGACCATCCTACGTTGGCTCACTGCAAATGCATTCTTCAGAAATTTACACATATGAAGTACGTTTCGAGGCAGTTTTGCTCTAACGGAGTGAATGGCGACTCGCAGCGCTGTGACTTGCTGGAAAAAAAGTAGTTGGTCTTGGCAGTTTTGCTGCTGTTGTCACCTCCGCATGCGGTTTTGGAAAGTCGCGTCTCTCATTCCGTTCGTCGCATCACGTCCATCACCAAACAGTTTCATGAAACCATCAAGTTTCTCCAATTCTTCTCATGTACCTCACCTCCAAAAACAAACAATAAATCAGCAATTGCGCGGTCGACACAACATCCTCTATGCAGGTTCTCGTCGCATGCTTGATTCTGCTCTTGCTTCGATTTTTCATCAACTACGTCTTCTTCTCCGGCCTCTCTGCGACCATCCTACATCGTGGCTTCCTCAGCGACCTCGCATTCCTCCAGCCATGGCTGACTACTCGTCTTTCATGGACTGGAGTCCTGCCACTCCTCCTAGATCGAACGACGACCCTTACTCCACCAACCACATTCCTGGTGGATGGCCTGCTGAACCATCTACCCCTCCATCGACCATTGACGTCGTTGCGCGAAGACCTGCGCCATCGGGTTTCCTACCAACCGCGAAAAGATTATGTCAAGGCATCGGATCTGCGGTCGCCTTCGGGTACACAACAGCTACGTCCATATCACGTTACGCGGTTTACGCGACAACATCCGTTGTCACTGTCCCAACTTACAGCATCGTCCGTCGCGTCCAGCAACGCCAGAGGCGCAGAAGACCTCAGCCTCCCAGAAGACAACGGGGCTCTTCACCGAGATACACCTTACCTGAATCGCCATGGAATCGAGCAGTCGCAGCTGCAGACCATGTTGCTCCACGCCAACAAAATCCCCAGCAAAGGCTGGCTTCGCCGACACCCGCGCCCAAGGTTAAAGCAGCTCCCCAACCAAGTGCATCTCATCCGAGCACACTCGATGTCCTCTATAGCGTTCCTGACCTGATGCCCCCGGGCATGGCAGATGCGATTCGAAATCGGAGAAAGATTGCAGGTGCGCGATCAAGAGTACGCAAGCCGACATCACCGGTGTTTCCGAAGATGCCTCAATTCACACCTCCTCGAAAATCTCAACATGTTCATACAAATACGCCCATCAAACGAGAACACACTCCTCCAGAAGAGGAACACAGAGAACTGAAGTCGTACATTCCCCAATTGGGCCACTTTCCACCCACACCTCCGTCTCCACCTGCGAGCTTCACTTCATCCTCACCCGGTGATCAATTGAGAGACGAGATGGATGTGGGCAACGACAGTGATTCAGGTGCCTCATCCACCTTTACCAGCTATCGGCGTCCCAGAACCATCAGCGTGAAGAAGCAGAGATCCCCAGCATCGAAGGATGCGAAGACTGCGCCAGTCCCCCAGGATGGTCCGAGCTCACAGTCACTGAACACGGGCGCACCCGCCATTGTTGTCCAAGAGACGACAGCCGCTGTCAACGCCCAAGGACCGACAATTGTTGATACAACACTATTATCACCACCACGCATCAAAAAGCGTCGTGTTAGCACACCGAGAAGCAAGAAGGCCACAAACAACCCAACTAGCCCAACCACGCCTGAAACAGATTTCTCTTCAACTTGCGAGTGCTCTCCAGGTAATCTCACGCCACAAGTCGAACAAAAGTCGACATTCTTGGACGAAAGTGACATCTCCTCGTTCTTTGTTGGTACACCACCCGACCCGGCGGAAGACGCCCGTCTATTCAAAATGATCATGGCAGGCGGTGGCACACCCACCCCAGAAAATAAAACAGTCGCCACATATGAAAAAGCCCCAGTTTCACAGCCGACCACGAGCGACACGGCAAAAAATGAACAAAGCAATTACGACGCCAATGATATCAAATTGATCGTACCCGAATCAGGAGGTGAAACAAATCCAGATACAGTCACACAGAATGAGATTACAAACACGGAGGATGTGGCGGAGTCCGACAGTCTTATCATCACAACTCAAGAAGAAGGGTCGAAGACACCACAAGCTGTGGGGACATCACAGGCCGTCGACTCATCAGGAACACCATCAGAAGATCCGACCACACCAAAACGCAGTCCACCGCAGGCAGAGCCCGAGCAAGTGGACAGCAACGTAGAGCAACAGGGATCAATGTCTCCACGTACACCTGAACTGCGACTCGCACATCTTACGCTCGAAGATCCGTACACACCGGACGTGCCCACACCCAAAGCCACACCTCATTCAACAGAAAGGAAGCAGAGAGTGACCAGAGCAGAAGCAAGAAGAATACAATTATTGGAGGAAGTGCAGCACTATGAGATTGCACCATTGGCAGATGAATGGGAGAAGAAGATACAAGCAGCCTTGCGAAGTGGCCACGGTGACTTCAGAGCCACTGATTTCACTCGCGTTGTACCATTGATAAAGGGACGAGGCACGGATAATTGGTTGAACGACGAGGTTATCAATGGGTATCTGAAGCTTATTGTCACTCACGGGAAGAAAGAGGATCGTGCTACACAAGTCCCTACGCACCATGCCTTTGTCTCCTTCTTTTACAATAATCTCGAAACTCGAGGCTACGAAAGCGTCAAGAGATGGGCCAGTCGAGCCAAGATCGGCGGCAAAAACCTGTTGGAAACCGAGGCTGTGTTCATCCCGATCAACAGTGGGATGCATTGGACCCTTTGTGTCGTTTCCGGGAAGAACAGAACTATCACACACTACAACAGTTTGAGCGGTAATGGGAGGAGGTATGTGGAAACGGTTAAGAAGTGGGTGAAGGAGGAATTGGGGAGCGCCTACAAGGAGGAGGAATGGAACATGGAGTTTACTGGACCATCACCACAACAACAAAACATGGATGACTGTGGAGTGTTTACTATTACCAGCGCCAGGCAAATTATGCTTGGACTTACACCCATGAGTTATACAGCGAATCAGATACAGCTGCAGCGGAGGAGGATTATTGCAGAGCTCATCCAAGGGGCACTAATCAAGAGCACGACGGAATGACACCACGATACCCAAATGTACGACTATTGAATGATGTTATGATTGCGAAGGAACTGGTTTTGGCACTGGATTGCCTGGATACATTTGTCAAGCAGAAAGGGCTTCTTGAGCGACAGCGCTCTATTGAGAAAGGGGGACTTACAGCACCTCAATTGTAAAGCTAATGAATAAATCTGAGACCAAAGCACTTTCATGGTCTAACCAGCTTCTTGTTGTGCAGTAGATGGAAATCCCATGGGGCACACTCATCAATGTAGCCTTGTCGACCTCGGCATGACCAATCACATTCGCCAAGGACAGTCTGGCATCGCTTCATTCAGCCTTGGGACTTTTTGTTTGCTCCTTCTGACCAAATTTGTTTCACTTCATCAGCGATCACCTTATTTCCCTGGCCATTCCTTTTCCTCCATGAGCCTGAAGGTATTTCGACCTCCAAAATTTACTGGCCGATGTAGCGGCTATCCGTCTTCGTCATGAATGTCAGCAATGTGACCGCCGAGCCTGGTCCAGCAATGGAGTTCCTCGGCCGCGTCGCATATGAGTTCGAGCTGATGCAGCCCTTGATCCCGACATATTTGCACCTCCTGGTATCAGCCATATTCCCGATCTGGACAGCAGCACATGCTTCATTGTCAAGACCACCGTCGGCGGCTCCACGGAAACGCAGATCAAAGACCAGCAAGTCTGACGACGAGGACGATGAAGAGGATACGGAGGACGACGAGTCTCAGAAGATCGAGGCTCTGACGCCGAGCGATGCTATTGTCTTTCCACTCCTCGCTGGCGCAACGTTGGCGAGTCTGTACTTCATTCTCAAGTGGTTGCAGGATCCGGCGTGGTTGAATTGGGTTCTGGGCATTTATTTCTCGGTGATTGGACTGTTTTTCGCTATGAAGTTCATTAAGGATATGTTGAGTGTGGTCCGGTCCTTTGTGTTGCCTAGGCATTACTCGGCGGGTGGGAAATTGTGGGAAGTTGATTCGCGATGTGAGGGGTATCGGGCTGCAAGTGACGACGTGGTCAAGAAGTCGCCGTTACCAGGATTGCTGAGGATGATACCGCTTCCCGCGGCATTATCGAAGCGCGTTTGGGACGTGCGGCGGCTGCTCTACACGAAGGCGCGGCTCAATTTTCATGTCCACTCTCTCATCACGGTTAAGACGTCAATCGATGTTCTCGATGTGGTGAGTGCTGTGCTGTCCTGCGCGATCGTGTACTACCATGGCTTCATTGCGAAACCGTGGTTCCTGACGAATTTCTTGGGCTTCGCGTTTTGTTATGGGTCACTGCAGTACATGACGCCTACGACGGTGTGGACGGGGACTCTTGTGTTGAGTGCGCTGTTCTTGTACGATATTTACTTTGTCTTCTTCACGCCGATGATGGTCACGGTCGCGACGAAGCTGGATGTGCCAATCAAATTGCTTTTTCCTAGGCCAGACGGATGTGTCTTGCCTGTTGGTGCGGCTGAGGGGTCAGCTGCTATGGAGGAGTATTTGCAGTGTCTGGCGAAGAAGAGGACTATGGCGATGCTGGGGCTGGGGGATATCGTGGTGCCGGGAATGATGCTTGCTTTTGCATTGAGGTTTGACCTGTATTTGCATTACTTGCGGCTGGCAAAGACCGAAGATGACGTGCAGAAGGAAGCGGTGTATTTCAGCGCAAAGGGGAGCTGGGGTGAACGGTTTTGGACAAGTCACAAGTTGTGGCCTGGTGATGTCAAGGCGAAGGCGTTTCCGAAGCCGTACTTTTACGCAACAATCTTTGGGTATCTGGCTGGCATGATCACCACGGTGGTCGTCATGCAGATTGCGGCACATGCTCAGCCGGCATTGCTGTACCTGGTGCCGGGAGTTCTTCTGTCACTATGGGGCACGGCGTTGGTCAGAGGAGATTTGAAGGCGCTTTGGGAGTACAACGAGATGCCTGAGAGTGATCAGAAGAAGGACGATGAGAAAAGCAAGAAGACAGATTCGGACAAGAACAAAGAAGCTACGAGCAACGGCACTCTGAAGACTGGAGATACGGAGCACTCTGTTGAAGGACAAGAGAATGAGGTTGAGACTAAGATAGGTGTTGAGTCTGAGTCTGCGAAGAAGAAAACATCGGAGAAAGGCCGTCGGCGGCTTGTCTATCTCTCCATCACGCTGCCTGAAGCGCCTCGTGGAGAAGCTACAGATGGCGACAAGCACACTTCGACTTCAGAAACGTCTTCTGTAAGAGCGGCGGATACTGCTGGAGAGGTGGCTGTCAGTGGTGACGCAGCCAGAGATGTCAACGTGCACCAGGATGACAGTGGATCTTTGCTCGACGAGGCAGCACGTAGAAAAGATGGCGAACCTCCGGGGAAGAGGGCCAGGCGGGTTTGAATGGATCGGCGAGTTCTCTATTGATAGATCAATGCTTAGCAAACAGTTGACAGACTGCTGGATCTCAAGGTATCAGGCGCCGGCACGAGGCAGACACGTGCTCAGTGCTCAATAATGATAACATGCATTCCTATGGCGATATCCTCTCTTGCCCTGGTCATGACTTCAATGCAATCATGCAATGTTCATTGCCCTTGTTCCTGTCCTGGTACAGCGCGTCTGGTTTACTCTCGTGTTTATTTGTTCATTTCTGCTGCCTTGGCTTTCAGTTCGTCCTTGGATGCGGCTTCCGGCATGTCTACGAATGCATGGGTCAGCATAGTCAATATAATCTGCGCATTGAGCGAGACTCTTACTGTCAGAGATCTGAGGTCCTTTGGACTTGTGGTCTTGTGCAGAAGCTGCTTGCTTGATGGGCCCCTCATTCTCCTTGTGTAGAGGATGGTCGGAAGCAGTGGAGTCAGAGGACTCTTTGGCGACTTGGTCGAAGATGTTGGAGGGAGCTTCCTCTTCGGCTGGGTGTTGAGGCATGATGTCTGGATTGGTTTCGTAATGAGTTTAGTCTTGTTCCCCTTCGGAGCAAGTCAGATTGAATGGTATGAATGCTGTAGACGATGAGAAAAGACGGCAAGCACCTATGTACATGTAGATGTCAAAGCCACTGGCACCTGCGCATTCCCTTGCCATGACGTGTGTCCCAAAGTGGTGGGGTCTAGATGACGGAGCACGAGTACAGTATGGGAATCCAATGCGCAAGGTCTCAGTGGTCCGGCTATGAATTCGTCTTGATACTGCCCAGGCTACAGGTATCTGTAAGCTACCTAGGTACCTAGTGACCACCCCTATAGCACCGGAAGCTACGGCATTATTATTGTCACTGATGTTCTTGCGAGCATCGTGTTAATCTGATCGTGTGAGCGACTTGATCGGAGGTCTCCAGGCTGACAATAGGCGCCACGGGCCCGGAGTTATCAGCCACACCACGAAGTTAATGAAAACGACTCCAATTTACTACTGCCGCCTTTCCACCATTTACATGCAACTTGAACCTCAGGCCTCATCTTTACACTCTTAGCACTATTTGCTCACCTATATCTTCTGCAATTCTGCCTGGTGAGCACAATATCCTGCTCCAGCACTCTGTTGGGCTTCGGCCCGCTCCAGGACACTCTTACTTCGTGCGCAATCCATCCGCTCCGCCTATGCCAACAGCCCCCAGCTAGTCTTCAACATGCCTTCCATTTTGTCGGAAGCGGATAAAGAGACTGTCAAGCGCACAGTGCCAAAAGCCGCCAACAAGATCCAAGCTGTCGCTGTTGCCCGACTCTACGTTGCCCATCCCAACCGAAACCGATGGACATATACAGGCCTGCAGGGGGCCGCTGTCCTCTGCAACGACTTGGTGGGAAACACCTTCTGGATCAAACTGGTAGATGTGTCTCCCGCAAATCGAGGCGTCATCTGGGATCAGGAAATATATGACACTTTCCAATACAACCAGGATCGAACCTTTTTCCACTCATTCGAACTGGAACAATGCATGGCTGGATTGTCGTTCGTTGACGAGAAAGAGGCGCGGACGTTCAAGAAGAAGATGGACGAGCGGGAAAAGAATGCAAGTAAGCAGACAAAAGCACAACCATTCTCTTCAGGTGCCGGTGGAGGTCAGGTCTATGTGCCAGGGGGTTCTCATAAACACCACAGTCGAGTGGGCAACTTCCTTCGTCTTGGTCATAGGCACAGTTCCAGCCCTATCCCACAAGCGCAACCGCAGTCCATCATTCCTCAGCCTGTGTACAGTTCAACACCATCAGGTCGTCCCCAGAGTAGTGGAGATATCGATCTAGCAGATCCTACGTGGAGGCCTATACTCAACGAGTTGGTGGAGATGGGTATTACCGAGGACCAAATCGCTACGAACGCAGCCTTTATCAAGAATTACATTATGCAGAAACAGGCTGAAGAAATGGCAAGTGGAATTGCACAGGCCTTGCCGACTGCCAGCGAGACACGATCAAGGGCGCCTCCACCTCCGCCACCAGCGGCGCCTCCCTCGCGAATAAGCCCACAAAACACGGGCGGCACGACTTCATCAAGCCGGCGTGGTCCTCCGCCTGCACCGCCGCCATCAAGAAGGCCTGTTGGGGGTAGAACATCGTCACCTCCTCGGTCGCCCTCACCGCCCCCTCGCACACCATCTCCTCCATCCACTCCGCAACCAAGATTTCGCGCACCTCCGCCAATCGCAGATGCTGGGAAATTTGCAGTCAAAGAAGGACCAGCCATTCATCCTTCCGGACGAACTCGGGCCTCCTCAGGGTCGCTTGCAAATCCGGGTCCGCCTCCGCCACCCCGCCCGCCCAAGACGCCCATCGACGAAGAACCCCAAGGGGTATTCAGAGTTCCTCCTCCTTTTACTGGCGAGCGCAAGTCTTCAGCTCCTCCACCACCTCCCAGCCGTGGGCCTGTCCCGCCTCCACCACCGAGTCGAGACACGTCCACAGCTCATGTCATACCACCTCCTTTACCACCGAAAGCATCGACACCAACCACACCAGCTTTCATCCCCCCTCCACCGCCTCCTCCGCCAGCTCGCAACAATGCTCCTCCTCTTCCACCGCCCAACACAAGAGCGGTCCCTGCTCCACCAACTGGAGCTGGGACCCCTCCACCACCGCCCCCGCCCATGCCGTCTTCGTCTATGCCACCACCGCCGCCTCCTATGCCCTCCTCGTCGGGTCCTCCACCGCCCCCACCCATGCCTGGTGCTGGTGCTGGCCCAGCACCGCCCTTACCACCTGTTGGTGGCGACGATCGTGACTCACTGCTCGCCGCTATCCGTGGAACAGGAGGTGGCGGCTTGCGCAAGGTCAAGGCCAGCGAGAAACGAGACCGCTCATCGGCCATGGTACCCGGTACGGAATCGAGTGCGCCGCCACCACCGTCTGGTGCCCCGGGAACTCCAGGTGCCGCTCCGGATCAAGGCGGGTTGGCTGGTGCATTGGCCGCGGCACTCAGTCAGAGGAAGAAGAAAGTCAGCGGGAGTGGTATGTTTTTTTGCCTCTTGTTAATTGAGTAGCCCAGACTGACTATTTTGCGAACAGATGACGAAAAGGAGGATGATGATGACTGGTGATTTAGTGGTGTTCTTGCTGGTAATTGGAAAAAGCATGCAGTGGAAATTTCGCAAGGTAAAAAGGCAGCACGGCGTAAACACGGACTGACCTGGTTTGCCTGCTCAGAAGTCAGGCGTGGTGGAAAGGTTCTTACAGCGTAAATGTTAGAAGCCTTGTCAAATGCTTTGTAGTCTTGGAGGATAAACAGAATCTAAACCATCTTCACACTTACAAGAAGAGATACGTCAAAATGCAGAGGATGATGATCGGCATTATATTAGTACATTGTTCATAAGATTTGGCTCTATCAAATATGCCATTCTGTGTCCTTCGCACCATAAAGCTTGATCGTCCACCTAGGCCTGAGATGCGACAACGCAACGCACCAATCTCCCAGAACGCCTAGAACCCAACCATAGCATCAATGCAACCGCCCGCTCGAACGCTGTACAAGGAGAAGAGATGGGTGACATAACGTGGTTTAACATGAGTGAAGTTCGTAAAACGGCCAAAAAGCGTCTCCTCAGCCTCTTTTATGCGAGTGATGGTGGTGATGGTGGTCTTTCTTGACCAACGCCTTCGGTTTCTGCGCGTCCGCTTTCATCCTCGTCTCCACGTTTTCGACATCGTCGTGGATCGTCATCCGAGGAGACTCTCCCACGGCATCAGCATCACTGTTAGAATCAACCGGGCGATCGGCGTTCAGCCTGTGCACACCCAATCCTTCCATACCGGGCCAGAGCACAGGTCCAGACTGCTTGCCGGAGAGATTGACTCCACCTCCTTTCAACCTGCCGATCCGATGTGCTTGACTCTCCACGGCTTCACTGCGCCAATTGCCCCGGTTGGCTATCCGAGCCCGCTGTGGGAAACTGTCAACGCCTTCACCCCACATGCGGACTTTCTGCACCTTGCGCAATTTGCGCATGCCGTACATGCATATGACGCCTGTCAAGACGAAGCAAACGGTCGTGACGCTTGTAAAACCCCAATTCGTTTCCTCGATGAAGTTGTTGAGGTTCATGCCATAGAGACCAGCTATAAGAGTGCCGCCGGCCAAACCAAGTGTTCCAACGCTGAATTTGAGTTCCAATAACATGAGCTGATTTCGATTTGCGTCCAGAATAGCCTTAACGACCTCCTCGGTGTTTCTAATATTGTTGATCAAGTTGCCAGATATCTCCACTATTTCGTCGCAGATCTTGTGGTACGATTCCAACAGCATCTCAACTTCTTGGTGGTCGTTTTCGTTTCGGGGCTTTCCTATTGCTTTACGCTCGGTCAGATACATGGCAGCCAAATCATCGTCTGCTTCGAGCAGGTCGTCGATGGCGTCTCTGACAAGTCGTGCTTTTTGCTCAAAAGTGCCGAGCTTTTTGGAGTGTATGAGTAGATGCCGTAGTTTATCTCGGTCAATATCCTCCTCCAACTCGCTGAGAATATGTGTCACTGGCTCCCGAACCAAGGCGAACTCGGCCTCGAGACCGGATGTGACGGATATCAAGACCGCTTCGAGAGCCCTGAACTCGTATGGAAGATATGTGGAGCCATTCCGTGGATCAGCTTTTTGTCTCAACTTTCCCTCCAGGTCGTACATGAACAGTGACTGGGTGTAAGAGTCGGTGCTCCCGTATGCATCGAATACAAGTACGCGATCAGACTGGATAAGGACTCGGAGATGTAGGAGGTTGATCAGGATTGCAGAAGGACGAATGAGAATATGAGGGAGGACAGACGAATCGATCTTGCGAAGGTCGCGCGGTAGGAGACCATATTTGGCGATCAGCTCCGACTTCTTGAACTCGCCAGACACGAGTGTCACCGAACCATTTGCATCGAACTCCGTGCAGCGCAATTTCAGGTCTGCACCAACCGGGTTCCTTGAAAGGGCGCGGGAAAGATTGAAGAGCTGGGCAGATGTTTCGTCATGGGCAGAACCTGAGCCGGGAGGATCTGGTGGGACTTTAGAGCGTGATGTTGCTTGTCTCCTTCTTAACCAACGTAACCAAAAGCCTGGATTCTGACTACTTGAGCTGGCGTTTCGTGTTTGGGGAGGATTGGGAGGAGCGTATTTGGGAGCAGGCAGAGCCTTGCATGGCTCCCTGTGGCGATGTCGGAAATCGTCAAGAGAGGTCTGCTGTACTCGAGAGAAGTGAACAGAGGTTGTAGATAGTAACCGGCAGTGCGGAGGCCTTGTGGCTGAGATGGATGTTGTGAAGACTGAATCGGCTTGTGATCGGAGAAAGCGAAGGAGAGTCCGGGAAGGCGTGCAAGGCGTCTTCATTGCCCGCAGGATGGACTGCAGGTATCAGGAGTACCAGGCAGTGTGCAGCAGGTGCTGGACAGATGGTACTAGATGTATAGCGTGAGAAGCCCTTCTGCGCAAAAGATCTTGGACGCGAAATGGAGAAAAAAGTTGCTTCAACCATTCAAACCCTTGGCACGTGTCATTCCACTGCATCTTATCGATTATCAGCTTATCAGATTATTATATCAATTATCTTAAGATCCTGCCGCTTGTCTCAGTATCTCAGACTAAGTATACCGAATTAGTAGAGGCTACGCCGACCAATCACAAAATTCTAAGGAATATTGCGGCAAACGAGTTTAAGCTTTAATACGTTAAAACCCCTATTCTTAGCGTAACTTAGTAATACTCTTCAAAAAGTTTTAAATATCGATATAATATCTTATAATATTACTCTAACTATTTCTTAATATACTCGATTTTATTAGGGATTTCGGGAGTACCGAGCTCTTCGGAAATA
>JAVRRU010000060.1:0-86823 GCA_035928005.1 Exophiala sp. CCFEE 6388
GCCTCCACCTCGTCCATACTTTCAAGGAGGAATGGACGAGCGAAACAGCCCTAATGTTCAATGACGATCGTAAGTGACCCCAAGCCACCAGCCACTGCCGATATTCTCAACGGCGAGATGGTTCAGTTTCAGGCTTCCTCATGACCCTATCATTGCAAATAGCAGTGGTGCCATCGCTCTTTGTCCCAATGTGCCGAAAGCACGGGTGTGGAGTTGTTAACTCTACCTTTCTGGCTTGTTAAGGCGAGAAGAGACATCATGACTACCTCGCCGTGCTCGCCCACCCGTTCTTTCCGCAACCGAAGCTCATGCTAGCTGCATATGTCAGGTACGGAGACATCCATCCGGACACAGTCCCGCATCCATTCACAACAGTGAAAAAGTGCATGCCAGTGTCAATTTGAACCTTCACGTGAACCTTGACACTGAACAACGCGGGCCAGAATTTTTCATAGGCTTTTTGGGATACCTGCCAGCGGCCCCTGTCAAAGACATGGCACAGAACTCTGATGGAAGCATACTTGCCGTCGATCAATACCCTTCCATCTCGCACTCCGGTGGCATGATGGCCCTGCAGGCACTACGTATGAGACAGTGGGGACGTTCGTCCTTGCTGGTCAACCGCGGTCTCTCAACCCTTGCAAAGTGATGCGATATTTGACCAACCTGGGCACGCGGGTCCAACGACATGGGAACGTCTCCAACTTGATGTTAATATTGGGACCTTCCTCCACGATACATCCTTGGAGTTGCGAACCTTGACCTCAGGGCTGCAATATCCTGGTGCTTCAATATGGCGAGCGCTTTCGACACAGAAGTTTTCACTCTGCTCGGAATCGGTGTATTCGTTGTGGCTGTACGGACCGTGTCTAGGTTGGCAACTGCTGGTATCAGAGGACTATGGGCCGAGTATGTTTTCCAAGCGTTTCGCAGACACGCAATTACTGTGATCCGTGCATACGCTGACACATGTTCCAGCGACTATTTGATGCTCTTCGCTACGGTTTGTGATACCTCACCAAGTCGTCCTGGACTTTTTCGCCTGACGGTTCCAGGTTGTCTATGGCCTCGAATCTGGCACAGCATACGCCGTCGGAGCCTGGTGGCATGGTCTGGCCAATAATGGAATGACGGACGCGGAACGGCGGATGTTGGATCCCAATTCTCAAGAGTACGAATTTAGAGTCAATGGCTCGAAGACTCAACTTGTCGGCTGGAGCCTGTACACTTTATTGCTCTGGACCTTGAAGCTATGCATGATCATATTCTATCAAAGACTGACGTGAGTTTCTACTCGATGCCTAAAGAATCAAGCTCACCACTTGGATGCAGAGAAGGCTTGGATTACATGAAACGGCGAGTCTGGCTCGGCTATGCGATAGTCATCTGCACGTATATTGCGACCATATCGTCAATACTGGGCGGATGCCACTCATTCCACAAGAATTGGCAGATATACCCAAACCCTGGCAGTAAGTCTCTTTGCTACCTTGGTGTCTCGTCTGCTCACAAGATATTCCAGATCATTGCCAGCCCGCTATTTCGAAAATTGACTTGTATGTCACCGTCATTCTCAACGTCTTCTCGGATGTGTACTTGCTTACGATACCGATCCCGGTAAGCGATTCTGCCAATTGTCGGTATAGTAGCTTGTTACTGACGACACTTCTAGCTACTATGGAAAGCGGACGTGCCAATGATCCAGAAATTTTCTTTAACCTTCATTTTCGGTGGAGCAGTCTTTGTCATGGCTGCTGGCATCTTACGTGCTGCTCTCATCCTTCATGTTCGTCAACCCCAACGTCCACATACGTGCGTATGCTGACAAGAGTCTATAGGATCCAGTTGGTGGAGCTCAAGCTGCTGGCAGCTGGGCTGTCAGAGAGACCTTCGTCGCGGTCGTTGTTTGCAATCTGCCACTGGTCTATCAAGGAATTCGCCGTATGGTCAAAAGTGCTTCTGGAAGCCGGCTCTACTCTCGGTCAGCGTCCCGCATGGGCTACAACAAATCCGCCGACGAGCCCGATTTTGAGATGCTCCAAGCGCAAGCACAAGCACAAGCACCAACACCGCGACTATCTATGCCCGAATTCGACGCAAGGGAAGAGCACCAACAGCACGAATTCTTCAAGGCAGTATGAGTGTCATTGTTAATATATAAACAGATTTGAGCGACTTAATTCTACTACGACCAGCCTGAAGGCTATGACCTACCATGGCGCTGGTTGCGGCATCAAGATACATGTTTCAATTATATAAGGATTGGGTGTCGGTATTTGAGAGGATGACAGGAAATCGGATATATACTGCTGTCGTCGTGGGCATCCTGACCCAAGTATATCAACATCGAGATCATCTCTGGTCAAGGAGTTCGGCAGTGCCTGGAAGGTTATCACGCGGGGAGTCTAGATTTTGCACAACCTGGAAAATTGGGATAGCGGCTTGTCAAATATCAGAACACAATAGAAATCTTGTTCTTCACATCTTGCTCGATCTCTTTTAGCGGCCAGCACTCGACGATCAAGTATTGGAGATATGCAGAGGTCACATCTGTAGAGAGGCCTGGATGAGTAAGAAGTACCGTCGGGCGGCGCCAAGATGCCTGGAGGTCGTTCCGCGGCGAATAAGTCTGAACTAGTCCGCATTGGAAAATCTTTCGAGCTCGAATCCATCTTGTCTGCGCCGCCAGAAGTGCAGTCAGTTGATTTTATTCTTCTGGTCGTCGCAGGTCAGCTTCTCGGGGCTCCTTCTTCTTCTTCTTCGTTCATTGTCTTCTTAGGGGCGTCAATCATGGCTTTCTCTCGCTCAGTCACGTCTTTACTACGAACTTCGCGACACATTGTCTCGCCCGGTCGAGGAGCCAACCCAATCAACCGAGTCTTCGGTCACGATAGATTCGGTGCCAGAACATATGCTGCGGTCTTCAATCGTGACAAGCCTCATGTGAACGTTGGTAAGTAGTAATCCCTGCCTACATCTCGCCTTCATCTAACCATCCCAGGTACCATTGGCCACGTCGATCATGGCAAGGTAAATATCCTCTTCGCTGCAATTGCTTCCTCAAGCTTATCATCCTAGACCACGCTCACAGCCGCCATCACCAAAAGACAAGCAGAGAAGGGTTTCGCGCAGTTCTTAGAATATGGTGCCATTGACAAAGCCCCCGAAGAGCGGAAACGTGGTATCACGATCGCCACGGCGCACATCGAGTATCAGACAGACAAACGCCATTACTCGCACGTCGACTGTCCCGGTCACGCCGATTACATCAAGAACATGATTACCGGAGCCGCTCTCATGGACGGCGCTGTTATGGTCGTTGCTGCTGGTGATGGACAAATGTATGAAGCCCAAGAAGAACGCAGGACCAGATATTGACCATCTTCAGGCCTCAAACAAGAGAACATCTGCTCCTTGCCCGTCAGGTCGGAGTACAAAAGATCGTCGTCTTCGTCAACAAGGTTGATACCGTGGAAGATCCCGAAATGTTGGAACTCGTAGAAATGGAAATGCGTGAAGTTCTGGCGAAATACGGATTCGAGGGAGACGATACACCCATCATTTTTGGCTCCGCTCTGTGCGCTCTGGAAGGCAAGAGACCCGAGATCGGTGTGGAAAAAATTGATGAGCTCATGAACGCCGTCGATACCTGGATTCCCACCCCGCAGCGAGACACCGAGAAGCCTTTCCTCATGTCCGTCGAAGAAGTCTTCTCCATCTCCGGAAGAGGTACTGTCGCTTCTGGCCGTGTCATGCGAGGTGTCTTGAAGAAGGATACTGAAGTCGAGATTGTGGGTGGTGGTGCGAACGTCATCAAGACAAAGGTCACCGATATCGAAACATTCAAGAAGTCCTGTGACGAGTCAAGAGCTGGTGATAACTCTGGTCTTCTCCTACGTGGTGTCAAGCGTGAGGATGTCAGACGTGGTATGGTTGTGGCGGTTCCGGGTACTGCCAAGGCTCACCAAGAGGTGCTGGTGTCGATGTACGTACTGACCGAAGAGGAAGGTGGCCGAAAGACTGGATTCACCGAAGCATACCGACCGCAGCTCTTTGTCCGAACAGCCGATGAGGCCGCCACCCTGGCATGGCCCGAGGGTACCGAGGATACCAGCAAGATGATCATGCCTGGTGACAACGTTGAGATGGTCCTGAAGACTCACCACCCAACTGCCGTGGAAGCTGGTGAGCGATTCAACCTGCGAGAGGGTGGAAGGACTGTTGCGACAGGCCTGATTACAAGGATCGTCAAATAAGCGTGGTAATGCGTTCGCATCTGCATGAGTCCAAAAAGTCGGCGTTCACGCTTGATCTCGGCCCTGAAGGCACTGTATCAAAATGTCTATCAACGATGTTTCTATCTGTCAGATATAGGGAGCTGTACATTCGCGAGAGAATTTGCGCCGGGCCTTGGGGTATCGGACATGTTTGGGGATTTGGGGCGACGGCGTAGAAACCTTGTATCTAATCACTCTCAACTTCTGAACATGTCTGAACACACCTACACTTCTGCTTTGTTTTTGGCAATCCCTTTTGAGGTCGAATCGAAGTAATCCTTTCTTTCAGGGGTGGTGACTTTGGTGGATTCGGCGCAGTTTCTCCTAGACTTGCAGAGTTCCGGTGCACAACCTCGGTCTACCATTTGTCAGATCTGCGCGTATAGATTCACCTTGGCGGCAGTTGTATACAGCCCAGTCGACATTCAGCACAGCATTCAGACCTAGCACTTGATTGTTCCGAAGTAACGAAAGGCTCCCAGGAATTTCTTTTTGAAGGAAAAGCATCACCATATCTGTGCCTACCTAGGTATTGAGAAAGAATGCAAGGTCACTGTCAATGTGGCACAGTCCGCTTCACCACCCCCCTCGACAAGCCCGTCAAGATATTCATCTGCCACTGCCTTGAATGTCGGGCCCAAAGCGCTTCGGCATTTGGGATTACAGCTCTTTTCCCGACATTCGATCTACTCGGCACAGCTACTGGACGCGAACATATTGGCGTATGGACGCACACCAGGACGACGTCAGGTCGGAGCAAGGATTGTTATTTCTGTAAGGTGTGTGGGACACGGCTTATGCATGGCGGCGGGAAGTTTGTCGCGGTCAAGGGCGGGTGTTTGGATGAGATTGATAAGACGTGGTGGACCTCAGCTATGCATATTTGGGCCAAGAGGGCTATTGTGCCGGTGCCGGAAGGGGTTGAGAAGTATGATGAGGATCCTCCTAGGAATGGGTAGGATGTCAATTCGAGTAGCAGAGTGAACGAGCCAGGGTGAGGTTGGTATGTGATAGGCACAAGGGCAGGGAGGAAGAGGGCAAGATACCCTGAAGACTCAGCGATATCTGTGGGACTGGCTGTTGTACTGTGAGGTTGGACATCAACCTTCACTGAGATGTGGCATGACCCAAGAGCTCTCATGTTGCAGTATCAGGGACGGCACGACGGGATCTTGAGAAGATTGTGGTTGCATCTTGCTTGGGCTGGATTGTTGGTCTAGATATTCCTAGGCGAGCGGTCCTGCTTCCAATCCCGATTTCTCCTTCTCGTGTCTTGCTCGCTGCACAAAACAAATGCATTATTCGTACTTCCAGAGTCGTGCCTTTGTACAATAGGTATCTGCCTCTGATTTGCTGTGGCCTGCAAATCTTCTCACCTCCCGGCATTTATCCTTTCTTCACGTCTAACTCGTTGACGCCAGAACGCCAGCAGTCTCCGGCAGCTCAGCAGCTTCTCGCTCTGCTCTCCGCCTCCGCTTCTCGATTATAATCTCTTTCCGCTGTCGTAGCAGCTTGACTTGTCGATCTTCGACACCCTTCATCCAGTAGCCGAAAGAACCTCCAATGCCGGCGAACAGAGGGTACACCCACAACGCGCCGCGCTGGAAGAACGGTCTCATTTCGATGCCTAATTGCATGAATCGTGTTGCGACGCCTAGAATTGTCAGCTGTAGTACTGCAAGACCACATTCTGACTACGTACCGAAGCCGGCCCAGAACAGGATTTTGTGGACCATTGTGATTGTGGTTTTGTTATTGGGCGCCCTCGGCGCGAAGGCGCTTTGTAAACAACTCGGGTGGACACAGAAACTGGGGAGATCTGTGAAGGAAGTGACGAAGCTTCGTTATTAGTCGTGATGTATAGTGTGTGGTTTTCGCGGCGTGGTGAGCTCGGAGATTGAAAGTTGGGGTTTGACTGCAAGCTTTAGATTCACTGACGGAGTCTTTCGCAGAGGTCACGGACCAAGGAGGTACGGCGCAATACAAATGGCCAATGCCAAGGTGAAATTCTACGGCGGAGTGTTGACTTCACGGATCACCTGCGCATGGGCATTAAAGGCTCACCGGACATATTGCAAGGCTCGCAAGGCTGACTAAGAATAGGAGGCCGTCCAAGGCAAAGCAATGGTGCCTGCTTTCGAGATAGACATGTTTACAATATTGCTTTGTCGAGAGGTCAAGCCACAAAAGCTAGACATTTTCATTGTGTCAATCCCGCACAAAGGAATGGTTGCTTCGACCTTGAGAATGTCTGAGCCTACGTTGTTTCGCCTTTGTCCTCGGACACTGCCTTGTCAGGTGTCCGGAACACTGCTTCATAGCGGTTACTGCCAGCAGCGCTCATATCTTTAAAGTCTCGACCCTTTTTCCGTTTCAGTGTTTTGGGAAACATCAGATCTCGAGTTAACGATAAGAGAAGTGTCACACAGAGCCGTCAACATTCATCTTGTAACTTGAGGATCATCCGAAATGGCGAACAGCAATGAAGAGACAAAGCAGTATGATCAAGACACGCTGTCTGCTGCCGATGCTCTTGTTCAACTCTCGAGAAAGCCCATCGAAATCCCCGAAGACACAGAATCTAACGCTAGCTGCGACACTTCGACCAGTGAGTTCGATGAGATGGTAGAAGCAGCTAACATTCTGGTACAAATGAGTGGCCACTCGCAGCAGGACGATCAAGTGACTGACTAGGGGTTGCAAGCAAGGCTAAGTCTCGGTAAGACGCATTCAGGCTCCGAAGCAATTTGTCAGGTTGCAATTTTCGACAGCGTCGAAGAGTCACCTGTACAAAGAATACTCTTCTTCGGGACTGATATGGTTGACCATTCCGGACCTTTCTTCACGAATGATCAGTCGTTGTCAAGTAAACACATGCTGCATTCAGCTGCTGGCAGCTGAATATCAGTCTTAGACACTCACCAAGTGAGACAGTCTGGAATGATCTGCTGCATTGCATGCGGCAGAACACGCAGTTTCTGTAAGTACCAGATCTAGAGACCTCAATGTAAGACGATTCATTCTATACCTCACTTCATTTTCTTGCCACTCCTATGTGAATTCCTAGTTTCTTCTTCAACGATCCCGGACAGCAGCCATTCGTCTCTCGTCTAATCAAGTGAATTCGAGATTGCCATAAGCGCTCGGAACGAGGGGATTGCAAACTTCGTAGAATCAACCCAAAAAACCTGCCTACCAACGGAAAAGATTTATCTTCCCAACATACCGTCGCAAATTTGCTTTGTGAAACAGTGGTTTGTTATCTGGATTGTTGTATTCAGTGTAGGAGTGATCATACTAGTAGGTATTGAGGTACGAGGCTGATAATCGAGGTCGAGATTGAAAGATCGCCAAGACCGGCACCAAATCAGAATGCCGCTTTTTGATGCGGTCTGCATCCACGCGACTGGACCGCGTTTTGAACAGAATTCAGGTTCATTGCAATCTTTATCAATTGACAACACAGTCCGATGCGACGCTACTTGATGAGCAATCGCAGCAATGGCTGACACCGCCATGGCCGACGTGCCACCAATCGATCCCTCTGCCCCCTTTTCCCTTCGACCGCGCTTTAAGATCTCTGACCTGCCGCTCAACAAAGACCAACGTACAACGATTGATGCACTGCTCCTCAAAGTCAAAAAGCAAGGTGGCTACGATAGTCTGCGAAAGCAAGTCTGGGCCTCTTACAATACCTCCGACGCAAAGACTGCTCTTACAGACCAGATACACGCAATCGCAGAAGCCGAGATCGAGAAAAATCCCAATCTACTGAGCCGAGAACAAGGCAAGGCAGCTACATTGATACAAGGTGCCGTCGACCGAAGTGGCATTTATCAGGATGTGGAGTCTAGGATTGACACCGAGATCGCAAAACATCTCAGCACAGTGCTGGATGCGGTGCGAGAGATCCGAAGAGCAGATGTAGGGCTCGAGGTAGCGGCTGAAGAAGAGCAACGCGGCAGTAAAACCGATGAACAATACAAAGCTGAAACCGAGAATCGGGCGGCCGAAAGGGAGAAGAATCGGTCTCGCATGGAACAACTTCTCCGTGAAACTGCAGAATTGAAAGCGAAGATCAAACAGGAAGAGGAGAGAAAGCGGAAGAAGGAGGAAGCCAAGAAAGAAGAAGAAGAGAGGCTGAAACGTGAGGCCGAAGAAGAAGAACGAAGAGCTGCTCGAGCTAAGAGAAAAGAAGAAGAAGAGAAGCGAGAAGCTGAAAGAATCAAGGCAAGAGATGAGAGGCACAGAAAGCGTGAGGAAGAGAGAAAAGAAAGAGAGGCCCGGTATGAAAGAGAGCGAGACCGTGAGAGGGAAAGAGATCGTGAACGCGACCGTGACCGCGATCGGCATCGAGAAAAAGACCACGAGCGTGAGCGTGAGCGGGACCGAGGCACCGAACATGATCGTGATAGAGATCGCGATCATCGCAAAAGCACTGATCGCCGTGGTTCACGCGCCGAATCGACACACACGAAAGACGTCAAGGTTGATGAGAAGGATCTTGAGGCTGCAGCTCTTGAACTACTCTTGAGCGAGGGCAAGAAATTGGCGGAGAAGTCTAAGCAGAGGCCTGAGTACGACTTTGACAAAGCTGAGATTCATGACGCCTCTCGCCGACATGCCGGATCCGACCGCTTTTCCAGACGACGAGACCGGTCAAAGGACAGTTACAGGAAGGATCATGATCGCCGCAGCAGGTCGCGTGACAGACGAGCTTCAGTTCAGGAGAAGGAGAAAATCCCAGACAAGGAGAAGACGCGTACACCGAGCAAAGAACGTGAGGAGGGCGAAGCACGCAGCCAAAAAGATTCTCCCGAGCCGGACGTAGAGAAGCCCAGGGTGAGAAGACCTCGGTCCGCATCACCGGTAGGCATCGATCGCTATGTTCCTGGAGGAGGCGTTCACCGTTCGCGGGAAGAACGCGAGCGTGAACGGGAGACGCGCAAGACTCGGGAACCTGAGCGAGAGCGTGACCGTGAACCGAGGAGGAAGTACGACAGTCATCGTGGTGACGCAGATCGTGATCGTGACCGCGATCGGGACAAAGATCGCGTGCGTGACGATGATCGGAAAGACCGTGACCGTGACCGTGGGGACAGAGATAAGGACAAGGACAAGGAGAAGGACAGGAACAGAAGTAGAGAGCGGGATCGAGAGCGAGACAAGAGCAGAGATCGGGACAGGGACCGTGACAGGGACCGCGACAGGGACCGCGACAAGTACAGAGATCGAGATCGTGAGCGGGACCGGAGCAGAGACCGAGACAGGGAAAGGGACAGAGACAGAGACAGAGATCGTGACAGGAACCGAGAAAGGGATCGAGACAGGAGAGAACGAAGTCCGCGACGCCGGGACGATGACCGAAGGGACGACAGAAAGGACGACAGGCGAGATGATCGAAGGGATGACCGTCGAGATGATCGCAGAGACAGTCGACGTGATCGAGACAGAAGCGATGTCCGACGAGATCGCGACCCAGTTCAGATTGATCGTTATGTACCGGGACGATGAGCGACACTCGATATCATCAAGCGGCTGTCGCATTTGCGAAGCCTCGATAGCCGAGTCAAGGTCTGCATGGTGGCAAGAGCCGCGGATGAGCATACGGAGAAGAGGACTGTGTGAGGGAGTATAGCGTATGGAAGACATACCGCTCAGCTACCGCTCGAGTGCTGTAGCAGCTGCGCAGCTTCGCGCTTCCAGAACAGCATTGTCGCTGTTGTGTAAGAGCAGATATTCAGGGTTCAGGTTCGAGACTTAGATATCTCGGTATCTCACTTGACCCAAGATCACTAGCTTACCTGGCTTGAAAAGTTCATAGGACGGAGTACAAGCACCCGAGTTTTGCAAGGTCGAGCGCCTTTCATGTCCTCTATTTCTGATGTGCTCACCGCTCGAAACCTCTTACTGTGCAAGATGTGTGTGAATGACAGGGATACCTGCGGACCCTTCCTAGTGTAACACGACAGCAGCTCCTTACCTGGATTGGCCGACAGAGCAGGGGAAAGTTTGGCACGTTGTGGCACGTGGTGAGGACCTTGGCAAGATGCCTGCTCGTGGGTTTCCGAAGACACGCTGACCCTGCCGATGCCATGGTACGGAAGTGTTTCTATACCAAGGAGGCTGGACAAGCCACCATATCTGAGGTGTGAGTTGGAAACACTTCGGTGTGACAGAAGCCAATGCAGCCATAAAACCACGTAGTCACAGCTGGCCGGTATTTTCTGCTCCGAGACACAATGCACGACAGTATCCGTGGTCCCATTGCATTTGGCGCAGGAATAGAGCAAATCACTCGGCGTAACTCAGACTCGTCTGTTGTATTCACGTCGTATGCAGGTGAAAAGTTTTCAATCATCTGCTGTGTGTTGCCCTTGTGTAATCATCAAGAGCCTGGTGTTGTTAATTCAGCAGCGCAAACTGGTAGAGTCGTAGTCTGGCAAGCTCGGGACGCCACAAAAGCTTTCATGGACGCAAGTGAATGTACGCTTCGAGTGAAGAAGGAAATAATCCCAGCGCTTTTTCACTACTGGAAAAGTCGAAAATGCAGACATTTTGCCTACAAGCCTTCACCACGGCTTGACCCCGATTGGCTGCCAACGAAGATATTTTAGCGTGGGCGCGTAACGTGCAGAATCTCGTTAGTATCCAGCATCATGTTCAGGCTGTTATGGAACCTTATCGCAGGATAGACCTTGCTTGATACAGACGTGGTCAGGGAAAGTCGTTTTTAGAGCCTGGTGGTACACCGTAGCGTGGAGAACGCCAAAGAGGTAAGAGAAAGCGAATTCCGCTACCGTTGGATAGACCCAGGATCTGACTGTTGACAAGATATTCTTCGCCTTTGTGGTTGATAGCATGGCTGTCTACTCTGCGGCGGAGAGTTGATATTGCCACGTTTGCTCCACACGGTCAGTGCTGAAGCCGGGACTGGCTCGCTCCGATGCGTCTCTCCAGCGTAAGGTACGTGCGTGCTGCGAAACATTGCCTGGGAGTTCCGTGGCCGGTGAAAGGTGTGTTGGCAAAAGTCACCTTACGATCTCTGGACCCCTGAATGCCACCATCTTTTGTCCAGGAAAGGTCTTATCGGCGGCGTAGGAACACCCCAAAGTATGATTGAAAAGTTGTGAATGTATCCTGTACATATTAGGTTTGGGGAGTTCGGGCACCACTGCATGTCATTCCTTCGTCGCCAGAACCGTCCCCACGAGTGCAGATCACCTAAGACGACTGCAAGTATAGGATCTTGCGTCGCTTCTGAACAATGAACAGAAAGCGTCTTCCTGAATTCGACGCTACGCCGGCAGCAGCGGCTTCAAGGATGCATATGACCCTGCTAGTAAATGGTAGGACATTGTACATAGTAAGTATCATTGTGGAGGAGGCTTGGCTTGGTTTAGACGATCGACCGGAGCGGAGAGATGAGGCGCCACACCTTGGACCTCTCAAGCATGTTAGCAGGTGATGATACGAATAGACAGTCTGACAGGGTATAATCTGTCAAAGTCCTTCTGGCAAGCCATGTAGAACAAAGTCTTGTGTGCCTGTATCTCTGTGTCTGTGTCACTCTTGATACCCCACGCCGTTGGGACTTTGTCTCATACCCATCACCCACGCCAGTAGTCGAGAAACAGTCGGCGTGGCAATATATATCTTCTTCCAATATACCGATCAATATAACCGCTGGCCGTTGCCGTATCGAGGAAGGTTAATTGAAGGAGGTAATGAGGCGGTCGCTTGAGCGGCCCAGAGGGGCTCTCTAGCTGGAGTCATTGGGATCATGTCTTGATGGAAAATAGATTCGCACCAGTACGGGAACCCGGCGAGTAGGGTCCAAATGGGGTCGATGCAAGCTCTTTTGCATATCAACGGCAGAGTGACGAAAGTCAGACCAGGGCACGAGTCGAGGAGTTTTGGTGTGCTGGATGCTGTGATTGGAGATGGACCAGGAATGAGGTGTGTGACGGCGGAAACTGCGTAGCCAATGGTTGGAGGTATAAGCGCCGAAGACTTGCTCAGGAAGCCCTAAGCCTTTCGTGCCTGTCCATCCTCGACCAACTGTACATTCTCTTCCACCTCCATTCACATTGACCATTCTCCATCCGAATCAGCTTGCATTCAAGCTAGATTTGCATGCTTATGATTCGACTATTCTCGCCAATACATGAGCCTGCTCCCAGGTTGGGGGCCTGCGGGGCCGCAAACAACTGTCTGCGGTCCAGTAGAGCTTCGCAGCCATGTTTCCATCAATGTCGTTGGTACTTCGAGAAATGGACGGCCATCTTTCTGGAATTGCTGCTAATATTGCATATTGCTCTTCTGCTGCGCCTCTTTAGCTAAGTCCACATGATCCATTGAGTGCAATACGATCCAACTCGAGAGATCTTGTTTCAGATATTCATTTCGTTCACAGAATATTGCTCTCAGAAGTCTGTACACGGAGTTGGGTATAGGCATGCTGCGCAGTATTTGCTTTCTATCCTGATCTGCTCACAAAATCCCCCGATCGGTATTGTCTCTCCTATAAGGTATCCTGCAGGACGACCCTGTTACGCGGCTACATTGGCGGCTCTAGAATCCCTTGGATTAACGGTCGCTACACGAGAACGCAGCCTGCTGCTACCCTCCTTATTGTTGCACGGCGGATGAACTAGCCTGCACTCAAATAACCAGCGCTTTGGATAGATTGGCGCTGTATTGCCGGGAAATATGTCATAGGTCGAGGTTACAGGAGCGAAAGAGTACACATAAGGACATCCTCTCATCTGATGGAATTCATGGCATTGCTGATACATCGGGGTTAGTCGCATCTCCAGCGTTGGTGAAAGCCCACCGACTATGTCTGCCAGCGTAGGCATTGCGCGCCAACGATCCGTATCGAACAAGGCCAAAGGAGTGTCAATTCCTCTGACTTCTCAACCCCGACCTCATGCCGAAGACACGCGCCTAGAACCATGTGCTTCCACGGCGTCGCTCTTCTTGTACGCCCAAGGCTCTGCTGTCTTGTGTCTACACCATGACACTCTGGCAGTAGAAAGACGCTTCGAGAAGCACTCCAAGGACATACAACTGATCTCCGCTGATAACGTTAGCGAAACTGGTGCCGGAAGACTGGTCGTCACCTATGATGTTGGTCAGACGGCGATAGTCTGGGATTTATTCACTGGCGAGCAGTATTCACGGTTCGTGTCATATGAATCACTAAGAGTTGCCCATTGGATGAGAAATGGCAATATCGCATTCGGTGAGACTTCCGGGTTGGCATATCTTACTTCGCTGACATCGTCAGGCAACGCTAAAGGCGAGGTGATATTGTTCGAGCCTTCAACGAGTGATCATATTTCCGCCCGCACCATTTTCGACCCAATTACGGCAATAGCTCCATCGTCTGATTGCAAGACTTATGCTATCGGGTAGGTAGCCAAAGTGGTAGTCCAGTTAATGCAAGCTAACGACTTAGATACAACAACGGCTCGATTCTGTTGGCAGCCCTTCAGCCATCCTTCACGATCATCCACACTTTGACCACATCTCGGGGACCTTCTCCTATTGTGAATCTGACATGGCATGCCTCTTCGTCTAAGCAAAAGTCGGACATGCTTGCTACTCAGACAGCAGACGGAGACCTGAGAATTTGGAGTGTCTCGAAACCGCCCACTGCCGAGCCTCCCAGAGTCATTCGTGTCTTGAAGCGCTCGGATGTCTACCTTCCCGGCCGTAACTGGATCTCGTGGTCGAAAAATGGCCGCATCGTTCAGTACTCGGAAGGAAAGACATGGGCTTGGGATGTACGAACGAAACACGTGACTTATGAACCTATTCAAACAATTGAGGGAGTTAGAGCGGTAGCTTGCCATGGTTCAACTGGCACGCTGTTCACCTTGGGCCCCGATTACACAGTGCAACAGTACGATGTGGAAGGAGGCGTTCTGGTTGCAAATGTACGGCACATCCCAACCACGATCCCGCCCACTCCTCCTGAAGACAAGAGAGGACCCTTGTGGACAACGTCCGAAAGTGAAGAAGAAGTGGCCTCTCCTCTGGGCCGTGCACGACGAGAGCTGCGCGCTGCTGAAGCGGCGAGGCTTGAAAGGAATAACATCCCAAGCCCTCAGTCCACTGCGAGCTCGCATAAATCCGGAATCAAACCAAGTGCGAAGGACATCATCTCACCTGCGGGTAGAACTGACTATACCACAACTTCGTTCGACACAGGGGTCCAGTCGCACTCCATGGTAGGCCAGCAGGTACCCCAGGGATACCAACCACAATCCCCTACTACCACTCGAATGAACAAAAAAGGCTCCCGTTTAAGACAAGAAGTAATCATGAGCCCCGAAGAACGACCTGTAGTCGATCTGTTCCCATTCACAAGAGCCAGACTGCATGATGTACAGCACCGACCACCAATGTCAATGGATGAGAGTATGTCCGCTGATGATCTACGTCGCCACATGCTCAGCGTTGTCTTTGGTTGGGACGAGGATATCTACGATCTCATCCGTGATGAGCTGAGTCGTCATCCCAGCGAGAGCCAAAATGCCATTTTCCTCGCTAGATGGTTAAATGAGGACCCAGACTATCTCGCCGAGATCATGGGTTTAACACCTAACGGTTCGAAACTGGATTGGATGCTATTAGCCTTGGGCACGATAAGCAATCAAGTCGGCGCAAAGAAGATTACCCAGGTCTTCATCGAGAAATTGCTCGGTAATGGCGACGTTCATGCTGCGGCTACCTTGATGTTTGCTCTGGGCGACAGAAGTGACGCTATCGAGGTATACGTTTCTAACAATCAATACCTAGAGGCTGTTTTGTTGACATGCCTTGCTTATCCCGACGACTGGCAACGGCAATCGTATCTGGTCCGGAAATGGGGAGAGCACGTCGTGGAGAACTCTCAGCAATCCCTTGCCATAAGATGTTTTGCGTGCACTGGTGTCGAGCCATCCGATATCTGGACCTCACCAAAGGCACAGGTCCCTACACAGACCGCTGCCGAGATCATCCAGATTCCTCAAATGCCTCAATTGCAGCAGCTCGAGCCTATGGAGTACCCAGCCATATTCCAGAGAACCCTCGAAAGACGACGGACTCTTGATGCTCCAACTCCAGTCGCCATGCCACCTCCACATATCATGTCGAGCATGCCTGCACCGCCCACTCCTTACAGAAACGCTGCTGCTCAAGGCACCAGAATTACTCCGCAGACATCAGCATTGAAGCTGATCACCTCGTTTGAGGCGCCTTCAAGCAATCAGTTCAAATTCCCTGGACTCAAACCTGATGACCGTACTCCAACTGTTGGTGCAGCAGTCACCCCAATCGCCGAGTCGGCAGTTGATAGGTCAGCTTTGTCACCAGGAGGCTTAGGATCATACCGCTTGAACAACATTCGCAGTATTAACAGTGCCCTTTCTGCCAAAACGGCGACTCCGGGCGGATTTCAACCCAGCCGTTTGCCTTCAATAGGTGAAACGCCTGTAGACGTCGAGGCTCCTCAATTCCCAACTTCAATACCTCCGCGATCCGTGTCGGTGCCCATGGAGCTATCGTCAATCAAGGAGACTCAGGCCGAGCGTCTTCCATCTGGACATGATGCACAGCAGAATGGTAAACCGGGCCTTACTCTGCTTACTTCTGCGCGTTATGAGCCAGTCGAGACTCCAGTCAAAGAAACTCCTCAGACCGCTGTAGGACCACAAACCGCCATCCAATTTCCGGGGTCTAGTTCCCATCTTCATGGTCGACTGAATGAGGATGCAGGAGGTGTTGATACCCCGTACCCAAGGACTGATTCGAGGAGCCGAAAGCCAGAGGGTCTTTCGATACAAACCATCGGGGTACAGCAGGTGGAAAAGGGCCAGGGATATTTGCCTCCCATTGGCTATAACGACCCCATCAGCAGACCGGGAACCACTGGTACATATTCCAACACGCAAATGGATACCAGTGGGGACTTGACCAGCCCTCCAACCACTGGTCGAAGTTACCGAGATGCGAAAAGCCCAGTCGTTGCAGGTAAAAGCATTGACCATTTCATCAGTAGCCTCGATCAAGCTCAGTACTATGAAACTCACTCTCGAGCGCGCGGGTATAGCAGTGCTAGTAAGCAATCCAAAGACAGCCAGTCTGAGAAGAAGCAAACTAGACCCAACAATATCGGGGATGGAGGCGACCGAGATGTCCGACGTACTATACCAGCTGCCAACCGTTCACCGTCTTCGCCTGTTCCTATGTCGCCAGAGGACATCCGGATGTACAGCACCAGTGTGGAGAGTTTTGACTCCATGTATAGCTCGAATGTGTCTGGATATGATCGGGCAGGGACTCCTGGCAGTATGTCAAAGCTCAGCCGTAGGGGCTCTCAGTCCACTACCAAAGGCACAAAACATCGCCATAGATCTCGCTCGAAAACACAAGGACACAAGAGCAAAACAGGAAGTCGCGTTCCAAGCAGACAGCCTAGTCCGGACCAGGCTCTCTTCTCCCCAAGAGGCCGAAGTTCGTCAAGAAAAGAAAATCTAGGTCATCGATCCCCCTCATCACCAAAACCAATGATTCCTTCTGAGGAAGATTTGCAAAGTCGTTTCGACAAGGGTTCTTCGATGAGACTTGTCTCTCGAGATCGACACAGATTGCACCGAAGTACAAGCCGTCAGCCAGAACTCCGAGATACAAGCTCCAGAAGAGACCCTTCCCCTGACCGTCGGCGAGCGAGAGCAAGATCCCGCAGTCGCCAGGCTGAAGAAGCGTCCTTGAGTAGGAAGACAAGCCGTAGTGAAAGACATCGACGTCATCGACACCAGAGCGACGCAAAATACGATCGATCTGCCCAGCCTGATGATCCCGAAGACAGTCTGCCAGGGCAGCTGCATACCCACGAAGACCCCAGGCCTGCCAGTCAACCACAGTTCTTACAAGATGTAGGGAGGAAAGAGTCTGCGGCTGAACAGCTCGCAGCTCGCAGGCAGTCACTTACACGTCGACCTTCGGTGCCGCACATTCCACTGCCGTCTCAGAATGTTGGTCATGCAAAATCCGCCTCGACGAGTAATGTTCCTCCACCACTGATGAGAGCTCAGACAGATGGCGGCCCTGTCATGAAGGTCTTGTCCAACAACCTGGCGCCGGAGACAGCCATGCCGAGCCATAGCACCTTGAGAGGCCGTCCTGGCACCCCAAAGGCTATGCAGCTCGCTGTCGAGACAATACTGGAGGCAGGAAACAGTAGTTATGCAGGCGCCGCAGAGTTGTTGTCAAGCAGCGTATACCGTCCGCCAACTCGAGAGGATATAGTCAGACCGGGTTCAGCTCCCGCTCCTGCACCATTGGAATTCCTGTCCCAGATTCCAAAACATCCTCTTTATGATCATCGTATTGGCAATAGCAGATCAAGCAGTAAAGGGGCAGAGGCAAGGGCGTCTTCGAGAAGTCGCGGGACATCTCATGAGCGACCGCGTGTCTCTCCTCGAGAACGACCAGCCGTATCCGCAGCACCAGCTGGACTAGCAGGCTATACAAGCTCTCCACCTCCGCGGCATCCACCCATACTACCGGAGCTTCAACATTTGGTGGCGATTCCGCCGCCGCCTCCTCCTCCTCCACCAAAACCAGTCTTGTCGCTTGCCAGCCCTAATTTTTCGAGTCTACGTGGCTTCGAAGCGGACGCTGCCAATGTTCCTCTGCCGATGTCTGCGATCCCGACGTCCTTTTCAGAAGCACCAACTAGCGGTATACCTCTCTCGGCGGCGTCATTACCTACAGGCCACCGACGCGAACGATCTGGTTATGAGAGCAGCAACGGCGGTAATGGGTCCGGGTCAAACCAATTGTTTGGCAAGCTTCGCAATTTTGCGGGCCGTGTGAGAAGTCCATCCCGAGGTCGACGAGGTGATGATAACCAGGCCATGAGTCCGAGGTTGGATACTGAACAAATTGCTCCGTATGAGAGTATCCCTTCAGCAATGACGAGTAGTGCGGGCTGAGACCATTGTCTGAAAAAAGAAGGGTCATAATGTGGAATGTGCCGAGATGAAAGAAAGGATGATGGGACGCCTGCAGGCGTAACTGCGAGTATGAGCGTTATGGAACCATTCATTGGCCTTTGAGTGTTGTGGATCTGCAAAGGCCCAAAAAAGGGACGGGCAAAGGGAAGATTGCTCTACTGCTCGCGAGAGCAATTGGGATGTATCAGTTCGATTCTTCACGATCCTTAGCAGAGCTTCAATAGTCCTTTGCACGGCGAGGTAATGACTGACGACGGACGGCGGTGCATCAAGGTCCACAAGTAAGACCAGTCGAGTAGATTTTGGGTTTGACCAGGGTCAGGCGAGCTCACCCCCACATTCTGCCCTTGGAGTTTCCCGGACTGGAAAGCGCGTCTGTACAGTACAGTATCATATCGGCTACATCAGCGGACTTCCCCGGCCCCCATGAATCAGAATGTATTCGGGCGATAAGGAAGAGCATGTTCCAGCTGGCGCATAGTTCATTGATGAGGCTTCAACGATGCACGATGATAGTGAAGCTACGTCCAACACCACAAGAGATCTATCCGTGAGTGCACCAAGGAGCCGACGCTGGTTCCTCAGCTTCATTACGCGCCATCACCAGAAAGATGACCCTAGAGTCCTCAGTAGACGTTCTGGTCATCGGTGCAGGCCCCGTTGGACTACTGATTGCATACCAGGTCCTCAGGGCCGGATGTTCAGTGCACATCATCGACAAGGACGACAAATATCAGAGTGCGCAATATGGGCGTGCCAATGCCATTTACGCGCGCTCCGCCGAACTGCTCGATCAATTGGGCCTTGCGGATGATATTGTACAGCAGTCCCACTTTGTTCGCGAGAGCTATACTTACAACGACAAAGGCGAGCGCGTGATACCGGGCAGAGTGTGGAATTTTGTGGAAAATGTCGCGGATACAAAGTGTGCACTCCGATCCGTCGAAAATGCTAGGGTAAGTGCTGAGGAGGATTTGGCGCTGACGGGTTTGGGGATCTAGATTCGACTTTGGTCTCATGCTGCGACAGCGATATATCGAGGAATGCATTCGGGACAGCTTTGCTGCGTTGGGAGGCAAGATACACGATTTAACGGAATGTGTCCGACTCGAGTACACCGTTGATCCGGCAGATGGTGTGATGGCCACAGTGAAAGACCTACGTACGCGGACAGAGTACACCATTAGGAGGTATGGAACTTGAAATGTCGGGCAGCGGTGATGCTGACGGGAACCAAAGCAAGTATCTCGTTGGCGCCGATGGCGGTCAAAGCTTCGTTCGCAGGTATCTCAACGTTCCATTCGAAGGGGAAAGAACGGAAGACCAGTGGATTCGAATCGATGGCAAGGTCAAAAGTAACATTCCCACGCCAAGGGCGTATGCTTCTATCGAGAGCACCAAACATGGAAATGTTCTATGGGCGCCATTGGACCGAGGCGTCACTCGCATAGGTTATGTTTATACGAGTGAACTACGGTCCCGATACGGAGCCAAAGTTACCAAGGAACTCGCCGTGAGAGAGGCAATTGAGGCTGTCAAGCCGTTTGACCTTGAGTTTGAGAGGGTTGATTGGTGGACATTGTGAGTAAATCCGGGATACTCACACGGTCTCTTTGACTGACGGCGTCAGATACATCATTGGGCAGAGGGTTGCCGCTACATATCAGCCGCACTCTGGGATAGTACTTGTTGGCGATGCCTGTCATACGCACTCTTCGGGAGCGGCGCAGGGATTGAATACTGGAGTCGCCGATGCTTGCAACTTGGGTTGGAAGCTCATTCTGGTTCTGAAAGGCTTCGCCAAAGACGATCTCCTTGCAACATACAGCACAGAACGTCGAGCAGCGGCACAACGCGTAATTGAATTTGATCGGAAGATTTCGACGCTGATGGCCAACAAGTGGCCCGAGGGTATGGAACGTCCTGCTGATAAACATATCAATCAGGTTTTGGCGGACCTCTTCGATGACGCAAAGGGTTATAACACCGGACTGGGGATCTCGTATGAAGAGAACCTCATCAACGTTCAGAGTCCAATCGGTAACGCCTGCTCTTCGGTCGGACCAGGTGCACGTGTTCCCGACCTGGATCTCCTGAAGCCAGGTACTTTGGAGGTTATCAGGCTGCATGCGGCCACGCCCAATCGGGCTGTGATATATATATTGGCATTCGTCGGGGATCCACGAATCACACTACCTTCGATTTCTCCATCTTCGGCGGCAGTCGACAACTTGACACAGAAGTTCGCCCGAGGGTTGGTACAGCCAATGACTGTGGTGGCTTTGGCGAACAACCGAATCGGTGTTGAAGAGGCATTGGGATGCCTTCCAAGTGGAAGAGTATATTATGATAGACGTTCAGAAGCGCATCGTCGCTTCGAGGTGGATTTAAGGTATGGCGCAGTTTTGGTGCTGCGGCCTGACGGATATGTGGGCTTCACGGCGAAGATGGGCGCTGACGGTGTAGATGCTGTGGAAGCATACCTGAAAGGATTCTTGATCGAGGATACTCAGGATGGCAAGAAGTCCGTATCATAATCATATTGCTGACTCGAGACTGGCGAGGTTGGCACGCGACGCGACGCGTTAGTAACGTCTTCGGAAGTGGCGGAAAGCTTCGTTTTCTGTTCTCGTTCACTTTTCCGTTTTGGGCATGATGATGACGGTCGCATGATGCCATAAGATCCCAGATTGCTTACATCGACAAGGAGTAAAAGTATGACTGTGGTATGCTCAGCAAAGAGGAAGAGATCAATGATTTGACCGTCTCCGTTGGCGGCTATTTTCTCCAAATCAAACGGATAATATACAGACTTTTTTCTTTACCTTCCGTCTGGTCACGTCGCTCCTGCAATTCTTCAGGGTGTTAATACTGTCTACACTTGATGCGCGCACTGCGACTTATCGACAGAGTCTCGAATGAACGACTCCCACATACTTGTATTTATTTTCCCCCTTCTACCCTGACCAGAGGTTGATACCGGATCATATCTCCTTATCTCAACCCCTCCCGCAGCCCACGGCTTCAGCGAACCGTGCAACTGTCAGCGAATCCACGTGCTGCCGTCAACTTCCGCCCACTGCATCCACGTCGACACCAGCCTCGTTATATTCATGAGCAGATCATACAAACCGAGACCACGTTGACTATTACCTCAGTGATCGACCCATACGAACATCTCCTTGCTTGAAGCCGGCCTCAATCTTCTAGCCTTTCCTTGTACAATATGGCGAGCGACTTCCACCACCACCATCCCTCCCTCGAGCCCTTCCCTCTCTTCATCGATTCCGCCCCTCCTAACTCGGAAAACTACTTCTCATCACCCATGGCCATGGCTGCCGTCCAGCTTCTCGCCTCCTCCACCTCCACTTCGCCTCATGCCGGCAAGCCCCGAACCTTGGTGCCAACCATGCCAGCCAAAGTGTCCAGGTACCTGAGACTGCGCTATTTTCAATATGAGGTTACCTTTGGGGTTTATATGATGACCCCGGTTGAGAAGTGCGTCTTCAACCTCGTTATTCTTGGCACCTTGATCACCCTGCTGTTCGCCCTCTTCTTTGGCTTCGAGCCATTTGTCACCTATGCCGTCTGCAGGTTGATCTACTATATCACGGGCTCGCTTTCAAACACGGGCGGACGGTGTTCGTAGTGACATGGGTGGACAACTGTCAGCTGTCGTCTGAGGATGGAAGAGGTGGGAACATGACAGGCACCACACGCTTCGGATGGTTCGGAAACATACATGCAATGTCCCTCACTCTCGGAGAGTGCTTGTGGGAGGAGTGATGGCAGCCCTGGAAGCGTTTCCATAGACATGACGGGCCCATCTTCCTGGAAAGAGGTCGCTGGAATTGGTACTCCTTGGAATGGCATACATCGGCATTACCAGGGTGCTGGCCATTCACGACCAAAGCGACACTTTGTTGCTGGCTGCATCATCCACGATCCTGGCTTATGCACCAGTGACCTGTTACTCTAACCTGACGAACTTACGACTTCATGCTGCAAGGCACTTTCCGGCGTCGTGCATCTTACCGGGATAATGGTGGTACATGGCCCCGAGGTCTGGGTTTGGGGTCCTAGCCACTCTCTGTTGGTACGGCGTTGAGACCATTTATTGTATGTCGTGATGATGCCCGGTCGAGCCTTACATGAACCTGGCTTTATGAGTTATGATAGCAAATGAGCACTTTCCAAGTCGGAACATATGTAACAATCGACGAAGGACCTCTTTGTTTCGTTGCATACGTGTGTTGTAGGTGTTGCCATCCCCAGGGCGAGTTTCTGTACAACCGAACCTGTCGTGTGTGTTCTTTTCGAACCATTGAACCATCCTGGTCAGATTATACTTTCAGATGGAAATCGGACCATGATCGAGGCTTGTGCCTCGGTCGGACCAATCCAAGGGGCCGGTAAGTGGCTATTTTCTGATACAAACCGGGGTCGATCCCCGATGCAGGAGGCCGGAGAGACTCCCCAGTGACCACTTAAAGAATGCGTTTGGGGGAGCCTTGCCTTGTTCCTGCATAGGTGGATGCTTTTGAGACACGCCTAATGTCCGCCTGAGATGATCCCAACTAAGCCACCACTTTGACGCAGCCGCAAACGCACACGCCTCAATTCATCAGCTCTTCTCTTGCTGAGCACCGTGGACGCGTCCGCAGTCTAGACTGGTTGGACAACCAACAACACACACTCTCTCAGAATAAGCCACTCACTTGTCAGGACAATTCGAGCAATCCTGGAGATCAAACACAACTCCCTTTTGCAAAATCTGTTTACCATCGTACTCCTGGCAGCTGTCAATTCCCGGAGACGTCAAGTTTCCAAGTCGCCGGTTTTTTGTCATCCTCCTTACTCCTTCGCCTCGTTCCGCCGTAATCGTTAGGGATGATGGTCCTTCGAGGCTAACAAAGGGAACTTCACTGCTACTTTTCACTCATTATACAGTGTATCGCGCAGCGTTCTTTCTTCCATAAGCCGCAACGACCTGCCGTTGGCCACTTCCACTCGTTTTGTCCTCTCCCTCCATCGCAGTCATGGCCGCGAACGACTACTACAACGAACCCTACATGGCGCAAGCCTCGCAACCATATTCGAGACCACAATATAACGAAAGACCACCACCACATATTGCCTTTTCGTATAACCCTGTTGCCAGTTCTTCCAGCCTTGATCAGTCACGTCCATCGAACCTCTACCCTCCTCAGCAGAAACCCGACCGCAAATATTACGAATCCAACGACCCTTCACGTCAGCAATCGCCATCACCGTCACGATATTCTGAATCAATACCTCTGAAACAACAGTCCAAGACTAATACCCATCCAGAGGACTGGAGAAATCAGCAGACACAATATCCTCCTTCCCCGGAGTCGCAAATCCAGCCTCAGTTAGTACCGAGCTCAACCCGGAAAAGGAATGGATGGTTCTCTGGCAAAATACCCTGGGTGGTCTATATAGTCAGCCTGGTTCAGATAACGGTGTTTATCGTTGAAATAATCAAGAATTGTGAGTATCCTGTAATTGTTACACGATGATGACAATGCTGACGTTGGTCACACAGCAATAATTACAGGTTCTCCTATCATGATACACCCTCAGTTTAACCCCATGATCGGTCCTTCGACGTACGTTCAGATCAACATGGGTGCGCGATTCGTGCCATGTATGCGCACCACGCCTGGTGTCCAAGACAGTTCTACCCCAGTGTATTGGCCTTGTCCGAACACGACCACATCCGACGCGGACTCTTCGAGTAATCATTGCGATTTGAGCGCGCTCTGTGGGTTTTCAGGACTCAACGACGAAAGCCCGAATCAATGGTTTCGGTTCATAGTCCCTATGTTTCTGCACGCAGGTCTCATTCACATCGCATTTAACCTGCTTTTGCAACTTACTATGGGCCGAGACATGGAGAAGGCCATAGGCAGCATTCGATTCGCCATTGTCTATTTCAGTTCAGGGATTTTCGGTTTCGTCCTGGGCGGCAACTTTGCGGCCACAGCAATCGCATCGACAGGATGCTCAGGCTGCCTGTTTGGAATTTTGGCGCTGGTTCTCTTGGATTTGATTTATGCTTGGAACGAGCGGCCCAGTCCCGTCAAGGACCTGATGTGGATTCTGGTCGACATTATAATTTCGTTCGTGCTGGGTCTCTTGCCGGGTCTGGACAATTTCTCGCATATCGGCGGGTTCCTGATGGGCCTGGCGATGGGATTGTGTCTGCTTCATTCTCCTAGTATCCTGCGACAACGATCTTCTGGCGACAACCCAAATCCGGAAGGCAGGTACCGCAATGTCGGGTCGGAACCGGACATTACGAATCCCAAGCGTCCTATGCTGGAAACCACGCCGTCTACGCTGGCAGCCACGGCGAAACCGGCCGATATGACTGCTTTTGCGAAAGAGCCTGTGGGATTCTTCAAGGGGCGAAAGCCTCTCTGGTGGGCGTGGTGGTTATTGCGGGCTGGCGCGTTGATCGGGGGGATTGTGGTTTTTGTGGTGCTGTTGAACAACTTCTACAAGTATCGCGATACTTGCTCTTGGTGCAAGTACCTCAGTTGCTTGCCGATTAATAATTGGTGCAGCATTGGAAATCTGCAGTTGAGTAATACGACGACCAGTAAACGGGGGTTGGACTTGGTGAGAGAGGGAACGCTCTTCGCTGTCAGGGATTGGTCGTGATATGGGGGAGAAGAAGATTCGGTATACTCTACTATATTGACGGCCCTTCAGTGGGTCTTTTTGGATAGGAATATCTTGAACATGATGTGATGAACTATAAGTAATTGTAACCATGTCTGATTAAGCGGTGCATATGAAAGAAGGGCTGCATAGCGACAGCCCATGATTTATTCAACTATGAAATGAGCCTCCGTGGGCTCCATGTTATTCACCTTGAGAATATCTTGAGGACAGGCGCTCATGACGGCCACACAGTCGACCAGTGCCTTGAACGTGACACTCCCGCCTTTGTCGCAAACAGGACTTTCGAACTGCAGCTCCGCGCCCGCACTAACATTGTTGGCAGCCCGCCCTTTGCCTTCAGGCAGGGGTACAACGGGGATGTTCATGAACAGATTCAGGGGATCCGGCGCGGTCATATGCTCGGGCAGAGCGTAGGGAGTGTCGCGCTGGACCGCGATGTGCAGGTTTTCGGTGCAGCTGCCGTGGTTTGGTTCCTCGGGACAGCCGAGTTGGTGGTATCGCGCCTTGTCGCATGCTGCCATCAGGGTGTCGTGCACGCCGGGCGTGGTGTCGTGCGTGAGACTCAGAATTGGGGAGCGGTGGTTGGTGACGAGTGTGTCGCCCGGGAGTGGGGAGAGATGGACTGTTGATGCGCGTGTGTGGCACATTGACAGCCAGGTTGGGAGGGTCTTTGACCCTTCGGAGGGGAGGGTGAAGGCCCAGAAGTCGATGACTTGGGTGCCGTGGGTGTTGATCACCGTGATGGATTGGCCTGCCTTCACAGGGACGGCAGCGGAGGAGCGCGCTGGGATGGTGTGCTTGATTCCTGGGGCGTAGGGAGACATTTCTGGGGTTCGGATGTGAAGATCAGGGGCAAACAGACTGGAGTTGAGATGGAATTAAAGATGAAGATGAGAATTGAGGGATGCTCTGGTGTAAGTATTTCAGTCTGTGGACATTACCTTGATAGATGGTATCAGAACGTAAGTCGATGGTCGTTCATCTCCGTGGGTAAGGCTGAATGAAGGTGTAGTTCCACGATGCAACTATTCTGGATCGGTACATCGGCTTTCTTGGCCTTTTTCATTAATGCGTACGGCTTCTCGATGGGATGTATGTATAACATATGGAGAATACCGTGTACGCAATACTGGAGGCAGAAGTCACAGGAGGTCATGTCCTATATATCGATGCCAAGACTGGCGACGTCATTTCAATGTGTCTGGTTCTTTTGCTGGTCTTACTTTGACAATCTTTAGTTGCGCTTTCCTTTCCACGATCTTGCCCTAAATCTACAATTATCTACGCTGTTTCCCTTCCGACTTATTCGCTACAATGTGTCTCACGGACGCAGTTTCAATCTCATCCAGGTGCCATTGCTTTTGACGCCGGATCTGACCACCTATTGTCAGCTCCTCCGAAATGTGTAGAACAAATTCCACGCTACGCTTCCTCTAGCCGGGGGCCTGGCGCTATTGGTCCAATGACACGCTGCGGCTCGGGGCGTGGAGTTTGACCTCCTGATCAGCGATCAGGCTGTCAGCCTGCCAGCCCCCAAATTCTCCTGAAAGGCATCCGAAACCACTATGCGACGAAGGCCTAAGGATTTCCTCCTTCATCAGCTTGTCGCCGCCTGCAGCTTGCTGTCGACGGCTTCGATATCATGATCCGCGTTGCTAAACTCATCAACCCCGGCCCAACATGAGCAATTGGTTTAGCTCAAATCGCGAGGAACCTGCCTCTGCGCCGGCACGCGTCAACACTGCACAAACATGGCCTCAGACTCCCATGAGTCCTACTACAACTGCAAGGCCACGAGATCCAAATGCTCCAGATTATCGCTATCAAGTCAACCAAAAATGTATTTACGAGCGTCGATTACCTGGCGGGTCATACATAACTGCCCACGTCCAGCGTCTTCAATCTGGTTATTACGATAGTCCGGTCATCCACGAGGATCTCATCGATAATGTCCGCTTCGTAGCGATCAACTTTGTGTTCCATCCAAGCAGCAGCACTTTCCGTATCAAGTCGGCAGAGATCAATATCGCCCTTCACCATACTCGGGAGGACAACATGAACCCGCTTCAGGTTGTGACTGGCCCCCCACGAAATGTGAGCCACGATCACGGCACACAGACCAACGCTATGTCAGACTCACTTATTCAAAACACGAATCGTAAAGCTCCCAAACCGTCACGGCCAAAGTTCCTACGCCATGCACCTCATCTCCTTTACGGATCCATCTCGCCCGAGACCCTGGACTGGAATTTCAATCTCGCTGGCTCTCTAGGGGTATCACAAGCTCCCGTAAGCGCAAGTCTAAAGCCTTCGTACGGTGTCAAGAGCAGCTACAAGATCTACGATATGATGAAAATTCAAGGTTCAGTTCGCACACTTCGATCGTGGTATGGTCGTGATTACGATATCGAGGATGGTGAGATGGTCTGGACTCTCGAAGAGAACAAGCTTCAGAAATCAGGTTTGCCCAGGGAATTCACGTTCGTCATGTTGATCACCAAAGGCAGTGGTAGCATCGAGCAGTGGGGAGACGTCAAGCTGGAACTCGATATAAAGCCTAAGGTTGCCGGAAGATTTGGGGCTAGCTATCCCGACGTGATCACCAATTTACATCAATATCGACCTTTCAAGTTCGGACTGTTGGACCTTGACCAAGAGATTGGCCAAGTGTTTGAACCTCAACCCAGAGGGAAAGGCTTCAATTTCGCCAACATCGCCACTTCATTTGACGATTTTGTTTACTTGCCTGGAACGACGTATTCAACATCTGACAGTGGTCTGGCCCAGGCTGCGGGTGCCGCTCCTCAACAGCAAGGAACTCAACAACAGTCTCTGGCAAAGGCGCCAACTCAGCAGCAGAGTAGTCAGAAAGGCCAATCGGCTCTGCCGTCCGGCGATACGACGCTGAACCTACGTGTCTTCCTTGAAAGCGCTAGAGGTACTCCTATTCCATTTCCAACCCAGGCACTGCCGTACTTCAACCTCAAGCCACCTTCTCGAAATCCGTCCCCACTGCCTGCTTCCGTTGGCGGCTCGGCCAAATCGAATCGCCGAACGATAACGATATCATCGAGGAACTCGGTACGCAAACAGCCCTCTCGATCAGGGCATTCCAAGGAGTACACTTCCACACCAGCTGACACGAATTCACAGCCACAATCGTTGCAGGATCAAGGCACGCAAAGACAGAGTGCCGTTACGCCCTCAAACCGACCGTTCTCCTATCAGGAGGACGATCGCAATCATATCTATGACAGACCGACAAACGGTAACCCGCAACATCAAGAAAATCAACAACCTGAGCCCGTTGGCAACTCAACTTCCAGGTATTCAACGCCATTGCAGCAAGGCGTCCAGTACGCCGGAACAACGAGGCAGTCTCAGCAGGACTACTGGCCGACAGATACTCAGGCTAATAATTATTCGGGTACTGATCCCAATCAACTTTCCAGTCTGGGCGCTATTGCTACCGCAGTATCCCCGTAATCACGGAAGTCGACCGGCGACCCAGTGGATTCTGACCAAACCACTCCCTCATGACTTACTCTCTTCAGATGTGTCACTTTACCTTTTTCGGTCAACGCACTCACACCTGCCGGTCGATCAAGGAGGGTTTGCGTATCGCGCTGCGCTGCGGACATCACCAGTTGCCTTGGGCTGTGTTCCCATCGTTAGGCATGTCAAGCTGAACATATATCCGAGAAGATTGTCAGGACAGGATATACATATGCAGCTCCCTCTCCAGAAGGTTACACAGACCTAAATCTACTGAAGTTGGTAGTGCGCTGGAAGACTGAGCCTAAGCAAAATGGGAACAGCAGTGGATCATCAGGCCTGGCTGCATCCCCAGCTACACAAACCAATGAGATGTCTCACGGAAGCACTAATCGAGGCCTGTCGAAACTGCTCGGTGGACATAAGCCGATCTTTAGCCTCAACAACGGCAATGATATCTCTGGCCTGTTCATCTTACCTACGATAACACTGGGCGGATTCTCGGTCCGCTTCAAGATTTGGCTTGGCAAGACTTGATTCAAGATGTCGCCCACCTCACGTTCACGAGTCACTTGCCAGAGATAGACATCATCAACAGTGAAAGTTCCCGTGGCCACTTTACAGCTAACTTTGCAGAGCTTTCTGGATTTCACTCGCAAGCTGATCTACGTCAAAAGGTCCCACAGGAGGACGACCAGCCCAATCCACGATTCGCGTGACCGTTGCTATCACGGCTTTCACACATCCAACAGAATTGCCCAGGCCCATGGTCGCTTTGAGATGACTCTTAGTCTGGCGAGTGGCTCCCAACGCCATGATAGCCGTCGCTACGATTAAGTGTGATTCTTGTGGCTGAAAGACTTCTTCATTGGCTTTTGCGATGAGATATCCCCAGGTCACAACGGTCGAGGTTGTAACTATGGCAGATTGTCAGTGTATCTAATCACGCTGAATAGGGTACCAAAGTTAACTTACATAGATCTGTGAAATACTTATCCATAAGCGTAAAGATGTCCGAGTTGCCCACTCCGCGATAAATCCTTGCTCTAAGTTCCGTCCCTTTTCGTACATCTTCCTCTGTGATGGTGGGTTTTCTTAGGACTTTGGTCGAAGCGTACGACGGGCCTTTTCGTTGCACGACCCCGATCATGCCATAGCATGCTGGTATGCAGGTAGGCATACCGAGATACGGGAAGAGGATGGTAATCGCCTCGCGAAGACGTAGAAAGATGGTTTCGGATTCCTGGGGAGTTGCGCTTACTGTTAGGTCGTCGAAGAATCGTCCAACAACGTCAGCACGGCCAACTGCACAGCACGCTGCCACCTTGAGTATGTTAGATCTTTGATATATATTGGCCAGCGACATCGAAAGCGGTAAAGCATTAACATACGATGATCGTGGAGGACACATCCATCAGTTCAGCTTGAGACGAGACCAGCGCAGAATGCACTTCCATGAAGAGTTCACTGCTGTACGGCTGCGAACCCGACTTGACGTTGGTGGAAACATATTTCTTGTCCCATTGCGACATGAAGTCATCCTTGTCCCAGTCCGCCATTATTACTCGCCAGTGCTGTTCAATTGAATTTGGTCCTTGATGCAGTATGAAGGATTGGAGGTTTCAGGTATGGTGCGGGCAGTGGCAGTGAAACTAGATCAGTTAAGACCACTTCCGTACAAGTTTAAGTGAACTCGTTTGGCTTGTGTCGAGCAAGACCTTCTAAAGGTCAAAATCTCAATAACAGTGGCACAGTATCAAACCTTAGAGCAAAGTTCACACTGAACGCCCAGCCACGAACACTTTCGTTGTGGGACCGAGGTGGTTGTGGCCGTGGTGGGGCACCGACTTCGAGGCCGGTTTCCAGAGGAGGTTCGCTTCATCGGACAGGTGTAGCTCCGTACTATAGTCGACTAGACCAATACTTCAAGGTACTCAGGCTGTCCAGCAGACGTGCCGAGCTAAGCATAATCTTTCTTGCCATAACGCCGTCGCGCTGTTAGACCTTACCAGAGAGGAAAACTAGGATCGCAAGATTTGAAAATTGCTGTTCTTGTCCCAAGCCCAGTACTTGCACACCTGTGTCTCCGTTGGCTACAGTAGGTGCACGAACCACGGGGGTGAGGGGCAGTCCGGGCAGCCTTGATAGTCCGGCAAAATCTGGTCTGGCGTGGCGTAGTGAGTCTGAGATAGACAAGGACGCAGGATTTTTAGATTCCACGTTCAAAACCACATCCACTAGAGCTGGGCGAATCGACGAAGTATACCGCGTCGCTATCGAGCGTACGCGTATTGATAAGCTAGTTGCTTCTTCAGGTAAGCATACTCTACAGCGATGACTCTAAACCTTTCGGCTCATAGACAACTTTATTGACGCAACTCCCCAGCTGCTCAATTCTGACTTCGACAAGGTCACCCTCTTGTAACCATGGCTTCGGGTCCGGCATTCCCAATACCACACCGTCCGGAGTGCCCGTCATTATTATAGTGCCTTTCTGCAAAGTCGACCCTTGGCTCAAAAAATTGATTATGGCAGCAACGCCGAATAGCAAGTCACTCGTGTTCGAGTCCTGGCGTACTTCCCCGTTAACCAGGGTCTGGAGCTTCAAGTTATCTGCCGACCCTACGACAGATGGTGATACTAGCATTGGTCCGATAGGCGCAAACGTATCGAAGGATTTCGCGAAAGACCATTGTGGAACTCCTCCTGCATAGGCCGGGTCGCGCTGCCATGTCCTTGCTGAGACGTCGTTGGAAGACGCAAAGCCAGCAATATGTGATATCGCATCCTCCTTCGAGATGTTCTTTCCACTTCTCCCGATTACGACAGCCTACTCAATGTCAGACACTTCTTCTGAGTGACGTACACTCCACCTACAAGTTCGCCTTCATAATCGAGATTTTTCCCTTGCGCAATAGCCGGAACCCGAATATTGTCGTCGAACGCTGCTATGGCCGGGGCCGGTTTCATGAATAGAGATGGGTATGGCGGAGGTTTTCGCCCGCTCTCGGTGACTGGACCAACTGTCAGCTCGCATCTCGTATGTGAGGGGTATAGACCTCTTGCTGAAAAAACCTACTGTGTTTGACATAGTTCAGGCCAATGCATTTGAAAACGGCTACATCTTCCTGTTCAAGCACGCCAAGCAGACGCTTGACCTTCAACCTTTTACCAGTGTTGCTGAGAGCGAAAGCATCGTTCCCAGCTAATTCAATGGCGTATAACTCACCACGATTCAACAGCGCAACGAGGTCTTCTGCATTGTCAATGCAAGGATCTCCAAATGCTGTCCGGCCAGCATCGTCTGCAAATCTGATAAGTCGCGACCAAGCCATGCTCACGTTCAATCTTGCTGTTCAAGTCTAAATGCTGGCTGCGTCCGACATCACTTTTTTGTTCCATCGATCTTGACGGCAACCCCCTGTTTCCCGCATTATGATCACATGCTCTCAATTGGACACACCCCACATGGGTTCTCAATGCCCCATGTACCACAGTAATCGTGCGACATGGGGATAATTTCGGTCAGAGCATTAGCATCAATCCCTTAAAATTTGGAAATTCGCGGGGACATTCTGCGTCAAACGAGGTTCGGAAACGCCATCATGTCCGTGATTTCCCTGTCCACCAGCACTCAACCTTGCGACCCTCATCCAGTCACCGTCTACCCAACCATGGCCGGTTGATTGAACAGGACGTTCTAGCTTAGACACGCCTGGAAACAGCTGCTGGATGCGACGACATGGCAATAAGGTATGATGGTACTATTGTCAATGCTCCAAGGGACCTCACAATAGAAAGGACTGGGCCGTCACGATGCTGTTCGATATGATGTCCACTTGGTCCTTGCCAGTGCTTTGTTTAATCGCACTAGGTGCTCATTTTCTCAACAATAGATACGGTTATGGGATATCCTCGATTCCTGGCCCAATCTTGGCTTCGTTCACAGAAGTTTGGCGCCTCTTCTCTGTCTAGGGTCATCGTCCGCACACCAGTTTGCACAAGAAATACGGCGGACTGATAAAGCTGAAGCCAAGATTAGTCTCCGTCTCGGATCCAGAAGCTATAATGACTTTCAATGGCCTCAACTTTGGCTATGTCAAGGTTAGCCGAGTGTACTTCTCCTCATCGACGCTGCTGACGCGTTGGTTTAGTCAGATTTCTCCCCTGTCCAGCAAAAGGCAGTTGCGAGAGATGGATCGCTTCTGCATGGCCGCTTCAACCTTACCGACGAAAAACATCACTCTAAACCCCTCCGTGCGGTGAACGATACTTTTTCGATGACCACTCTCGTACAGTTTGAGCCGTTGGTCGAGTCTTCCACAATTGAATATTCAAGGAAGCTCTCCCGACGCTGTGCGGGTCAAGAGGCAGGCATCTGCGACTTTGGTCAATGGCTTCAATTCTACGCATTTCATGTCATAGGAGAGCTAGCGTTCTCGAAGAGATTAGGTTTCGTCGACCATTGCGTTGACGTGGACAACATCATTGGTAACATAGAGAGCTTATTAGGCTACTTTGCAGTGGTGAGTTCGCTGCTAGACGTAGTGTTTGCAAGACTAATACAGAGCATGTAGATTTGCCAGATGCCTTTCTTCGACAAGCTGTCAGAGAAGAACCCTCTCGGCAGGTGGCTCAGCAGAACAGGCTTGATCAATGTCACGTCGCCGGTCACCAAATTCACCAGGAATCGAATGGAGGCTCGCCTGAAGGATGACAGTGAACAGGCACAGAACACCAAAAAGGGACAGTCAACAAGGCGCGATCTCTTGTTCCGCTTCATGGAAGCAAATGAAAAAGACCTTGTCTTCATAAACGCAGGGCGTGTGCTTTCCTTGGCGACTGCTGATGTCTCCGCGGGATCCGATACCACTGCCATTTCGCTCAGATCTATCTTCTATCTGCTGAACAATCCCGGCACACTACAAAGTCTGAAATGTGAACTGGACGAATAGCTGGCCATCCTAGTCGAACAGACAAGCTCGTTTGTTGGATGGAGGGCAGGAGCATCCCTATTTCGGTGCCGTGATCAAAAAAAACTCTGCGAATCCATCCTGCTGTTGGGCTACCACTGGGACGGGTTGTTACACAAAGTGGCTTGAGTATTGGCGAAGATATTATCCCCCCAACTGCCATAGTCGGATGCTCTGCTTGGACGATCCACCAGAACACAAGGATCTTTGGTGAAGAAGGTCAAAGATTCCGTCCAGAGCGTTAGGAGATGAGCAACGGGCTCCGAAGATGAATCAATTTCTTTTCTCTTTTAGTGGAGGTGCTCGTACTTGCATCGGCAAAGTCATCGATTACCTCGAAGTTTAGAAGCTGGTGCCTGCGGTTCTCGGGACGTTTAATGAGGACACCACCTTGATCAATTGAGAGTGCATACTGCATCGGAGAACCAACCAGCGCAGTCCTTTCAAGATCTAGAAGGCTACTTTTACTGGCCTGTGCAGATCGAATGCGCACCATCCAAGAACAAAGTTACCACGATTCGTCCGCTAAATGCCGCGGCACTTTTTATGCACAGTGTTTGGGACCGTACCACCTCACGCTTCAATTGGTAGAATCCTGTCTCTAATCTTTGTCGTCATAGAGCTTCGCTATCATGGTACTGCTGTAAACAACCTTGCATGCGAAAATTGTTGCACACGCTCATTGGATTCAACCCGGTGCATCTGCGGTTCTGAGGACGAGTGGTGGACATTGCATTATTGTTGCCCTGTATCCCCACTCCCGGCCCCCGGACTATCGAAACCCCGCGCAAGGTAAGTCACCTGCTGTTCAGGTGCCAAGTCTGTCTCGCTAGGCGCAGCCGCATTCTTTCATTCGAGTGGTCATCACGTCGTCTTCAGATTCATTACTAATTGCGCGCACTCTACCACCATCTTTCTATACCGAGAACGAGCCCTCGATAACGCAAAAGAACGTGCTCTGGAGTAGAGACTGCGGTCAAATCATGCGCAGGCTGACATGTAGCATGGTGCATGTCTTGTCCCAAACCTCTCACTCTACCAGATTCCCATGGTCCGCGAAATCCTTACCATATCCCGCCGGAAACAGCTGGCACAACCAGTAAATCCTCAAGATCCCTCTCACGGACAATCTGTACGGCTCCGATGACTACTCAAGGTGTGCGCTCCCGGAGGAAAGGGATAGAGAAGCAATGTGCCTTTTGCGTCCGCATCTTCACCAAAGACGAGCATCTCAAGCGTCACGAAAGAACACGTATGTTTCCGCAGCATAGCGGGATGCCGCCCAACCATGAGGGTATGCATAGCGGTCAGGCTGACAGGATATTATAGATACTGGAGAAAGACCTTTCAAATGTCATAAGTGCGACAAGAGATATGGGCGAAGGTATGCTCTTCACCACTCTGCGTTCCCTTGGCCCCAATCTCCACATCTCTTGCCAGTCAAGCAATTGGGTGTAAACAGGCAAATCTTAACACGTATCGGTCTAGTGACGTTCTTGCTCGGCATTTACAAACACATCGTGCTGGCGTGCATGTGGTTGAGAAGTCCATCATGACTTCACCCCAGGGCAATACTCCAGACAGACATATGGTACCCTACGATCAAAGTGAACATAGCAACAGCCTTTGCGGAGGAAGACAACAAGTTCGAAGAGAGTTACCTGCTTCCTTCGATCAAGCGACTATGCACATCGACAACCATCTTCCATCAATACTCTTGGCGGGCGAGTTTTACCCTTCCCCAGACACTCATCAGCAAGAACTTGATCGAACATCTATGCTATCTCCTACCAACTACAGCAACGCGACTGCATTTGATCTAACATCACAACAAGAGAACCCCCCTGATTCGGCCGCCTTGCCGGTACTTCAGCCTGCAAATCAAATTCCTTGGACGAATGTACTGCACGATGGGTCCGATGGATACCCGCCACAAAAAGAGATCCCGACAGGTCTCCAGCCAAGCACGGTTCACATTGCTGTATCTCCTGTGGCCGATGAATCTTCCCACGTTCGAACTTCTGGGTCTCAACCTTCGTTTTCTCAACTTGTGCATGATCAAGAGACGATGGTGATGATGTCACAGGGGGTAATGAGTAGCCTCCACGAGGAATCCAGCGATAAGGGACCAGGGTCATCCTCTACGCGAGATGCTGCGCCCAAAACTCCTGTCGACTTACCCACCCAATCTCAATCAGTCCACGAGAATATATTCGACACAAATGGCTTCCTGCTCGAGACAAATTTCGATGCCTATGGTTTTCTCAGCCCTGGTGTTATGGACTTTCTAGATTTCACGACTCCACGACCACCAGCCTTACAGACCCCTCGCCCATCCGTCCGGCACACCCCTTCTGTTGATTGTGGGGGGGACGCCACCCCAGAGATACTCTTTTCTGTCAACCAGGTCCGGAGGATGCGTCAATTATGGCTCGGTCGAAGACCAACCTCCGTCGCTCAAACGGTTCACTCCCTGTGGCACAACGTCATACAGCATGGTGCGGACAATATTTTTTCAGCACCAGGGAGTGCCAGTAAAGATGTGGCGGAACCTGCCTCAAAAGGTCAGCGTATCTCCAAATGGGGCTTCAATGCCAAGTGCAGAGAACGGATGATCGACTTCTACAAGAAGCTTGATGAGAGTGCGATTCCTAGGAACGATCTCGATCTTACATCCAGCTCAACATCCGAAGCTCCTGATCCCGATCTGGGGATTGCAAATGCGTCATTACCTTCCTCCTCGGAAGACTTTCCAACCACGGAGGTTCTCGATGCGAGTCTTGATCTATTCTTTGAGCGCTCCTTCTTGCCTTTCATACACAAAGCCACGTTCGATGCTCGGACAGTACCAGAGTCCTTGTTGCTGGCCATGTGCCTCGTCGGAATTTCTTCGCTGTACCCAGAACGGTCTGGAACCTTCGTCTCTAAATGTCAAAAGGTAGTTACATGCACAGGCCGAGTCGGCAACTATCCTGAAGTGGTGGCTGATAGCCGTACAGAAGTTGTTACACTTCTATTGCGTGGACCTGGTGTCCAAGTCAGAAGGTCACTTTCCATTCTGGGAACTGTTGATCTCATTAACAACCGGCCTCCTAGTGGTTTACTTGTCTTTGGGTCAATTGGTAATCTCATATTTATACACCGCCGGACCGTTTGTCATGTGCTAATCAAGCCCGCCAGGAAGCAACTAATGAATCTCAGGCTTATAACCTTCGTATTCAATTGCTGCATGTGAGTATCTTCTTCATGGTGGCTCGGCTTTGCTGAAGTTTCGTGTTTATAGGTCGCAGAAAAGCACGGCTTCTTTGCGGCGTCCGCATGCGATGATTTGGCAACGGAACTGCGTGCAGCACCAGCGGACTCAGAGGGCTCATGGAAATGCTGGAGTCGAGTTGAAGCCGTCAAACGGTAATTTCTCCCCGCACACCTGAGGTGGATTGCTGACGAAAGATTGCAGGGTGATCACCTCTCTCCTGTCGATTGATATGGCATATGCCCGCTTGCTGGGTCGTGCTGGAGTGATTGACATACAAAGAGTCGAAGTCTATCTGGAATGTGACTCTCGTCTCTTCGATGCGCCGACCCCAAACAGGTTTCTCCAAGCCGGCAAGAGTGAGGCGCAGTTAATAATGCCACAGCTGCAGCTACAACTCTTCCACGCGGAATCTCCACCGCTCAGACTCTCTGCCCGCTCCATAGAAACCATACTCAGCGCGGCCTACCTACAACTTGCCGCGGTTCGCTACAAGCTCCCGGTGACACATCGGGGAACGGTCGATGCTCCTTTACTTGATATGAAGGACGGCAAAGTCAAGGACATTGTTCGAATTCTCCTATCATTGCCGTCAAAGTATGCGAGTTCCTTTCAACGACGGCACGAAGTAACCGCCTTTGCATGGAATAATGTCTGCATCTCTCTCACAGCAGATTTGGACCTTCTAGAGATAGCATCCGGTCGCGAAGGGCTTCTTGCTGCGCGGACTGCCATGAAAGCCGTCAGCGAGTGGTCACAGACAAGCAGAGCCCGAAGGGCAATATTGCATGCTGCTCAGATTTATGACATTTTGGCCTCGTCGCGACTGGGTGAATGGAACATTGCTAGACCAGATTTGCTGCTCTTTCAATCGGCCTTGGTGCTTAGTATGTACCTCTTCGCATCCAAGAGTGGAGGTAACGACCACGATAGCACATCGTTCGAATTGCTTCAAGACATTGACTGGACAGCCATCGGACATGAAGGTATCTGGGACCCCTCCGAAACAATGGAACCCAGTTTGGGCCTGCACTCGGGGAGTTTATCAGATTCGGCCCATGCAGCACGCGAATTTGTCCAACATGGTGGGCCTGTCTCCTTTTCTGGAGAGCTGCTGGGGGGTGGCGGCGCGACAGCGAGGAAAATACTCCTTAATCACGTGCATTTACTAGACGACATCGGCAAATATCCAGGATCTTATCACTCACGTTTACTAAGGACGATGGGTGATTTTGTGATTGAAGGCAACCGGTGATACCACGCCTCAGGAATACATCCTTTTTAAATAGCAGGTATGTCTGCTAGGACTAACGCAAAAGAATGAGCGTCTCACCAACTGGTGACCTGTATGTTTTTGGATCCGAATTAATCAATTCGATGTATCAACGAGTTACGTCCGTAGCTTGGCAATAGCATGTAAATAACCATCTTACCAGCTGGTTTAAGTGCATCGCAGAGGTGCGAGATTCCGAGTCAAAACAGCATTGAGTGGGTTGTGAAGTTTAGTGCTAAGCCTAAGGACCAATTTGCCGCATGTTTGACGGTCACAGCCAGTATAACCAGGCTGGCTTGCATAACGATGCCCACTTTCACCAGTAAGATAGCATCAAATGGCGTTCCGACTAGAGCCATTCTTGAAAGCATGCTTGTTTTGCCGGACAGAGCACGATATTCAGTTACTAGCAAAATCTCCCATATTTGTAGGACCAGCAACTTGCACGATCCATCAATATCATCAAGGTGCAAATGTTTGTGCAGTGTGCATCTCGCACGGGTGTCCCGGCTTGCTCCCACAAAGGGCCCACGTTTTTCTGTGGCGCTTGCCCAAGTACGGATATGTACTCGTAGTTGTGTGGGGAACTGTGGGGTGCTTCTAATCTCGCCCATCTTCGAGCAAAACGGTCACTGCTGCGGTGGGGTACACGACATAGGCCAGCAATGGAGATCATTGCCAACGGGTGTGAGCTCGGAAGCTCAAGGTTAAGATTGAGGCCTTTCTAGACCTTGAGACCGTTTGGTGGGCCAAAAGTCGTGCATTATTATTGTATATATAGTACCTGCCAAGCGCTGGCACACTGGCTTCGCAGAACTTGAGTCAGTCTTCGTAACGCTCAATCCGCTCTAACAATCGTCCTTGCGAATATTCTTCTGACCACATCATGGCGCCTACATCCCCCAAGGTTGCATTCGTTGCTGGCTGCAATGGCGTCACTGGTAATGCCATCGTTGAACACCTGATCCGCCAGCCCAAGGAGGAGTGGTGAGTTCTTTTGGTTGCTCGAAATCTCGTCGACTAAATGTTACGCAGGTCGCATATCATCATCTCATCTCGTTCGCCACTGAAGAACTTCTGGCAAGACTCACGGGTGGACTTCGTGGCCCTAGATTTTCTCGAACCAGTCGAGGCCCTCGTTGCGAAAATGGCACCCATGTGCGGGAGCGTCACACACGCATATTTCACATCTTACGTGCATACGGACGATTTCACAAAGCTTAGAGACTACAATGTGCCCTTGTTCAAGAACTTTTTGACCGCACTTGACACTGTGGCTGGCTCGTCACTACAGCGTGTCTGTCTACAAACTGGTGGAAAGGTATGAGATATTCCAGGGAACGATAAAGGCGACATCACTAACAGACCTACAGCACTATGGCGTTCACTTAGGTCCTGTACCTAACCCTTGCCGCGAAACCGACCCCAGATACAAAGACAATGGCCTAAATTTCTATTACCCCCAGGAAGACTTCATGTTCGAACTCTCGGAAAAAAGGAACTGGTCATGGAATGTTATAAGACCAAATGGCATTATCGGCTTCACACCAGGAAGTATGTAAAGCTTGCCTCCTCCTTCCCGCGGGACCGATACTAAGCAGTTTCGTTTCCAGAAAATGGTATGAGTGGAGCCATCACCCTTGCTCTCTACATGCTTGTTTGCAAAGAATTAGGCGAAGTGCCTAGATTTCCAGGAAACAAATATTTCTACAACTGCGTCGATGACAGTTCCTACGCTCCTAACATTGCAGACATGTCGGTTTGGGCAACTACTCACGAGCATACCAAGAATGAGGCCTTCAACAGTGTCAATGGTGACACTATTGTATGGCGGTACCACTTCCAGAACCTAGGGAAATACTTCGGGATAGATGTAAGGCTTGAGGCAAAGCTTCTCGAGTAATTACGATGGACTGACTGATCTAGATTCCTGAGCAAACGGAATTTTCGGCGGCCGGAGAAGGAACTCAGTTGGCACACTCGTTCAGGATGGAGGATTGGGCTAAAGACAAGAAGCCCGTATGGGAAAAGATATGTGAGAAATATGGTGGTGACAAGAACGCCTTTGACTGGGGATCTTGGTTCTTCTTCGACTGGACACTCGGAAAGGCTTGGCCAACACTGTCTTCGCTCACCAAGGCACGGAGTTTTGGCTGGACTCGTTATGACGACACGCTCGCGACCTGGATCGACACCTTCAAAGCTTTGGAAAACGGCGGCGTTCTTCCCAAAAACCGTGTCCTGCTCGCCGGTTCTCAGTTGGGAAAGTCGCTGCAGAATGGGTCAACAAGCAATGGTGTGGCTTAGAAGACCATCCTCCACGCGCGCAGCTTAAATGCAGAAGGTCTTTAGCTGAGATTGGACCATTGCCGCCATGGTGTTTGGAGGGTCTGACAGCATTTGGGTTTGCATTTGACCTAACAAACAATTGGACTAATCTCATCTAATCGATTCGCTACAACTACCCTTTAGCTACATTGAGTTGATGCTCATGCCTCAAATTGCTGCTTTGATCTCTCCAGCACGTTCTGATGCACGTTGAATCAATCTTCTGTCACATTGAGAGAAGTGAGGGTGTGGACGGACCCTATGAATTCAATTACAGTGTCGGGATGCTTCGTGTTTCATCCTGTCAACAATAGCTAACCTAGGCAAATCGCATTACCTCCTTACGGCGGGCTTGGAGAGAGCACGGGCGCAACCCCATAAATTGGTTCCCGAAAACTTATAGTACCACTTACGTGAGTCCACAAGTACGTGGTCTAGTCAGCAGCATCGAAAAAGGTGGGGACACCATACGATTCGTCAAGAAGGTGTCTTTGCTCCTTCTCTTATTATCTGGTACACTCGAAACCTAAATGGTGGGGGCGATGATATTGCACCACCACAGCCAATTGCTCGCCCGTCCAAAGGAATCAAAGTGCATGTGTGATGGCCTGTGACGTGGTGGCAAAGGCAACATAAATTAGATCGTCCTAGATTTGGCTCATCGTGGCTACAGTCCACAAGTGTCACGACATGGCTCGATGCATTGGTCGTGCAAGGTTTTACCATGGTGCCAGTTCGCTTGTACGAACGCAACAATTCATCCCCAGCCTACTCCACGTGGAGAGCACGAATATCATACCGCATTGTTACCTTGGAGCTGCACCAATTATAGCTTACGACGGACATGCTAATTATATGAGGCATAGGACCCGTCATTCGGTCCCTATCACCTGCTTTCACATGCGACATCCCGAAACTTGGAACCAACACTTTTTACCATAATCCACACAATCAGCATGGCTTCAACCCAGAACGGCAACGCGAGTCAGCAGCCTCAAGGAGTGTAAGTGCTCGGTTGGTATTGGCGTCGTCGCCAAACAAAGCTAAGTGTCGCATAGAAATGGACACAAGGATACCCATGATGCCGCTCCCCAAGATGTGGACACAGATGTCCTTGTCGTCGGCGCCGGAGTTACTGGTCTTACGCTGGCGGGCCTGCTGGCCGAGTATGGTGTCAAAGCATATACCATCGCGAAGCATAGCGGTACAGCACCATCTCCTAGGGCACACGTTACAAACCAAAGGACCATGGAGGTTTTTAGAGACATGGGCATCGAGCAAAAGGTCGTGGATGTCTCGACAAGACTGGGTCGAGACCTGGGTAACGGCGTGATCTGTGCGAGTCTCGGTGGACTAGAGATTGCACGTTACAGTGCGTACGGATCTGGATCTCACCAACTTTCAGACTTTGCTCTGGCAAGCCCGAGTGACATGGTCAATTCGCCACAACATATCCTGGAAAGGGTACTGTTGGCCAATGCAGAAGAGAAAGGAGCTGACATTCACTTCTACCACGAATTGGTACATATCGAGGAAACACCCCAAGGCGTCGTGGCTCGTATCCGAGAGAGGCAGTCCAAGGTCGAATATACCGTTCGCGCTCGGTACGCTGTTGGAGCAGACGGCGGCCGTTCCGTTGTTGGCCAACAAGTAGGATTTGGCTATAAGGGCGAGCATGGGCTCATCTCTATGCTCACAACATGGCTAGAAGCCGATTTGACAGAGTATGTGGATTACCGCCCAGCCTGCATCTATATCATGGCACAGCCGGGAAACGCGTACTGGGTAGGGTCAGGAACCCTGGTCAACGTGAAGCCGTTCACCGAATGGCTTTTCAATCGACAGTATGACGCAGCCGACGGACCGCCGGACATGTCTCATGAAGCCATCATCGCTTACGCCCGCAAGGCACTTGGTGTCCGCGAAGACGTAGAGTTTCGTGTCAAGGACGTAAGTCCATGGCAGGTAAACAATGTTGTGGCAACTGAATACCGACGTGGAAACATATTCGTTGCTGGTGATGCAGCTCACCGTCACCCTCCAGCTAGTGGGCTTGGGAGCAATACCTGCGTTCAAGACGCGTACAATCTTGCTTGGAAGCTCAAGATGGTCTTGTCTGGCGTGGCTGATGATACGTTACTTAACAGCTATGATGAGGAGAGACAACCTGTGGGTGACCAAGTCGTGCGGCATGCTATCAGGACACTGGGAGTCTTCGCTAGTGTTCCAAAAACGCTTGGTTTCTACAAGGGTCAGTCGGAGGAGGATGGTTATGCGTCATTGAAAGAACTCTTTTCTGATGCGGAAGGGGCCGAGCAGCGACGGTCACAACTCAAAGAAACTGTTGATGCGCAAAACCTACGTTCCAACTCACTTGGCATTCAGCTAGGGCGTCGGTATAAAGGATCCTCAGCCGTGGTTGATGACAACACCCAATGGCCAGATTTCAAGCGCGACGAGATCCTGTTCTACGAGCCTACGACACATCCCGGATCATACCTGCCCCATGCATGGGTCGAGCTCGATCATAAGCCCATATCTACTCTGGATATTGTCGGTCATGGCCGCTTCAGCCTGATCGTGGGCATCGGTGGGAAGCAATACGAAGATGCCGCATCAAGAGCCAGGCAGGAGTTCGGTATCGAGTTGCCCGTGTTTAGGATTGGATATAGGTGTGAGTACGACGATGTGGTCAGTGAATGGGCGGGCGTGCGTGAGATAACAGACCGGGGCGCCCTGTTGGTTCGACCTGACCGGCACATTGCATGGCGTTGCTTCAATTCCCCTGATGACCCAACCAAAACGTTACTTTCGGCTCTTCGTCAGGTACTGGGCCACGGTGAAGCCAAAGCCACTCACCAGGTCGTCCGTTCGCAATAGGTGTGTGGGGATATGTGATCTTATTCAAACACCTTTATTGGCTTATTGTGGTACAGTTTTAAGAAATCGGATCACCATTGACGGGATGCGAGCCACTTCATTGACTCCATTGTGCCTCCTGCTGCATTTTGGGTACGGACAATGAGATTTTCGGCAGCTAAAACTATCACTTTCTCGAATTCGAGTCTGTAGCCACCTATTAATCGGAAAGGCAAAATCACGACTCTACGGGGAATTGATCACTGAAAAGGTCATACTTATGCTCAATATCCCAAGCACAGTATAATAGAAGGTGTTGAGGGGCTATTTCGACTGTATCTGATAACCAGCTGGGAGAAGGTCAACACCCGGATGTACTGATGGCGATCTTTCTACCTCGAACATTAGTTGGGAGATACCGGAGAAATCGTCAAGCGAGATTGTCATTGCGGGAATAATAAAGTGTAAACTTGAACCCTAAACTTAGAAAAGTCGAGGCTACTGACAAGCTCTTATGAATGATCCGGAGAGTGGGCTCGAATCATTACAATCCTACGAATAAGCGCGCTTCCCCACCAATGTGTCTTATGCCCCAAGGTTCCCTGACCTGATAGACTCGCAACGCGCGATGTCCTGTTTCGCACTACGCCAGCAGGGATTTGCACAAAGTCCCCACGTGCTGGTAAGTGTATATCAATGCCCCTAGCCCCGGGGTGTTGTTCCCCATGGGGCGTCTCACCAATCTTCCAAGCTCCGTGGTAGACTCTTGCGACCATGGAACACACATCGAAAAAGATGGAGATGGCGAGCTGCAACCATGACGAGTCAACCCATGCTATGGAAGCAGTGTCGGATCACGTGAAGGTCGATGGCGGTGTCTTACTCCAGGTTGGCACTGAGAACGTGTATCATCTCAAACTGGCTAAAGATGGTCATGTAAGGTTCCACAGTCTTTCAAGATACCTTGAACGAGTCTCCTTTTTTGGTTATAAGCTGACGGTCGGAATTAGACAGTTCTCGTTCCCCAGCCTTCTGACGACCCAGACGACCCCCTTCTATGGTCCTCCTTCAGGAAACACGCCGTTCTCTTCACACTTGCATATGGCGCCTTCACCACCGACTTCGCTAGCGGAAGTGGCACCTCTCTGATCGTCGCACAGGGAGAACAATGGGGTATGAACCCAAACGATGTGAACCATGCAAATAATATCAGTATCCTCTTACTGTATGGAAACCCAATCACTTGGTACGTTACTGATAAATACTGACATCTCATAGTGGTGTCTCCGCTCTCATCTTCGTGCCTCTGAGTACCTTCTGGGGCCGTGCTCCTGTTATCTTCTGGTCCGCTGTGATTGCATGGTTCCTCAGTCTCGGCATCGCATTGTCACCAACTTGGAGTAGTTATTACCCAGTACGAGTGCTAGGTGGCGTATTCTGGAACGCACCACCGAGTATCTCAATCGCTTTTCTTCGGGACATCTTCTTCTTCCATGAGAGTGCTCGAAAGATCGGTTTCTGGACTGTGCTGTTTATTTCCTCACCGTACTGGGGCCCACTGTTCGCCAATTTTATGCTCGCAGGCCTAGGGGACTGGCGGCCTCCCCTGTGGTTAGTTTGTGCTATGCAGGGTGTTTTTGTCCTCAGCTGCATCGCGTTCCTGGATGAGACTTGGTATAATCGAGACATTCCTCTTGAGCAACAACCTCGACGCGGCCAAAGCTTCCTTGACAGAATGTGGCGCATCACCGGGCTGTGGCAGGTCAGGCACCACAACCAGTTCTTCGGTCTTCGACGCTCCGTTACCAGATTTGTCGAGGCTTTTCTGAAACCTGTGCTGCTGATCGTCTACTTTAATTAGTAAGTTACTATCAATATGGCATCGATGCAGGCTGCTGACTCTTCTTGTTATAGCTTCATTGCTTTCGGATGGGCAATTGGTATCAATGTTACGACAGCCGTGCTATTCGCCACTCCCGAGGCATATGGAGGCTACGGATACAATTACCGCCAGCTAGGCTTCCTGTATTTCACGCCGGTCGTTGGTGTCTTCCTTGGTGAGCTGATTGGTCACTATGCCAATGACGCTCTCGTACGCCTATATGTTAAACGACATAAAGGCATTTTCGAGCCCGAGGTTCGGCTTTGGATGGCCTACCTTGCGGCATTGTTCATGATCGTGGGATTGGTCTTGTTAGGTCAAGGTTTCTACCACCATCTCAACATTGGGGTCCTTATTATTGGATGGGGCTTGCAAACTTGTGGTATGGTTATTCTATCAGTGACCACTTTTACATATGCTGTCGACTCTTATCCCACTGCGCCTGCGGAAAGTGCTGGATGGATCAGCTTCATCCGGGTTGCCGGAGGCTTCAGCGTTGCGTACTACCAACAGCCATGGGGAGAAAAGATAGGATACAACAACAGTTTTGGTATCCAGGCCGCATTGGTGGGATTCGGCACGCTTCTTGTTATGGTGGCTCATAAATTCGGACACCGACTCAGGATTAACTCGGGCACGATCAGGTAGACAAGCACAAGACTTCAGGTCTGATCGAATGATACGACCATTTCGGGTATCTGTGGCGCCTGCCACCTTCTGGGCAGGAACGTGCCTTGATGGAAGCCTGGAAGGTGCCATGCACCAGTGTGAAAACCTGTTTCGAAGGTATTAGGATCCTTCTTTTTGAGTAGACAATGCAAATACTAAGCAGGCTTCCTTTACCTGCCGTGGAGGCGAGTGTAACAGCATCTTACGTCTTATCAAACCCGATGTGGCATCAATTGTCACAAACCGGTGGTCAGCAGCTCTCATAGGCATCCCCAGTGATCACCTTTGGAATTGACGATCTTCTCCACGTTTTAGCCGACATGAAAGCCAACCACCCAAGACCGGAGCTGATCAGCCATCGTGTCATTTGGGGCTTCTAAATCACGTGGCTGTTTCCCCAGATGGCAGAAGCGCTACTTGGCGGGGAGCATGGTGATCCCTGCTTGGAACTCCGACAAGGAGGAGTGGGGATGTGGTCTTATTCGTTCTCACTTAGAACCGTGACGTCCCAAAAAGGGCATTATTTTTTTGTGGGGGAACTTGTGACAATTTGATAGTATAGCTTGATATTCAAAGAAGTCTCGCTTCCAATACCGAGCTCTATTCTTCATCAGCAGTATGGCTTTATCCGGCATAACAAGAACTGTCACAGACATGCTCGTCACTCTCCAATCTCACATCTGGCTTACTCTAGCCATTTCCTCTCTAGTATACTTGACATCACAGAGGTACAAACGCGGAATATGGAAAATACCGGGCCCTTTTTTTGCCAGCATATCGGGCTATTGGCGAGCGTGGAAGGTTGCCAAGGGAAGCTGGCATGAGACGGAGCTGGAACTACATCGACGGTATGGGCCAATTGTTAGAATTGCACCAAACGTTGTCTGTATCTCCGACCCACGAGCGATCCGGACAGTTTATGGATTGAACACTGGCTTTACCAAGGTAATAATTCCATGGTAACCCCTATGCTTTGTGCACTGATCAAGGTCCAGACCGATTTCTACCCTATCCAGCAATTACGTTTGGGGAAACTACCTCTACCCAACCTCTTTTCTACAAGAAATGACGAGCTCCACGCCAACATGAAGCGCCCGGTTGCACACATTTATTCGATGAGCTCTATGGTCACATTCGAACCTTACGTGGACCACTGCTCCAAGCTCTTTTTCTCCAGATTGGACGAGCTCTATGTGAGTACTGGAGACGATTGTGATCTTGGAGAATGGTTACAATGGTATGCTATGGACGTGATTGCGGAGTTGACGTTCGGCAAAATGTTCGGCTGCCTAGCTGTAGGTGGTGACGTTGGCGACTTGATCAAGACACTGGCTCAATTTGAGCAATACGCTGCAGTTATCGGCCAGGTGCCTTACTTGCACAAATTGCTGCTTGGCAATCCGATTTTACCATATCTCGTTCCCAAATTAGAAGATATCAACCAAGTTCTCAAATTCAGCTTGGATCGTATCAGAGAGCGCAATTCTGACAAGGAGTCGCGACATGAAGACTTTCTTTCGAAGCTCTATACCGCCAAGGCAGATGGGAAAATGAGCGAAGCCGACACCGTACGCCATTCTAGCGCCAATGTCTTCGCTGGCAGTGACACCACCGCTGTAGCATTGCGAGCTACGATCGACGGCCTGTTGCTTCGTCCGGAGTGCTACCGCAAGCTCCAAGCCGAGATTGATCGGAAACGTGAGCAAGGTGAACTTTCATCACCTGTCAAATACTCCGAGGCGCAGCAAATGCCATATCTACAGGCTGTCCTGAAGGAAGCAATGCGTTGGCACCCCTCTGTGGCTATGTTGCTGGAGAGACATGTTCCCAAAGGCGGGACTATACTATGCGGCATTCCGATTCCTGCAAACACCATTGTAGGTGTAAACCCTTGGGTTGTGCAGCGTGATCGGACTATTTTTGGTGATGACGCACACGTATTTCGACCGGAGCGGTGGTTAGAGGCGGACACGGAGAGGTTCAAAATCATGGACCGCGCATTCTTGGCTGTAAGTGTCGTTAGACCCCCTGAGTTCACGGATTTCCGCCACTTACACACTTATGATAGTTTGGAGGAGGTTCTCACACGTGTATCGGACGAAACATCAGCATGATGGAAATGTCTAAAATCATCCCGTCATTGCTCCTGGAATACGACATTACCCGAGCAGACCCAAACGCGCGAATCAGAACTGTCAACTACTGGTTTGCAGTTCAGAAGGGACTGGTTGTGAAGCTAGCGAAAAGAAAATCCTTGCCGCAAGGACCCGCATAACCGAGTCGAGATTGTCCCGAGGCGAAACTAGGTCCAAAAATCGTGCAGGATTATTATCTCTCACTGTCGCCGTCGCGGCAGCTGGTCGACGACAACAATCGTATTGTCGTCCTCGCAGCGCGGCGGCGATGTCGACTAAAGCGCCTTCATATCTACTCTTGCCAACTGGTGCTCGTAGCGTAGCACGTTTGAATGGGCAGAGGCTCTGGGCAGGCGTTTGAGTCAGCTTAGGCCCTTGATTTCTATTCCCATCCCGACTGACCTTATTCCACTGCCACGTGCCGTCGACGTTCCATAGGCATTATATGGTAAGAGAAAGGACAACCTGGGGATGGTTGGCAAAGTTCCATTTGGCACCTCTTACAAACGTTGTAGTGACCGACAAGGGAGAAGCTCCCCTGCGCCACTGCAGGACCATAGAAGCAAAGCGGTTTTAGCAATAAAAAAGGCCACAACATAGAGAGATATGGAAGAGACTCTTCGCCAGCATGAGATACGGTATAATATTAGAATGCTTCAAAACCGAGATGCTTGGTAAATTGCTTAAGATACTGTATGTAATGTGCCATTTCCGCTCCGACGTAGAACCCCATCTTAGGTGGTGTCAGCTTGTGTCTTGTGACTCTACAGTATTCCCGCAGCCGTGTAGGCAATGAGACCTCACCCTTCCTTCAGCATTATATCTCTAGTATCTGTTGACTCGGATAGCCGTTTCTTCCAGAATAGAAGAACGAACACAGTGGCATCTCCATACAGTAGCGTCCGGACATGCAGAGTAAGCCACATGTTCTGAAGCCATCATGTAATAGAGCTTGAGTCTAATGAGAGGATTGTTCGTACTTGGTCTTCGTTAGGCCTAGCATAAATCTGGCCACAGGTACCAACCACTATGTCGTTCGATGACTTGTGATGAAAGCTAAGCAAGGCACGAAACATGGGGAGACAATATCATTGACCCGTTGCACCACAACCTGCAGTGGGGCGCACAAGAGTCAAAAATTCATGCTCTTCCCTAGGCAGGAATGAATTGAGCCTGGGAGTGGAACAGGAGGCCAGCCAGAGGTCTCCTTGCGCAAACAACTCCTCGACCCGGGAGTAAGTCATACTCTTGCGCCCGGTAGTCCGGACCCTCCTTTGTGTCAAAGACACGAGTAAATAGCATGTCTATGCGCCACCGAGATCTCGATAGATCATAATTCTCACCGTTCTAGCCAGAGACGGCGCATCGCCACCCACCCATCAGCGGCCTAGGAGGTAATATACGTACAAGATACCTATCACCTAGTATGAACGCTGAGCAACTCTTACTCAAGCAAGCAAGGGATGGACTTCTTGATAGCTACAATTTAAGAAAGGCAACCTATTGCGAAACAGCCATATGCGTGGAGTGTTCGTTCAGGAACCAACACACGATCCTGCACTTTTGTACATTCCACCTCCCTCAAACTGTCTGCCGCCTGCCGCCTGCCGCCAACGCGATATCGAACTACGACCGCTGGTAATGCTGCCGCAATAACTCGAATCCGTAGTCGTTGCCATTTGGTGTCCTGGTCAGTGTGTGTATGTGAAATGGTAACGGAAGCGCATTGTTAAGGAAAACCCCAGAATGATGGTCAAACTCGACCATGAGCGTAGGTGAGTGTACCTTGTAGTAGAAACCATCTTCTCTGTTGAATGCCCCGATCCAACAGAAATATGTGTCGGCCCAGAACCTTTCTACTTCTGCCATTTTCGACGAGAGAGCTCTACTAGGTAAATAGTTGAAACTCATCTGTACCAACTGACGAACGAGGTCCTGCTGCACCGACGAAAAGTCCGTAACCTTGACACCTTCATAAGGGATGACCCGGTTGTCCTGGAAAGCCCCGCCTAGGTGGCGCTGATCTGCACGATGATAGCGACCCTCGGGATATTCAGCGCCCGAGAGCTCTTTGTATATTCGCACCCTCGTTTGTAATTCTCTATCGAAAGAGTTAATCAGCATAAGAGCCGTCTGCTCCTGGTCAGTAAAGAGCTCGGTGCCCCTATACGGCCCGTCGTCGATAATATTAGGCTCTGCACCCATAAAAACTGGTGTCACCACCATTTGGGACCCCAGTACAAAGCAGTTCATGTCGAAATGATGGCCAAATATCTGCCAACCCCACGGCTCGGAGCGCGATGGTGTGCCGAAGATAGTAAAATTGTATGACTTCTCGTTGAGTACTTTACGGCCGTTCACAACCTGTCCGAGGAAGTGGTTGACCTTCATACACCCCGTGGCCTTAATGTATCCTTCTCGAGATAGACTTGCTCGTATAAGGTCGAGAGCCGCACTCGCCAACTCATTAGACACTTCTTCAAGCCGCAATCCGTGACGGTAGATGTAGATCTCGGGGTTCATCCAGGCTCGCCATTCTCGTGCGTCAACATCTTTGACCAGTGCTTGCTTCTGCTCTGCACTTGCCATGGACAGCAGATTCTGTGCGGCCGTCACCATTTCAGTTACTGGTGCCCCATGGTCTTCACCTGCTTCTGCGAGGCGGAACACGTCAGGAATAACATGTCCATTCGTCGTGATCCCTTTGTATGGTTGGTTGTATAGCTCGGACCAGGATTGCTTCCAACCTTGAAAGAATGGCTCGTTGCAGCGTGCATCGGCCCATTCGTACGTGTTCGAGTGGGCTAGCTCGATGCTCCTTTTAACCTCCTGCGACGGAATAAAGTCCCGCCAATTGGTTGACTTCAACTCCAGTCTGGGGTTGTCGAGCATCTTGTCAGTGAACTTGCACTACCTCCGGGGTAAATGATGCGTTATAGGAGCTTGCACTCCTGCCAGGGTGATGAGTTGTTTGAGCGTTCTATGTGACGTTTGAAGAGAGACGATCGTCACGCTTGGTAGTTCGACAAATCATGTCTGGTCTCAGCATATCGCTTGACGATCGAAGTCTAGCTGATCTGTGCAGCCTTGTGCAGTCTTCTCCATCCACTAGAAATGCCAGTCTTCGGAAATCTGCTAACGGTCATCGTGTAGACTCTGCTTACCAGGGTGACCCACTGGGGAGTGGGAAGGTGGGGAGAGTGACATGGGGCCCTGGACTTGTCATGAGATCTCAGACAATGCTGAATAATGGCTCCAGATGCCGGATTTCGTCTTTCGCACTGATCATGGGACAACTTTTTCTGCTGCACAGAATGACCCAGAGCCATTCCCACAAACGAGTACTTTAAAATATGTAAGCTCGCGTCCTAACGCGACATCGCGTCCGAACTTCGGACCAAGACCTCGCCTTTGTTGCGCCATACGCGAAGCTAACATTCTGCTCCGAGGTACCGTACGCAGTTTTCCATGAAGGCGAGAATTACACAGTAGGTCCACCCTTGCCCACGATGCAACAGGAAAGGTCACAGAGTGGGAAGCAGTCAGGCTTACTCTGGAAGGATCCCGTGCCTTTGTCATATGAGCGAATAGTTACAACTACATGGCTTGATCGATTGCCTGAACGCCAAGGTACTGTAGGGATGTAGCCGTTTCCAAATTCAATAGTGCTCTGCATTCTTTAGCTGAATTCTGAGATTCAAAACCTCTTGACCACGAACTCAGAGTTCCGGATACGTGCCGAAGCTCTCATGGAATTACAATTCAGAACATAGTATCGCGGTCTTTAATGTCACTGGTGGACCGTGTGATGCACCGAATCTTCTTGCCGGACACTTCAAAAGCCAATCGTCAATTCGACGGTGCTCCAGATACGTGGGTTAAGAACGAAAAAGCTAGCGATGATGAGTGTATCATTATGTACGAAGCTCGACAAGTGTTGACGTGGTGGGCTCAGTTCCGCACTGGTAGGGCAACCGATGGGCGTCATCGAGCAGCGGACAAAGAAATGTAACGTTCTCAATGTCACGTACTAATACTGATATACCAGCGTCGCTAATGTATCTACACGTGTCATGCGCATCAAATATTGCGATGATCAGAGCGGAAAATGGCTGGAAGTAGCACATGATCGAAAACTTGAGGTTGCGGCTGTGCACCACACAACAGAGCATGCAGCCCACAAAACGACCCCGCGTCCTTCGCTTTAGGCTGAACTGTCAGGGGTGGCTCCGACATTGTAGGGCTTGGCCCCAGAACCCCTCCAAGGTCGGCCAAGTTGTCGCGGGGATCCCGGCAACATCGTTCTCTCCTACGTCTTCTTCAAAATCACACACATTGCTACCATACATTCAAATATGAGGAATTGGTCTGTGCACTGCCAATATTGAGGCCGACGACTCTAGGGAACGATTGGAGCTGGACCTCTTCCGTTGCTAATGTATCCCGTCACCGGAAGGCACTCCGTCCAACTTGCTCGGTAGGCCGGATTCTGTTGGTACGCTCATAAATTGGCACGTGCCCCCATAACCCTGACTTCCCCTTGACCGAAAAACCATCGCCCTCTCTGCTGATTCCAGCCAGATATCAGGCCAGTCCCGTGCCAACACAATCGCCTGCTGCTACAGACACGTATCTACAGTCGGGGGGCGAGGGTCCTTGATGGAAATGCTTCCAGGGCGAGATGAAAGTGGCCAGCCTGATCCCACTGGGACTGGTAATTCAAGACCACCGGTTCCACGCGCGTGTGAAGCATGTGCAAGGTATCGCCTTCCTGTAGCTGATCCTGTACCTTGCGCAAGCTGACGACCACAAACTATAGAAAAAAGACACGTTGTACGAAAGCATATCTCGCCTTTGTGCGTCGGCGCTTTTGACTAATAGTGGTTTGCCTTTCAGGCGACATGCGACGTCCTATCTGTTCTTTGTGCGACCGGACTGGAGCTTCGTGCGCATATCCAACGTACAGAAAAAACCCGCCGCGCAGAGATCAGCTGCGGCGCACGAACAGAACAAGCTCGGCAGATGGTAACACCATCGGTCAGTGAAATCCATATATATCGCGGTATCCAAGCGCAACACTGATGAATTCTTCGATAGGTGTATGCAACATTGAAGCAGCTATCGATGGCGGTGTCTATAATGAAGTTGAGCGAACTCTCCATTTTCCATCTACCGGCACTTTGGGGCAACAAATTCAGTCCCCTTTTCGAGCAGAAGATTTATTCGATGAGAATCAATTACCTACAGAACATTTGATTGTTGATTTCGACCAACCGACAGCAAGCACATTGCTGTTTGACCTACAGTTCTCTCCTGTGGAGGGACACCAGAGGAACTTGAGTCATTCATCTTTTTCGAATATTGCGACCAATGGACCGCTCCAGCATGGGCTGAATCCTGGGCATTCGGATTTAGAAGACGTATTCAGGTTCAACCACAATCCAGATACGTGTGAAAAAGGTAGCAAACGTGCCATTTCGGGTGCGCACGCAGAGAACACTGGGCTCTCGGGCAATCACACGGGAACGTCAGCTCCAAGAGATGCCGGGTCTACGTTAGCTTCTGAGGCGCACCGGACTATTCAACCAGTATACTCGATTGACATGCCGAAGGACGACGCCACTCACTTGTAAGCTATTGTCATTCAGAAGATATCATCACTTACTCCGTACAGACTGAAGCTCTTCTTCGAAAAAGTGCAGCCTGCCTTCCCGCTCCTGCACCAACCGGGGGTTCTTGTGCAGTACTCAAGTGGCATTTGGAATGACGAGCAGGACCCGACACATCTTGACTTTGAGTCTGCTTTGCTGTTGAACGGCATCTTTGCGCTTGCAGCGCGCTTTGATGAACGTGACGGGTCCTGGCCGTCCAGTCACAGGATCCGCGAAAACGTCTTTGGGACAACGGCTCAAGCTTTGTTCGACATCGCTAACCGAGAGAGAGCAGATGAACATCTATCCCTCAAATATCTGCAAGGATGTATCCTCCTCACATACTTCCAGTTGACCTCGCGGCCCTCATTCCAGGCCTGGGTACTGATTGGCCTTTGTTCTCGAATAGGTCATGCACTCTCACTCCATCAAATCGATCGTGACTCGACTCCTTCCCGGCAGCAACAGATCTCGGACCAAGAATGGTCAGACAAAGAGGAGCAACGACGGGCCTGGTGGGTTATTGTCCAGATGGACAATTTCGCCTCATATATAGGAGGACGCCCACCGAACATCGACCTCCGCCGAGCAGATGTTTTGTTGCCTGTCTCTGACGAAGACTGGTTTGACCTTCGGCCATCGCCGTCAGCTTTGGTGTCGTATGAAAGTCCGGCGACTAGCTGGAGCAGTCTCGTGGATACCGAGAATCAAGACGCCTATGCGTGGTTTCTTGTGGGAAATGGCCTTTGTCGAGCAGCGCAAGAAGAATTTGAAAAGCGCGATAGGTCCAGGGAACGTCTCATAATCATACAGTCGGCCATTCAATGCTTTCTACTCGGCTTGCCACCGCGTCTGCGGCTGTCCCTAGGCAACATGGTTTTTGGAGAGCGCACTTTCAGAGAGACGAACTGGATTATCGCTACTCATCTTGTGATCCTCAGGTACTACCCCGAGTCTTCATCCCAAGGTTCAACACTGATAACTTAGCAGTGCCAAAATCGTCCTTGGGCTTGGGTTTCAAGCGATGAGCACAACCAGAAACCAACCGCAGGACAGCATGCGTCAACAGTCGTCAGCAAATGAAGCTACAAGTCCATCGTTCTCGGCGGGAAGCCCACCTCAGCAACATGCCCAACTAATCCAGGAGCATATGCGAGCAATACGGATGTGGTCACCAGACTATATTCCGCTTGCTAGTCCTTTGATTGCAAATGCTCTCGTCGGGCCAGCCGCAAAGTTCTTGGACCTTAACGACGTGGCCTCAGCGCTTGATGGGAAGCTTTTGGAAATGGTTCTCAAACGTTTTGCCGAATACTGGGGAATTGGCGCATTCTGTCTAGGTGAGTGCTCTCAATCGATTAAATGCTTGTTTGCAATGTGATCTAACATATTTGAAGAGCTTGTGAATGCTCTGAGATCTTCCCAACCGCTTGAAGCCTGTAACTCCGATTCCCTGGGAAGTACATGGGTTCAGAGCACCGTACAACGAGCTAAATTCTTGCAAACCCATCAAAATGACTGGACGGCCTGAAGAAATCTGTGTAGACCCAACAATAATCATATTCATCGGCCGACTGTGGCAAGTCATGTGTGACAGCTTATGCCAGGGTAGGCTGAGTTGGTATGAATACCACTCATCTACCACACCACTCACTTGTTAAAGCTTTACAGCTCCCAACAATCATCGTTGTTGCTGAAGTCTCGTGCAAGATCAGAACTTGCGGATGTTGTTATATTCATAGCCGCCACAGCCTCCAGGAGTCGCGGAGACAATCGCGGTCGTGACGTTCAATCCAACAGCCCAGATGAAGACCAAGAAACTGATGATATGGGACGTGGAGACTGACTATGAGAGAGTAATCAAGGCGGAATGTGGTTGAAAGAGCGCGAAGAATAAGTCGCGATATGTCTTTGAAACAGTCGAGAAGTATTTCGGTGGTATTTGATCTGCCACACGCCAAGTTAATGGCCCAGACGACCAAGTCATGTTTGAGATCTTGGCGGTTACTCGTGGCTGTGTACAGACCGATTGAACCACGTTTCCTCAAGGAAGAGCACGAACAGGATGAACTGTATTCCTACACAGCCTGTTGCCAACCAGTAGACGTTTCGCCAGTTCAGAGTCTTTTCGACCACGAAGCTACCGAGTGGAGGACCCAAATAAGGTGAAGCGATGTAAAGAGCAGCCTAGAGGCCAATTTTCGAGCTCTCTCGCAGAAAAAGAGCATATCTTCCAGCAATGGCAGGGAAACTGTATCGGAAACGGTGAGGAATATAGCACTCATGATCTGCATCACGTGGTATGTTGAGTAAGTGTTGCAGAGCGCGGTGTCAAGAACGGAGAAGAATCCAATGACTCCGTCCAGCACAAGACTGGAGCTCTGCCCCAGTAGGAAGACATCGGCACCCAGACAGTACAGAAGACGCCGCTTGGACAAAAATCAGCACATCCCCGGACACAAACTAAGTATGTGGAAGCACTCACAGGCAAAGAACGGTCATGCTCTTAGGCTGGCTGGCCTTGTTGAATGAGATTTGCCACTGGTCCGCCCGGAAGATGACAGGGCTTGAGCTAATAGCACCGACAAAGTCGACACAGAGAGCGCTCACGCAATGGTGAAGAGGACTAGGTGTTTCATTGTGGTGGACCAGTTGAGGCAGTCTATCTCAGAGTCGGTCGGTTAAGGAATCAGCACCGCCTGTTGTGCAAAAGCAGGTCAGCAAGTGGTCTGCATTGGGCGGTTGAAGATTAACATGCGTACGTGGCCATCTTTTGATAATTTCAAGCCTTCAGTGCTGGCCAGATTTTCGGTGCCAACAGATCAGGTAGCAGGTTATGGCTGGGGAAGGTGCCAAAGTTCAAACTTTGCTTCACAACAATCCACGAAGGCCGATCACGCCCGGGCCAAGGTCGCCATGTGGACCAGCTTGGTGGGGTACACCTAGTGAACCCGGCCACCGTCTCCGGCCTTACCCCGACCACGGAGCCCGTGTAGGCTGGTGATGATGCACCCCGGCTCCACGCAACAAGCCCCAATCTGTCCCCTTAGCTTAGCCGAGCCACCACGAAGGTGCGCAGGCAACCGTGGCAGTCGGTTTGGAAAGATATATTACTTCAAGTTTAAATATATCAGGAGTGGCCTTGAATCTGCCTCAAGATTCCTGTCAGGTGCATCTTTGTCTGCTCGATACCCAAGGTTAATTAATAAGTCTCCTCAAAGATGCATTACTTGACCGCCGCCGCGGCTCTTCTCTCCGTGCTTCTTCTCATCAAATTATATACTTCCTCCAGTCCGCAGCATCCAAAAGGTGCCAAGCACCTGCCGGGTCCAAAAGGTAAGAACGCTGTGAACGGCTCTCTGTCCCATCCCCTCTCGGGCGTGTTCTAATATTTTCATGCTAGGTAAACCCTTGGTCGGCAGTGCGTACGATCTGAACACAGGCCCTGGAGGCTACTTTTGGCTCAAATTCACAGAATGGGGAAGGCAATATGGGCCTTTGTATCAGTACAAGGTCTTCGGGAAAGTGAATGTGATAGTGGGGACCGAAAAGATCGCCAATGACTTACTCAGAGAGCGTGGAGATATCTACAGTTCTCGTGAGCAACTTCCGATGGGTTCGCAGCTATTGAGTGACAACAAGAAGGCGTTGTTCCTGCCATACGGTGGTATGTGGTCCCGTTGTTCTTCTCTTGAATTTCCTTCACACTCACTAACACATAGGTCAAACTCACAGATGAATGGCGCCGTGTCCGCAAGCTTCAGCATCATGTCACGCAAGTTAGAGCTGCAATATCCTATCAACCCCTTCAGATGAAAGAGTCAGCTCGTCTGGTTCATGATCTGATATTACAACCCAAGCGATATAAGACCCTCTTTCAACGCTATGCTTCGGCTCTCATTCTGCGCCTTACCTACGGCGCCCAGATTGAGACTGGCGAGGAGGATATCGTGCGTTTGGTATATGCGAACCAGGTCAACGTCGAGCGAGTATCTGCGCCTGGCCAGTACCTCGTGGACGTTCTCCCTATTTTACTCTGGCTACCCTCATGGTTGGCGCCGTTCAAGCGCGAAGCGGCAAAACATCGTCAACGTGAGGTATCTCTGTTCACCGGTCTTGTCAACAATGTACAGAAAGACGTGGAATCGGGCAAGGCTGAATCCAGTTTCACTCGAATGTGGTTGGAGAACAAAGAGAAGTTTGCACTGTCAGATTTGCAAGGGACCTATGTGCTCGGCGGGCTATATTCGGCCGCAGCGTCCACGACCGCATCCTTGGCTATGAGCTGGGTCTTACTCATGGTCCTCAATCCGGAGTGGCTTGTAAAGATGCAGCAAGAACTTGACCGCGTGATCGGGCCAGACCGCCTTCCAGAGTTCGATGATCTTACCCAGCTTCCGATGGTAAGGGCAGTCGTCAAAGAAGTGGCGAGAATGCGACCAGTGACTGCAGGAGGTAAGCACCCCGGTACTCGTGCAGGTCTAGCCGTTGCTAATCAATATTGTTGTTATATAGGCATCCCACATAAGACCACAGCTGATGACATCTACAATGGGTACATGATCCCCAAGGGCAGCATCGTTCATCCTAATCAATGGTAAGGCATGCTCGAGTCATTTCTTGCACTTAGACTAAGTACCTATGGCGCATATAGGGCCATCCACCGAGATCCCGAGTTATATCCAGACCCGAACACTTTTAACCCCGACCGATGGCTATCACCCAAATATCCGACATATCGCGAACCACTTACGCAGTATCCGAACATGAACAACTATTCGGTCTTCGGATTCGGACGCCGATTGTGTCCCGGAGCTCATATCGCGGAACGAAGTCTCAATATCATTGTCGCCCGTGTTGGTTGGGCGTGCAACATTCGGAAAGCAATTGATCCGGCAACAGGAAAAGAAATTACACCGCCAGAATATGATTGTAAGAAAATCATGCCTGCGCAACCTATTTTTCCTGTATGCTGATATAGATTCGACAGATGTGAAAGGTCTCAACACGGAACCGCACACCTTTCCTTTTGATATGAGTTGTCGCTCCCCTCAACATTGGGCAGTCGTCGAAGAATCAGCTCGAAGAGCTACTGAAGAGTTGAAGAGGCCGCTCACTCTCACCTGAATGGAAGAACTTCGTTGAGATGTTGGGGCCATATCATTAAATCTGACAGAATCTGCTAATACCTTAGTCCAAGTCCATATACTGATCTAAGATAGCGAAAACCATTACAAAGAGAAGTTAAAGCCTGAGCACCCTTCCAGGCATAGCTCCTTGTCCGAACGAGATTCCCAGAGACTCGACATTTTGAATTGTGACAATAATCTGGCGACGAGGCAAGACTCGCTTGATCGAGCTCCTGCATTCGTCACTTACCCTGTCGCGTCGTTCCTCATCGTGCTCTAGATGACCCGCTCAAGGTCTCAGGTAGTTTCGATGTCATTCGATCGGCTGTTGCTCAATCCACACCCAACGATTGTCCACGCACAATGATTCGTTCTTCTACAGTCGTGAATGTCTTCTCATGCGCCACAGAGCTTGGAGGTTGGCCAATTACCTGCTGCGCTTTCAATGACCGGTCTAAATAGCTGTAAGAGTGAAAATGTCAAACGGCAAGTTCTTGCGGTGGCGCACGGCACGGTATTACTGGTCTGAGACCGTCTGACGACGGCTCGTTTCATCAACACCAAGTGCCGTTTAGCGGCGACGGCGAGGTCTCTCACGCAGTGGGTAAATCGCTGCCGACGATGGGTAAAAGATGCGTCCTACGCCTATATTTACGTGGGTAGTACACGATTAGGAGTAAAGGGAGAGCGATCAATGTATTTTATCAAGCACACTGTTTGACAGAAAACGATAGGGGTAATAGTAAGGGAGACTATTTAAGGGGATTTAGGTAATTGAAAAGAGCTTAATCTATAGATACTAAGGGTTTCTAGATAAGAGTGTCTTGGTTGTATCTGGCATCGCTCGGCAACACCGGGTGTATCTGCCCTGAGTCCTTCCCCAAGATTTGGTAAGTGACTGTAAGAGCCACTTGGAACATTGTCCCAAGTCACGAGGACGTGTGGAAGCCTGCTAGCGATCCGTTTTTGTGCCCCATGCCACAACCCGGCTTAGGGTGGGCCCACGGGTGGGAGTTCCTCGACGTTTGGGCCTTGGCCTAGGGCCACGTGGGGAGTGTTTCACGGCAGCTATCTCGGGTAGATGGGGCATCTATCCAACCACGGCGGAGCATTTCGACCGCCAACCTTTCATAAGGTTTACGTGCATTAGTGGCCGAATCTCTAGGCGCTTTAGGCAAGAGGATAGCCTCAAGCTTATAGGGGTAAGTATTGGCACTCAAAATTTCAAATATTCGTATCGAAAGAGATACTTTTCGTAGTACGAACATAGTACGCACGCTGCTTAAGACCACATTTTTGGAGACTGACCGAATTGTACGCGCTCGTACTTTCTATATATACTGAAATAAGTATAACCCACGTGGTGGTTTAAGAGTCGAATTCTAGTCATTTATTTGATACATTTTCATAGTATCGCGTATGGATGACGGCCGCAATGATCCGCCGTGGTCGGTTACAGTAGATGCCCCATCTACCCGACATAGCTGACCTAAGGCATTGCCGCTACGTGACAAGAGTGGTTATACCACCGGAGTCTGCAGGTAGAGTTTGCTGGAGTGCTCGACGGAGTAACAGTGCCCCCAGGCATGGCCAACAGAAGGCTTGGTTTTGAACATCATTCAAGTGGCGAAGAACCTATCGATCCATCACTTAGAACATGGTGGACAGAAAGAAATGGCAATGGTTTGAATATCCTATGACGTACTCTTTCCTGGCTCTCTGGAACAATCACTTATCAGTACCGAACAGAGCGGTAAGATCTTCCTGTAGTGTTTTCCCACCTACAACGGGGGCTTTTGCAGGGAGCATTATCGCAATAATCCGAGTCCACTCGTCCGTGTCGTTGTCCCAGCCATGAGTAGTAGCTTGTTGGATCACAAAACCTCCTTCTTGCACTCGTGTCCTCGATCCATCATCCAAAGTGAGTATTGCTGTGCCTTTCTGCACGATGATATAGTCCAGAGATATAGACCGGTGTATTGCGCCGATGCTTCTCGGAGGCAGGTCCACAATGCGAAAGATTGAGCCCTTATTCACAAAGCCAGTGTCGCAGAGGCCTTTGTCATCAACAGAGCTCACATCAGCGGGGCTCTCCTTGCTGGACCAGATTAAAACTGATGCTGCGCCGTGATCGTGAAGTTCGGTAGAGATTTGTGTATCCCGGGCCACTATAGCCAGCCCTTGTTCGTCGTGCGACGTGACGACCCGTCGCATGGAAGGGAGAGTGGACGACATCGAGGCAAGTTTTCAGTCTCTATCATCAAGACCAAGGAGATGAAAGGATTGTGCTTTGGAAATCTTCCTTGTGCCGGTTGAGGGTGCAAAACACGCAGAGTGAGCTGGGCCCAAGGTTCGCGACAATTCAGAATATTAATTGCACTAGTATTCATGCTGCGAGGGCTTCCCTACGTTGTAGTGGGAAGAGGCTCGGCCATCTGCTACAGCACGACAAATGGTGGGGAAGCCTGATTGTGTTTGAAGGGCCCCAGCTTGGCGGGGTCTGTCATCACTGCTTGCCACGCAGGACGAACGCTGCTGCAGCGAATCTACCTCACATACGGGATGGCGCATTTCAACAGCCTTACCGTACCTCAGAGACAGTGTTTTGGCCTGCAACTCCCTAGTTTATTTGGTGTGAGAGTTATATTATTCGCGGAAGAGCATACCTCTGAGAAGAGAAAGCCCCGATATAGCCTCAAAATTGTGCTAATGGTGCTCGAGCATAGCCGGATGAGAGCAATATAGACCTTGGTAGGCTTTTCACTACTTGTACACTGTTGTTCAAGACATACAAGATTCGTCTAATAAATCGCTACTTCTTACAGACCATGGGATGGCCTCTAGGTCTTTTGTGCACAGACAAGCACTATATGGACTTGATTACACTGTAATATCTTGTTAGAGTGCTTGCAGCACGTCTTATAGAATACAATAGATTGCCCTGTGCTATGTCGCAGACAAAGGCAGGCAGTACCTCTCCGCCGATTGCTTGTTTGCCACCTTTTCATCCGTGAGCAATTTGGTGGAGCTCGGAGGGTCTTCCAAAACAAACATTACTGAAAATGTATTGCGCTGGCCTAGAGGAAACTCCTGCTATACTGGGCCCAGGCCCACACAGTGCCGTAGCCTCGTACATGAGGTGGTATGGTACCCTGACAAAACTACAGATAAGTTTGAGCAGATATTGAAAGTTGTCCATACTCATGTTTCAGGTCTATATCGGCGAAAGCCCGCTCATGTTCTGGACCAGCGTTCCTCTGGAGGTGTCAAACAGTGTGCATGATACGATACATTGATTGCTCTGCCTCCTTACTCCTAATCGTGTACTACCCACGTAAATATAGGCGTAAAGCGCATCTTTTACCCATTGTCGGCAGCGATTTACCCACCGCGCCAGAGACCTCGCCGTCGCCGCTAAACGGCACTTGGTGTTGATGAAACGAGCCGTCGTCTGACCAGTAATACTGTGCCGTACGCCACCGCGAGAACCTGCCGTTTGACAGGAGGTTTCCAGACAGAAAGATTAGTCACATCGTCGTTGCCAATCTTAGACCTGACACGAAACCACGGGATCGGCTATTTGGCAACCTCCTGTGTTCCCCAACCACTTTCGTGCGACGCTTCTCGACTGGACTTTGGCCAAGTTCCGGGACATGACAGGGCCACAGTTGCGGCGTCACAGGCGCTCTCTCCTGAAGACAATAGGAGTACCTGAGGTACATGCACCCAAACGTGGGGCACGGGCCGTGGGGCATCGACTGAGCAACGAAGCGTGGGAAAGGCTGGGAGCGATTCGGTCTGAGGCTATTAACGAAATGAATCTTTCCCCGTCCCTGGCTGGTCTGACACATTACTGAATCTAGGTGTACAGCCTTGTTTCATGGATACCGGGAAATAACTTTCCTACTTTGCCCACAGACGCCAAGTCGGACTCATAAGACTCCTGCATGATAGCACTGAGCACCTAAACCACCCCTCTCACTGACAAGCATATGGAGACATTTGCGCTTGTTTATTGTCCACTTGTATTGGGTTGCCAGCATTGCGACCTCCACAAATGATGACACAGCAAGCAAATGAAGGAAGCATACACATCTCAGTGTAACTTGCAACAAACACGGGTTGAACAGGACTATTCCAAGCGCTATGAACCAGATCTAAAGCTTGTAGGAGAGCATACTACGCAAGCCCCTAATGTCCCATGCGTCAAGCATTGCTTCTAGCTTTCGATTTACTCCTATTGAAAATGAGGTCGTTACCCGTCTATGACTTATAGTCTCAATACCTAACCACAGAATAGCCTTCAACCCTGGAAAGCCGTGTTGAGTCTTCTGGATCACCACGTTCCAGCAGGTCTATTTGCCAAATGCCACGGAGCTTTATCTCACTTTCGCTGTGCGCGACCGTACCTCGGCCGACATACATTGGGTGCATAAGCCTCGAAACCACCTACTTCATTGGTACCACGCAATGGCTGGTTTGACGTGGCCCAATAGTGTCTTAGGTTACAGTGAGCTGTTGTCCATGATAGACTTTGCTAATTTCCAGATATGACGCCGGCCTTCTTCAGCTTTTCAATCTCAACGTCCTCGATCTGGGCCATATCATGAAGCACTTCAATTGTGTGCTCCCCCAGTGTCGGTGGGGGACTTCTGATCGAGGGTTTGGTCTCGGAAAACTTCATGGGTGAGTTGACCAGTTTCATCGGTCCACAGAGCCCATGTTCCACTTCCTGGACCATGCCACGCGCCAGAACTTGACCATTGGATTAGCGACTTTCGGGTGATGGGCTTGTGTAGAGCAATACTGACCGTGCGGATGTTCCAAGGTTGCCTTCACATCATTGACTGCGGCATACGCCAGTCCGGACTCATCAAAGATGCTTTCCCACTCACGGGTGGTCTTAGTCTTCGTGATATTTTGGATCATGCCCTCCAGCGTATCGCGGTTTCGTACCCGAGTGCTATTCGATATGAATCGTGGGTCATTTTTCCAACCAGGCCGGCCAAGCTTATCGCAAAGTATTCCAAACAAACGATCATTGCCTCCGCCTATCATGATATCACTATCTTTTGTCCGAAATCCTCGATATGGCACGATCGATGCTGCCGTCTTTAGCCTTTTGACCCATTTGCATTTGGAGAGAGCACTTACGGTGTGCTGTTCCCCACCGTCCAGAATCCTTCTCTCCACTGATTAGTACAGAGCTTGCCAGGTTGGAGAGAGTCGCGACCTGACAGTCACTGAGTGCCATGTCAATATGTTGCCCTCTCCCTGACTTTGCTCTGGACAACAGAGCCGCCATGATAGCGTTCGATGTGTATAGTCCGGTTGTCAGATCGGTGACAGCAACGCCAACCTTGACAGGTGGACCATCTCTCGCCCCTGTAATATGCATCAAGCCCATTTCAGCCTCTACCATGACGTCGTAGCCGGCTCGTTTGCTGTAGGGCCCCGTTTGCCCATACCCAGTAATGCTCGCGTAAATCAAACGAGGGTTGAGAGCCCGGATCGAATTATAGTCCAATCCGTACTTCTTGAGCGAGTCAGGAATGTAATTTTCAACCATAACGTCGCAGGCCAGGGCCAGCTTTTTTAGAATCGCGACTCCGGCTGGATCCTTGAAAGAAAGCCCAACGGACTTTTTGTTGCGATTAACCTGTATTGCGTAAGTCGATCAGTCTGATCACAACGCAGTTGTGATGGACTACTGAAAGATAGTAGGCACTCTCGCCAGTAGCCCTCGCACAAGCTTCCTGAGGACGTGCGAAAGGGGGCCCCCAAGCTCGAGTGTCGTCGCCCCTTGTAGGGTGTTCGATCTTGATGATTTCCGCGCTATCTTTGTGAGTAAGATGCCCCAGCATTACACAGCGTACATGAGGTAGGTGCAAGAAGTCCCTACCCGAGATCTCCCAATATCTGCGTGCAATATGGCTTGAAGCAAGCACATCGTTTTAGCTTGTCGATGGATTGTATTCAGGGAGGGAGACGGTGCTTACTCCGGCCAGAACCCTAGTCATGTCCAAGACCTTCACTCCTGATAGTGGCAAGGTGTCTGGTTTGAGACCGGACGAATAAGTTCTCTTCCATCGTGCGATGCTGACCCAGGTGCCCCTAGCGGCAACTGGGTTTTTGATCATATCCAAAGACCGACAAACTCGTTAACCTAAGAATTTACCATTTCATACGGCGTCCGGCTAGGCAGGGAATGTGCGGAAGAACATTACTTGTTGAAGCTCGGAGTGAGAAGCAGCAAGAATGTGGTTAACCCAAGGTCGGGATAGCACATAGCGGCTTCAGGCTGGCCTTTTCTGAGTGACGATGTTCATAAATAAATTTACAGGGTAGTGAGGCACCTGGCTGAACCACCTCCGGCTGCATGATTTCTGATTTTTAGCTCCAAGTCTGGCGAGGTTCTTCAGGAAAAGGTTCCACTCCCGGAATGCGCTTCTCCGGCTACATGCCAGACGGCTGTATACTATTCGTCGTACACTTTCCTCTCGGCTAACGCCCCCCGGTCCTGGAATGGCCACCATCACGTGAAGCACGGTTCCTGGCTGAATTGCATAGACTTCCGAATGATCTGTGCTGATTGATGTGTTGTAAGGATATTCGGCCACGACGTACAGCATGGCAGGTAAGGTTTGGTCAGCCCATATTTAAAATATATACTAGAAGCTAGAATCCTGCAACTTCCTTTATTCTCACACCTAATCAGACCTGCCCTGGTAGTGTTCATGACAACCGTCAGAAAGTCTCTGCCCGTACAAACCTCTCAGCATGTCATTCCTTACCACCAGCATCCGAGGCATGAGGCGCTGTGGCAGCTTTATCTGCCGCCATCGCAAATACGCCTCAACCCACGCCTCGTTGAATTGGGAAGACCCTCTCGGCTCTCAAACGCTCCTGACAGATGAGGAAGTCAGCATCCAGGAATCTGCACGTTCCTACTGCCAGGAGCAACTGCTTCCGCGTGTGCTCGAGGCTTACCGCACCGAGACCTATGACAGAGACATCCTTCGGGAAATGGGCGAGCTGGGTCTGCTGGGCGCGACGATCAAAGGTTACGGCTGCGCCGGCGTATCAAGCGTCGCCTCTGGCCTCATTACGCGCGAAGTCGAACGGGTAGACTCGGGCTACCGCAGCGGCATGTCCGTGCAGAGTTCACTCGTCATGGGTCCCATCGACAATTTTGGCAGCAAAGCCCAGAAGGATCGGTGGCTCGAGAAGCTCGCCTCGGGCAAGCTGATAGGCTGTTTCGGTCTGACCGAGCCTAACCACGGCTCTGACCCGGGGAGTATGGAGACGACAGCCAAACCGCATCCGACAAAGAAGGGCTACTACAGCCTTTCTGGCGCCAAGACGTGGATCACCAACTCGCCCATCGCCGACTTACTGGTAGTTTGGGCAAAATTGGACGGGAAGATCAAGGGCTTCGTCATCGAGCGCGATCAATGTCCACCGGGGACCCTCGAGACGCCCGTCCTGAAGCACAAGACGGGTCTCTGCGCGTCGATCACAGGCATGATCCAGCTTGACAACTGCCCCGTGCCGGAGGAGAACATGCTCGATGTCACCGGTCTAAGAGGGCCCTTCAGCTGTCTCAACTCAGCACGATTCGGGATTGCTTTTGGCGTGGTCGGAGCGCTGGAGGACTGTATCGTACGTGCGAGGACGTATGCTCTTGAGCGGAAGCAGTTCCAAGATAATCCACTGGCCAAATATCAGCTCGTGCAGAAAAAGCTGGCCGATGCGGCGACGGACGCAAGCTATGGAATCCTCGCGGCTATTCAGGTGGGCCGAATCAAGGATAGCGAAGCCGGTCTGGCACCGGAGATGGTCTCGATGATCAAGAGGCAGAACTGCGATCGCGCTCTGCACCATGCACGGACGTTGCAGGAGATCTTTGGAGGAAACGCTGTCAGCGACGAGTACCACATCGGTCGACATGTGGCGAACTTGTTTGTCACGCAGACTTATGAAGGGCAGAGTGACATCCACGCCTTGATCTTGGGCCGAGCAATCACGGGTATTCAGGCTTTCTTTTGAAGCGTGGAAAAGTTTCTGTCGAAGATGGCCAGCGATGGTCAATACCCACTTATCCGGGAAACCGAATACGGCGCAGTATTTCGCGTTTGCGTTACGTCGGAATGGGGATTGCGGGTTCGAGATAGACCTTGCAGCAGCGACGCATTCCGTGTCATGGCGGCTCCTGATGCGACAAGCATTGACGAGTAGACGGGACATGCTACGCTTGTTTCTCCAGCGAAAATGGCAGATCATTCTACCGCCTTATGACTTTTATAAAACCCATATAATGTCTCGAAGGGTAACCACTGTGCAAGAAACCAAGTGCTGTCAAAACTGCGACAAGTCGAAGATATCGCCCTGGTCAGTAAACGCCGAAGTCATGAAATAATCGTCCTGATCCAAGAAATGGTCGTGAAGTTGCGTGGTCAAGGTGATGTCTGCCTGGGCAGCATTGCGCAGGCTGTGAATCGCGGAGCCCATCTCAAAACTGTTGTGCCAGGAAAAACTGTCGGGCACGTCAGTGTTGACGACGCCATCTTTTAGAACGCCATCCATTGAACGGCCAGCTTGCTCGATCTCAGCGTGTGTCGAGGACGTTGTGTTGTCCCGCGTTGGAGCGGACAAGTTGCTGCTCTTCTTCAGTCCAGCCAGAAGGAATTCAAAAATTCGCAGTCCCCAGAACGCAGGGTCCCAGCAGTCCCGGACCTCGTTGAGCACTATCTGGCAATTATCCAGGGCTGAATGGCCGAGTTGGGCAACCAATGGTTGCGACGAGCTGCGGATGAGCCGGAAGAAGACGATGCCGGCAACGAAGAAGGCTGGAAAAACCTCTTGCGGCAGCGAGTGGACGATGGATCTCGTCATGAGATGCAGAGCCGTGGAGGCGATCGTCTGGGCTGCACCGTCGGCGACTTCAGATGTCGGTGTGGTCGCCGAGTGGTCGTCTGGGAGCCCAGCGAGACCGGTACTTTCGCCGCGAGGGAGGTAGATGAGAATGAGGTGGTGGTGGTATAAGATTTTGAGGCACTCTGCGAAGATCGAAGTCGAGCCTCCTTGGTCCGGCCAGCTGATAGTCGGTGGTAGTTCCGAGCGCCATTGACACAGAAGATCATGTAAGAGCTGAGGTGTGGTGGAGTCGAGGCCGATGTTAAAGCGTGCGTTGACAATTCGTCGTAAGATCAGTGACAAGCGGGCCAGTTGGACCTGGTACAGTGCAGAGAGCTCGCATTCGTTGTTTCGAGTGCTCTCACCGAGGTCGAAGTCGGCTGAGCTCAGCATTTGTGCATCCGCGTGACTCATGTTCACCCTAAATGGGCGTCCGAGGAGGGTGCCGCAGTAAACGTCTCTAACTGCAATCATCCACCAGAGTCTCCTCAGTAGGACTTTATCTTGAAGAGAAGTGACGAGTCCGGTTGAGCGGTGAATACCAAGTGACTCGGCAATGGTGACCGCGACACCTACCCAGGAACATGGGTTCCAATAGCTCTTCATGTCAGGACCCCAAAAGGTCATCATGACGATGGCTTGCAAGAGGACGACGCTATTAGGTTCATAGCCTACATCATAGAGCACTTTTGCTTTGTCGTAGAAGCACCGCCTCGCGGCTGATCTCGACTTGAAACCCGCCTTCTTTAGCACGACCGGATCGCAATACGCGGTGCCAATGAGGCACGTTGCTTGTAGAAGAATCCAAGGCAATGTCCTGGATTCATGTTGTTTGAGGAACTGTACTTTGTCCACAATCGAGCAAAGTGGATAGAACTTGTCGATGAACGCTTCTATGAGCGCATTCAAGCACTCGGGCTTTGGAGGACTGAGAGCGCCCTTGGCCTGCAGATATGCGAGATCCGCCGCTGAGAGATGTGAAGGGTGGGCAGATCTTTTGGTCAGGCTAGAGTTACCACCCACAGGCGTTGGTGCGGAAACTGAGTGGTCGTCCACATTTGGCACTGAAAGCGTCGCGGAGGATGACATGCGACTGTCTTGGGTGTCTTTCGAGCTGCTCACTTCTGGTCGATCACGATTCTCGGGCTGGAGTTCTTTGAGCGCGAATGTCAAAGGCGAAGAGTCCCCCAGGAGGACAAGGCCATATTTCCCGAGGAGACCTTCGTCGGCGTCGCGTGCTCCTTGTTTGAGGAAATTCTCGAACCTCATCGCAAGCGGGTTGCTCCGGCCTGGCTCTTCACAGGGAGTACCAACGTCGACTTCCGGATCCGATGACAGGCTTCCGGTGCCGGTCGCCTCACCGAGGTTTGGCCTTGTTGGTGGATGTGACAGCCGTCGACGGTAAGTGCCTCGACGAGATGAGATGAAAGCGCAGTCTTCTGCGCCATCGACTCTGCAACGAGTACATGGTAGCCCGGTTTGAGCAGCGTCACATTTGATCTTTTTCTGGTTGCACCGCTGACATGCCTTGAAAGCCCTGCTCCGAGTCTGCGCTGTTTTCACGGCCATGTTAGTATGGGTTGCAGCAAAAGAGCGGTAGAAGTGGGTGTGACAAAAGCAGGATCAGGCCTCTTGTCCTAGTTTATTGCCAAGCGGCACTTCTTGGCGGTCATTCTTCCCTTGCAAATATCACGACCTCAAAGGTGTTTATTGACTATGATACTGTACGTCCAACTCGTAAGGAGTCTGGGATGCAGAAGGCGTACATAAGGTGCGACTCGGCTAACCTGCCTGATTGGTACACGTGACAATGCAAGGTAATAAAGAGAGGCAGAGCGTGACTTCAAACAGACTCTCTGCGGTGTTGCTTCGACAGTGCGTCAAGCGAACTGGAACAGCACTATTGGCAAAGGTATATTTTGACGGCAGCGCTCTCCTTTCCTGCATTGTCCATTCTCCTCTCCGCCACAATGATATCAACTAGTGCAACCAAACCAGATGGAATAGGCATGAGAACAGATCAGAAGCTCAGATCGGCAAAAGCAAGGCTTTTCACGAAGAAATCAAGTGATGTCGACTAGACCATCATCACTGCTGCTGGACTGTCTCTTGAGAGACATCCAGTGAGCGGGCATGATATATGATTTGTTTTATATGCTTTGGGATACAGTAACGACTCATATACGTGCCATCTGAATGTCTTAGACCAGAGCCTTTGAAGTAAGTGGGAATGAATCTTGATTCAAAATTGGTATATGGATGATACGAAGAGAGCATCTCGTAAAGGTCGTTGTCGTCGAAGCAATTGGGACCAGCCTCACTCCAAATGCCGAAGCACTTGAACCGATCAACTTCCAAACCTGTCCCAGTATCCTGTATGGGCGAGTTACAGGTGCGGCGTGACTTGTGAGTGTGATGCCTTTCGGAAGGTGATCTAGACGGGAAGTTTGCAAGTTCCAGTTACTTGACTAGGCATGGCCAGAAAATTGGGGGCTTCAAATTGACGTTCTGGAGGCTTAGCGACCTCAATTAACGGCTTCGCATTGGACGGCCCCCGCCTGGTGGTCTGAGAATGGCTTGGTGAATCTTGGGGTTGCATCGCTTTCGGCCGCGCGCGGCGGCGAGAGGAGGCATGTCTTGACTCACTTCCCTTCAACTTCCACCTTCTTCTTTCCTTCTTGCTTTCCATCCAAAGGATACCCGGTGAAGGCTCGAACCAGGCATACAGGCATACAGGCCAGGTGCCGCACTTTCAACCTCGATTTCGGTGAGGGTTCAGTTTGGATAGTAATTCACAATGGTCACTGCAACAGCCGTACCGTCGCGTCAACTCCGCCTCTTCTTCCCACCATAAGTTCCAACAATGGTCTTCTTGGGATTATCCGGTTTATTATTCACCTCCACGGTCTTATCCTCTGGTCAGCGATGATCAGCGAAATGTCCAATCCTATTGTTACAACGGTGATACACAATCGCCTTACCTCCAAGACCCATCTTTGCTGGGATGTCTTGAACAAGCCCAGAATGTGGGAAATCTATATCTCTGTCCCGAGCAGAGCAGTCTCAATGTGCAGGGTCCGTGGCCGCAAAGCGACTTCGACGATGCTACCTGTACGCAAGAGCCCACCACGGCCTGTTCGGTCGAGATCACATTTCCGGAGAGCTTCTTCATAAACCCTTTTGCAGTATCATTGCCTGGTGATATACCGTGTCCACCTGCAATGGCTATGAGTGTTCCTTGGATGGACTGCACACCGCCTATGCACACCACCGCATCTGCTAGGCCGAGCAACAGCGATGTATCACTCGGAGACCAGGTTTTGCACGTGGCAGAACAGGCTCATCCTACCATACCAGGGTCAATGCTGTCAGTATCTCCAGGTGCCCAGCTTGATCAACACGGCGGCAGCCCAATGTCCACGGCTTCTCCTCGAAAAGCAACACCCCCAAAGACTACGCCGCCCAAGACGAAATATGGAGAGATCCACTTTGTCGACATGACAAACAAGAAAGAAGCACAACGCATTCGAAACACCATAAATTCTCGCAAGCATCGCCAAAACAAGCTTGATAGAATCAGGGAGCTGGAGAAGAAGCTTGCTGCGTCCGAGGCTGAGCAACAACGACTGCAAGCCAAGGCAGAAGGACCAGGCAAGCCGGGATTTGGGAATAGTGGCACTATCTGACCTTCCTATCTGTCAATAAAATGCCTTGCAAGTCGCTACTTGCACCAAAACAAAGCACGCAGCTATCGTAAGCCTTGCTTGGACTTTGATCGGGGTGTCCCGTGTAGCGCTCGAAAGGACGTATCAACTTGGGATGCCTAATCAGTCCATTATACACATTGTCGAAGCATTAGCCCATTCATATCTTCCGAGAATCGAGGTTGTGAGGTTGATCTTTTTTCCGACGGTCCCAGTTCTTCCGCGGCCATATTCAATCGTCAAAGTACGAGTACGAGTACAAAGACACCTTCGTATTTCTGCCCATTATCATTGTTCAACGGCCGAGTTAATTATTAAGGCTTCCCATCCAACCCATGGCGTCATGATTCGGCGAGTCGGTCCTTTGAAGGCCAAGGCGGATGAATCCATTTCGTCCAAAAGTTCGAGTCATAGACAGCCATGCAAGATCGAGCCGTCATAGTACCTGATCAGACAATGCATTCTTTCACCACCAAGTCGCACGGTCCAATGATCTGGACTATTACCTGCACAACCATCGTCGGGACATGCGAAGCCGTAGGTCGTAATGCTGCTCACAAAACGGAGATGCACCCGCCATGTGTAGGTTTTGATGAGATCACCACTGAAGTCATGACTACCAGCCAGGTATTGAATACAGGGGTAAGTATATGTAAGAAAGAATGTCCGTGCAAGACAAAATATAACGGTTTCAACGACTACACTACAACATATTCTAAGTCAACAGTATTGTGATTGATATACAGACAAAATGCAACGAACTCAATTCCTTATCCGCCGCGCTGTCGCCAGCAGCAGCACCAGCACATTCACAAGAACACCTATCCGAACATTCGTATCTAGCAGCCCACGATTCGTCGGCGGACCAGGAGGAAACCCCTCGCATGATTTGTATGAGAAGCCAGATGGTATGTTTGCATGGTCTTGAGCACCCTGTACCAAATCTGACATATTTATGCCTAGCCGCACCTACGCAGGACCCCAAAAAGGACGACTCACTCCCTAACGTAATCGAAAGCAACATGGGTCAAGGCAGCGGTAGCAAGAGCCACGCCACAGACGACAGTGTCGTTCCCAAAACCGTCCAAGACGCGGCACCCGAGGGTCTCGAGAAGGCGCTCCCCGAATCCGTTCACCCTACCAAGGGCAGCAGTATCGACCCCGGTGACAAGGGAGATTCGAACTGGAAGAGCCATGCCACTGGCGACAGTATAGTGCCTGAATCCATCCAGAAGGCTGCGCCGGAGGCGTTGGAGAAGGCTCTACCCGAGAGCATTCATCCTACCAATCCCAAGAAGTAAGCTACTGCTTGCACAAAAATCCTGAGTATAATGCCACAACATTGGATCCATGTCTGGATCTGTGGAAAAGAACGAAAATTAGTCGAGACCAATTGTATATATATTGCCCATAAATGGCACCAAGAAAATCTCTATCCTATATGACCATCCATCTACCAATGCCTCTTTCAACACGGTGCTGTGTCCAACATGTGTCCTGTCATCCAAGTCTGGTAACCAAAAAGACTGACTGTGTCAGTAATCGAAAGTAAGTTTGAACACATTAAACATTCCGTTCGGTCCCAGCGAGTAGTAGAAGGATTTCCCACTGCTATCCCCATCGACCGCGTACTCAGGATGGGCCATCGATCCGTAACTCCCCTCGATCATACCACCAGATTGGATACTGTACTCGGCGCTCCAGGGTCCCCACGGGTTGTCAGCGACGTACATGTTGACGAAACTCATGAAAATGTCGCACAGAATGACATATTTGTTCAGATAGCTGTTGAAGAAGACCGACCCGTAATTCCCGCAGCCGAAACTGCCGCTCGTGTTCGCGGTTGTGGCGGCGACGCTGGTGTCGGTAGACGAGGGAATACCTGGGATCCAAGTATCGTCTGTGCCTGCGGCGAGGAATCTGTACTGACTTGCGTCAAAGACGTCGTCGGATGCGGCGACACGGCCGATGATCAGGTTTGTAGGCCCACCGATCGTGTACGTGTATATATACCCTCCGTCGGACAGAATCGCGAGAAGACCCAAAGAGATTGAATCGGGGCCAGTGAGCAACGGGCCCACGCGGGTAGCGACAGGGCCATTGTCGCCGATAGTGACGCTCCCGACGGCGTTACCTCGATTGCTGACACTGCCGTCGGCAGCGCCGCGCCAGATCTCCCAGCCGTAGGTTACGCCATGGGTTTCGTTGATAGCGGCCACGTTCGAGGTGTCCATGCCCCAGATAGCCCAGGGGGACTCGGGCGCGGGGTCACCGGACCATGGGTTGAGGAAGCCGTTGGAGTTCATGGATGTTGTGCCCGATGTGTCGATGGTCAGGACGTCGTCTGTGGCGGGGAAAGAGGGACCCATGGAGAAGCCGCAGTTTGTGTAGCTGCCGCCGCATTCCATGTCACCGCAATTCCACATGATTTGGTCGCCGATCTTGGAGGTACGGCATTTGTCGCCCCCGAGGCTCTGGCTTGCGAGTGAGCCTGTGTAGCCTATTTCGCCGACGTACTCGACTGACCATTTGGTGCCGTTGTCGGTTCCGAATTGAGACGGCGCTGGTAGAATGCCGGTAGCGGTGTTCGTGTTGGAAGAGGCTGCTGTCGTGGTGGTGGACTTGGAAACAGTGGAGGCAGATGCCGAGGTTGAGGCCGCGGTCGAGGCCGAAGTCGGGGTGGTGGCAGAAGTAGACTGCGAAGACTCGGTGGAGGTGGATGTCCAAGTGGAACGAGATGCTGAGACTGCGGCGACCTGTGCTGAAGTAACGGCAGAAGCTGATGTCGTAGTCGAAGTCTTTGTAGAAGTAGAGGTTGAAACCTCGGCAGAGGCAGACGACGAAGTAGAGCTTGATGACGAGATCACTGCCGCAGCAACTGCTGAGTCAACAACTGAGGCAGATGTTGTGGCCGTCGCAGCTGTAGATGTAGAAGCCTCAGTGGAGGTAGTTGCCCCTGTCGAAGCTGACGATGATACCACGGCGGCAGCATTTTCTGAGCTAGCAGCAGAGACAGATGTTGAGGTCGCCATTGAAGTAGGCTGAGAAGTCTCGGTAGAGATTGATGTCGAGTCCGCCGTGACAGCAAGTGGGGAGGTAACAGACACGGTAGTTATCGCAGTCACCGTGGACGTAAGTTCCAAAGCCTCACCAGTGGTAGATGCCTCAGCAGAAGTTGATGTCGAAGCGACAGCAACGGAAGATGTTGAGTCAACTCCATCGGCAGACGCTGAAATCAATGCGGGAGTAGCTGTCGCTACGCCGGTGGCACTCCCAGCAAAGAAGGTGGTCTCAACACCGTTGGGGAACGAGCATGCAACATCACCGGAGCCGTCTCTAGTGCAGAAATGGTCGTAGTTGGAACCATGGTGGTGGTGGAAGAAGTGCTTATGCAGCGGTGTAGCCAACGATCCTGTAATGAATGTGGTGGAAAGAAAGAAAAAGCACAGCTTAATTGAATACATAATGAATGACTGGTAAAGGAATGGACGATACGAGGGTACTAGCCGCCAGCGGATCGAGGGGTTCAACGAGCGTCAAGCACGGAACGAAAGGAAGGGCAGGATGGGAAACGTACAGACCTTTTCATGATGCTGATGGCTAATAAAGAACCTTTATCAGACTGCCCTTCTTTGTGGCAATGTTGACAGCAGAGAAAGGCCGACTGTCGGCGCGGTCCTGCATGAGATCTCCTCAGTTTGAAACACGAAGACTGGCATGCCTCTAAGCAGGGTATGCCTGAGTAGTAAAGAAATGTCTGGCTGATTGATGCATCGACTGGTCGTCATCCCTTTCAGATAAGAACGATGATGCTAGGGGGGTGATCGCTTTGACGTTGAATTATTCCATTTCCGGTCATTCTTCAAGGGCGAATTCAAGCCCCGCCGTTTCAGATAGGCGGTAGTGAAATTGAGACTGATGAGTTCAGGTGGATGAAACTTACGCCACCAGAAGCTTGAGAAGAAATTGTCCGAAAAATCCACCCATTCTGCGTATGCAAAGATAGGCGAAGACAGTTTGTCGCTAATCAGGCCAATGATCACAGGCGGACGGAGTTCGGTGATGATCTTTTGAGGCCTGGAATTTGAGGAAGCGTGGTGGGAATGAAGTAACGAATGAAAAGGGGTAGTCATCCATACCTACATCTGACAAGGTCTCAAGCTGGCATTTGAGTGATGGACGTCTCGTAATCCTCATGACCGTCATCTTAAGAATGCGATGATCAAGATTTGTCCCTTACTTCTTTTGCATATCTTCGGGGATAAAAGAATGACAGATGTCAAGAGTTGTTTACTGGTACAAAAGGAGACTTGTCAGATAGTTTAGGGGTCACAGACCACATGCGATAGAGGCCCGGGCCCCGAAGTTAGCCCTGAACAGCCGCCAAGTTACCATGCATTCGGAGCTTGGGAGTTCGGCTAATTCAGGCACACGTGGCTCCGCCATCTCTACGACACGTCAAAAGAACGAGGAGGTCAATACCTACTGATTTGCCACGTTTCAAGGGATTGCAATGGCGTGATGCGATACTCTGCATTCCCGATTTGCCGTCCGTAGCAACGAGACTTCGGATCGTTAACCGTCGTTCTCTGGGCCTTGCCAATGGTGCTATGCAGGTGATTCAGGCACATATGTTCGCAAGGCTGAACCACAGCCTTGTATCAAGTCCCCCCCACTAAAGGCCCCTGCTTAGGTTTTATTTTGTATTTTCTGTGTCTACATGATGCATGATGTGATACTTCACCAACCAGGACCTCGACGTCTATGATATGACTCAGGACAGGCCTCCACGAAGACCGAGGCCGAAAAAACCGGCGAATCCACTAATCAAGGGGATCGTGGCATATTGTGGCCAGGTCGGAATCACTATCGTTGAGGCAGACGACTCAAGATCCCAGACTGACACAGAGCACGATCACCCTCGGGTACAGCTTTCATTGGCAGAATTGCCCAAACGCTACACAGTATATGCACCTCTTCTCCTTCTACCATTCAATTTCTCAACACAGAATCTCCACTGGGCCGCCGTTTACTCTGCATTGACAAACCTCGAAAGGAACGAGCTGTTTCGGTGCATTGCCGAGGTTGGATTTGCTGCTGCGGTCAGCAGAATTGCAATCAATGCGCCTATTGCTGCTGAGGAAGGTGTGGATGCCGGAAATGAGTCAGGACCGCGAGCAGATGACAACAGTCCAACCCCACGCAGAGAAAATGTGCTACGTAGCCCATCTGGGCTTGTCCCTGTCTACGGAGATTGGGGCCCTCCAGCGAAGCACAGACTGAACAAACCAACGGCGGAAGATTTTGAAGAGGCTTTCTGGACGTCGACATCTCAGCATAAGGGCATCACACAATGCTGGGCGCCAATGTATACCATGTTCAGTCGCGGCAATATCTCGGAAAAGGCTCGGATATTAGGGAGCCTCCCGGAGGCTGGAACAACGAACGATGTTCCTACGCCTCAGTTTGCGGGTTTGACGGATCACGAGCTAGAGGAGCGCACTGAGTCGATAGATGTGGTGGATTTCTACGTCGGAATCGGCTATTTCGCATTCTGCTACCTGGCGCGAGGGGTGCGTCGAGTTTGGGGCTGGGATATCAACCCTTGGAGCATCGAAGGGCTTCGGAGAGGATGTGAACAGAATGGCTGGGGCTGTTTGGTGGTCAAGGTGGATGATCACGGGCACATCGTTGGCATGAACACGGGTGACCTGGTCGAAAGGATCCTGGAGGGGGACAAGACAGGTGGTAAGAATATGATCAGATGTATTGCGTTCTTGGGAGATAACAAGTGGGCAAACAAGGCCATGAGCGACATTCAACGCATGGGAGTGGAAGCGCATTTCAGACATGCAAACTTGGGCTTGCTTCCCACATCTAAAGGGGCCTGGGAGGGTGCTGTTAAGGTCATTTTGAGGCTCAAGGGCACTGGGAGAGGTGGATGGCTGCATGTTCACGAAAACGTCGATGTCCGGCACATTGAGATGATGAAGAGCAGCATCGTACATGACATCGGGAGAATGGTGCAAGGACAGTCCATTGAGAAAGAGGTGCCGTGGACAGTGTCGTGTGACCACGTTGCACAGGTCAAGACATATGCACCTGGTGTTATGCATTGCGTCTTCGATATCCAGATCAAACCCAATGGATGATGTTTTACCATTTCTTCCTACTCGTACAATGTAGTATTGCATCGTCTATTATTGCTGCTTCCTGAATTTCACGGGGATATTCTTCTCGACAATGTTCTGTTGCTGCTCCTTGAGTACTCGCTCAGCCTCGTCCTCCATCATGTCGTGTTTCCGGAAATGTGCGATATCTTCTGGATGTATCAAGTCCTCTTCTTTCGTGTTCTCATCATGATATTTCTCAAAATGGTGAATTTCATATTCATACTCATCGTCGCCATGGTGTCCAGGACCCAGCCCGGAGTCTGGTAACTTCTTTCCCGCACGGACACCGTTAAGCCATTGGTCGCGTGTGATTAGGCCGGTTCCGGTTGGGTCAAAGAGCTTGAAGGCATTGAGAACTGCTTTGTCTTTGACGTCTGCGGCTGTGTTCTTGAGGGATTCGTCATCGAGCCCGTAAGTTCTTCGGATCTCGTCAGCGGTCCAAGAACCGTCATTGTTGAAGTCGTGGAGGGAGAAGAATGATGAAGGGTCAAAGTTTGATATGTCTAAGTGAGGTGTCAGTATTGTCTCTCAGTCCAGTGCGCAAGAACCGACGCACGATGTTCTTCTTGCATGTGGTATAGTGCCCAGTCATCTGCTGGATTCACCGAGTCTTCTTGCGAATGAGAGCCATGTGCGCTCACAAGCTGAAGGCAGCAAAGGCCCAATGCTGCAGCTATAACCCTCATTGCGGCTGTACTTAGCTTTCTGTGTCACATTGTTCAAAAGGTCCTGTTTAGTGTTGACGGGCTGCCCGAATTCCTTCCCTGCAGGAATGACATAATGATTGCTGGGGATGGTTTAGCTAAGCCATTCCTGATAGGCGTGCCTGGCGATCATCCCACCGCCTATCACAATAACAACAGAAATATCTTTACGGGTATGGAGCCCATCAAAGCGATTGATTCTACACAGCCGTTACTCGGAGGGCGTCATCTATTTTTGCAAGACAGGCAGGCTACGTGGTCGGGGTGCCCGTCATGTCGACAACCAGGTAGGAGATAATGGAGGACGTGATAATGCTGCGGGTGTCCGTCAGGTGGACAAATGCAGGAATTGTTTGCTTCACTACCGACGGCCTCAAATCGTCTGGACTGCGCTTTCCTCGCAGCCAAACTCACTCCTCCCGACTGTCATGAGCCATGTACGTTGGGGACATTTTGTTCTAAAATCTCTAGCTCGTTCCCAACAACGAGGCTCTTTCTTGATTGTGCGCCATGGTGACAGACCATCAGGCCTACTCCGAGGCCACCACCAACAATTTAGCCGATCTCGATCTTGACGAGGCAGAATATCTCACGGATACTGACGATGGAAGCCAAGACGATGCTCAAGCCTCACAGTCCACAGCAGAGTCAGAGCGAGAAGCCAACAAATCCGCCCTGAACGATTACGTCCTCAAGAATGCAGTGGCTAAAGAGCTTGCACCAACCTCAAGACAAGCAAAGACCAGCCCGGCTGAGAGTATCATCGACAAGGCCCGTGAATATCAGCAGGAACTCTTCGAGCGTGCAAAAGACGAGAATGTCATCGCAGTTCTCGATACGGGAAGTGGAAAGACCCTCATCGCAGCACTCCTGATCCGACATTTCCTACAGCAAGAGCTTATTGACCGCAACAATGGCAAGCCCGCCAAAATCATCTTCTTCCTCGTCAACAGTGTCCATCTCGCCAGACAACAAGCCCGATTCCTCGACATCAACCTTCCGCAGAATGTAATCCCTCTCTTTGGAGGTACCAGCGAGGATTTATGGAGAAAAGCAGAATGGGAGGACATCTTTGCCAATAATTCCGTCGTTGTCTGCACTGCTGCCGTTCTCGACGCATGTCTCATGCACAGATATCTCACCATCGGACAGATCTCGCTGATGGTCTTTGACGAGGCTCACCATTGTAAGAAGAACCATCCATACTCTAGGATTATACGGGATTATTATCTGAAATGGCCAGGAGAACGACCTCGAATATTTGGCATGACTGCTTCTCCTTCCGATTCCAAAAGAGATATTGTTCAAGTGGTCAGTGATCTCGAAGGTTTGCTACAAAGCAAGATTGTCACGACCAACGATTTGTCTGTTTTCGACTTCGCACCAAGAGCAAAGGATGAGAAATGGATCTATCAGCCACTACAAGCGGAGTTTGACACTGAGCTGAATTCTGAGCTACGCCAACTCTGCGGCTTCATTGAAGACTTGGAAAAGTACTTCTCCTTCTCACGTTGGGCTTCAAGACAGCTTGGAGCATGGGCCGCGAACCGAGTCTGGAGATATGGGCTACCCACATCAGACCACGAGGCCACAAGCATCATCAGACAGTTTGAGCGGAGTAAAGCATACACTGAAGAGACTGACAACGAGCGGCGTCAGGCTTCATTGGAATCTGTCCGCGAGGCCATATCCCTTGTCAAGAAACACCATTTTGGTCCTCCGCGAATCGACATCGAGCTTGAACTGTCTCCCAAGGTGAGATATCTCTACGCTGAGCTCAAAGACCGATTCTCGCAATCTCCCACTACTCGAGGAATAGTATTCGTCGACCAGCGATTCACAGCTTTCATCCTTTGCGACCTGTTTGACTCATTGGAGCTCGCCAATTTGAGGCCGGGTGCCCTCGTCGGTGTAGGTCAAGCCACCGCGGAGTCGAGCTCATGGAAAGACCAAGAGGCTATCATGGAGAAGTTCCGCGCCGGAATAATCAACCTGATTTTTGCCACAAGTGTGGCCGAGGAAGGCATTGATATTCCTCAGTGTAACCTGGTGATCAGATTTGACCTGTACAAAACTGCTATTTCGTACATGCAGAGTCGAGGAAGGGCTCGGGTAAAGAACTCCATCTTCGCGCACATGATTGAGGAGGGCGACAAAAACCAGCAAGCTAATGTCAACTTTGCGATTGAACAAGATGAATATATCAGGAGATTCTGCCAGCAGCTTCCTCCTGATCGATTACTCGGTCAAGGCTCGAAGCTGAAGCAGCTGATGACCAAGGACGCAAGTTGTCAGAGCTTTGTCACTGCAGCTGGGGTCGTTGCGAACTACAGCACCTCTCTGCTGCTTTTAACACGATATGTGGACTCGTTGCAGAAGATTGGAGCCACTTCACGCGAGGTCTTCGAGGAAATCATTGATACTGAAGCCGACATGTTCAGATACAAGGTCATACTCCCTGCAAGTGATGATCCACGAACCGCTGCAGTCAAGGGCGCCCGAGGTGATGCACGTACGAACAAAGTACTCGCCAAACGATCCGCTGCCTGGCATTGCTGTTTTAAACTGCGCAAAGCTTGTCTACTAGATGAGAATCTTGACAGTATCTTTGTGAAGGTGAAACCGTCGAATTCCAATGCTCGATTGGCAGTATCGGAGAAGAAGGATGACTATGACAAGAAGTTGAAACCGGACTTCTGGATTGAAAGTGGTGCAGGAAGCTCATCTTTGCCCACAGAGCTATTCGTTACTGAAGTCTCGTTGACCAGCGCGATGACGTCCTCCAGTGCCCAAGGGTTGCTGCTCTTCACACGTTCGCCTCTGCCACAATTTCCAAGCCTCCCAGTCTGGGTGGACGCCAATGTCGAGAAAGTCGTTACTTTCAAACAGTTGAATCAATCATTACCTGTGAGTGCAGAGCAGATTGAGGCATTGACGAAGTACACCCTCAATGGAGTTTTCAATGATGTCTTCAACAAGACGTACACCCTGGACTCAAAGTCCATGAGTTACTGGTTGGCACCTCGGGCAGCAAGGGCTTCTGAGGGAGCTTTCGAACAGCTCGTCAATATGAATGAACTTCAAATTGGCACACAACCCGAACGGGAAAAATGGACGCTGACTACAAACCAACAAGAAGCGAACACCATGGCCGCAAAGTGGTGCAATGCATTCCTTGTTGATCCAGGAAGTGGAAGGTACCACTATTTTACTGACCAGTGCGTGCCCGGCAAATCCATCTGGGACAAACCATCCGAGAGTGCGACCAGCCTTCAAAAGCGACACAAGGACACTATCATCGAGTTCACAGACAGCACTTGGAGAGCCAAAGGGAAGGACTTGAAGATGTTTGCTAGTAGATACGATCCTTACCAACCGGTGTTGAAGGCCAAAGTGGTCATACCGGGCCGGGATTTCCTCGAGCCCTGTCCTCCAGAACAGCAACGTTTTGCAATGTGTGACATTGCACCTCAGCCATTGCAGATCGCTCGAGTATCATCTTCTGTGGCGGAAATCTGTCAACTATGGCCTTCAATACTGCACAGATTGGAAGCATACCTGATCGTCCGCGAGGCATTTGTGAAGCTCGATCTGACCGAGGTACCTGCTCATCTCGCATTGGAAGCATTTACCAAGGACAACAGTGCTGGTGACACAGAAGACCCCGATATTGGATCTACGCCGGACGACGCAGTTGCTGAAAAGAATGCACCCTTGAATTACGAACGATTGGAGTTCATTGGTGATTCACTTCTCAAAATGATGACCACCATTACTGTCTTCAACCGCACCACGTGCAACGAAGAAGGCATGCACTGCAAGCGCATGGAAATGCTTTCCAACAATCGACTATGTTCAACTGCATCAGCACCGCACTATGAACTCTTTCAGTACATCCGTGCTAGCTCCGAAACCCACTGGCGCGATACGTGGTACCCTCAATTCCTAGAGCAGACAAAGGGTCGAGTGATCAAGCTTACAGACAAACACTACAAACATGCACTGGGCAAGAAGACCATCGCAGATGTCTGCGAAGCCACCATCGGAGCGTGCATCATGACAAGCCAGCACTTGCCCACCGAACAGAAATTCGATCTCGGCATCAAAGCGATCACGAAACTGGTCGAGGATCCTGACCACGCCATCACTTCCTGGAAAGAGATTACTCCCATGTACAACCCACAACCATGGAGTTTAGCAACGAACGACCCCGTCGCCAACGATCTCGCACGCAAAGTCGAAGCAATCACTGGCTACAAATTCAGGCAGCCCCGCCTGGTCCGCTCAGCATTCACACACTCCTCCGACCAGAACTCTCCGGTCCCGGATCTGCAACGTCTCGAGTTTCTAGGAGACGCCTGCCTCGACTGGGTGTGTATATGGTGGCTCTTCTCAACCAACCCGACCCGTGGGCCGCAGTGGCTGACCGAACACAAAATGGCCATGGTATCGAACAAATTCCTCGCCGCTCTCGCCGTGGTCCTCGGCTTCAACAAACTCATCTACGCGTCAACGCCCGCTCTCTACGGCGAGATCGCAAGTTACGCCGTCAAAGTCGAGGAAGCGTACCACCAAGAAGACGTCAAGCCGGACTTCTGGACGCGGCTGTCCTCAGGCCTAGCCCCACCCAAAGCTCTGGCCGATCTGGTCGAGAGTTACCTCGGTGCCGTCCTCGTCGACACGGGCTTCAATTTCCGTGAGATTGAATCCTTCTTTGAGAAGCATGTCAAGTGGTTCTTCGAGAACATCGAAGCTTACGATACGTTCGCTAACCGGCATCCAACCACGCACCTGTTCCGTTTGTTGCGCGAGGAGTTCCGATGCCGCAACAGCGCGCCAGAAGTCATCGAGGGTGCGACCACACCTGCTACTACGACGGAGGACAGAGACGAGGACGATGACGGTGCAGGAGACCAGTCTGTTGCCGGTGTCGTCGTGCATGTCGCTTGGTTCGTGCACGGACGTATCGTTGCTGCGAGTAAAGGGCAGGGCAACAAGTATGCGAAAGTGAGGGCTAGTAAGTCGGCGCTCAAAATATTGGGCAAGCTCAAGATAGATGAGTTCAGGAAGGAATGGGGCTGTGATTGTGCGCAGAAGGACGAAAAGGGAGGTGATGAGTGTGGAGGTGACCTGCAAAAGGTAAGCAAGCGATCGGGGTTATGATGGAAATGGGCACGAGTTTTGAGGGTAGAAGATGCTGGGATGATGACTGAGAAAGCTCAATCATTACACGCAGTGAACACGGCAGGCTAGTTGAACGAGCCGGAATGGCACACAGTTGTTGAGATCCCAAAAATGATCATGGCAGATAATGGTGTGCCATACATCAATACATCCATTTTCCTTAATAATTCACTGCTGTTTCCGCGAGACCAGTGCAGATTTCACGATGCCAGCCCGATGTTTTCGATCCCATTCGGGATTCTGGGCGATCCAATCCTCGGCTGCCCTTAGAAAGTCGAAACCGGCCTGCGGCTGCAGGGTTTGTGGTTGCATATCTTTGGACAGGTCAAGACCGTGGCTCTCGAGTAGTCGATGTAGTGGAGGAAGCTGAATCTTCCTAGCCAAGGAGATTGCAGTTTCTCCACGAGCATTCCGAATGTTGACGTCGAGGCCCGGGGCCGAGAGCAGCAATTGTACACAATGCAGAGTGCTGGCTAATCTGTCACCGCGCGGTTTCCACGAAACCTTCTTCGACTTCAGACACGCCATCAAAGCCGTGTCTCCATTCGCGTTCTGCATGTTCAATTGTACATCTCCACGCCGCAGCAAGGCAGCCATCTTGGGTGGAGAGGCGCAGTTCGCAGCGCACATCAAAGCCGTCTCACCATTCTCACACTGGAGATTGACGTTGACCCTTGAGTCATTAACCAGGGCCTCCAAGGTCTCCACGGAGCCATATATGGCAGCAAAATGGAGCGCCGTTCTGCCGTCAGGGTAGCGAACCTCCACATTTAGAGAGGGCAAACTGAGCAATTCGTGTACAATGTTGACAGAGCCTGGGCTATCATCTTGGCATCTCAACATGAGTGCAGTTTCTCCATGGAGATTATGAAGGTTCACGTCGAGATAGGGCAACTTGAGCAGCTCGTGTACAATCTCAGCGTACATCTGGCCGTCCTCTCCACCGTCTCCGCATGCTAGCATCAGTGCAGACTGACCATCGCTACCCTGAAGGTTGACATCGATTTCGTTTCTGGAGAGAATGTGCCTCACTGCTAGTGGCGCCGGAGCTCTGCAGGCCATATGCAAGGCAGTCCGTTGACGGTGGTCAGCAGTAGCAACAGACACGTCGTCCCTCTTGCAAAGATAAGCAATGGAGTTATAGCATCGCTTCAAAAGAGAATAAGTGAACGGAGTAAAGTTCCGTTCTTGGTCGATAGCATTGACGAGATGTGGCTCGTTCTCCAGGACTGCTGCTACCACGCTGGCAGAGTCGATGGCTACTGCCACGAATATGGCTTCATGAATGTCGGTCGGATCGATATCGCTCAAAGTTAGGGAAGAGAAGTTGGCGACCCATTGGAAGGGAATCTCGAAGCAGATCCGCCGAAAAAGGGGCACCAAAACAGAGGTTGTAAGTGCATCAGGCGACGAAAACTCGTCATTGGCCATTTTGCAAGGTATAGTGTCCCAATCCTCAAAGGAAATGGCCAGGAGCTGCAGCGCCCAGCTAGGCAGGCCGCAATGCGGTTCCATCTCCCTGAACTCAGTGAGACGATCATCGCGGTATCGTGATAAGATCGTAGTGAAACTGGAGTCCTCGAAAACCATCCTGTACCTTGTTGTCCTTGTTGCTGAAGCGTTCACGTTCACGTTCACGTTCAAGTTGGCCATATGGGCCATATGGGCCACGATAATGAAGCGCAAGCATGATTCCGCCCATGTGTGGTAAGCTTTTCGGTCTGAGATGGCACCCTTCCAAAAGCTGCCTGGCCCAATTGGACTGCTTTGACGCTCAATGAGGAATTCTCTTGCAGTTTCGTGAATCAGGTGCACCCTGTGCTGTTTGGTGCCGTCATAGCTGTCATAGGAATAGATAGAGATGAAACATCCACATAACCTACGTAGATACTCGTGCAACGGCTCGACCGCGCTCGGCTCTAGGTGGTCGATTTCGCTGATGGCCTCGGTGGAAAGAAATCTGACGTAAAGAATCTGAGAATCCATGGGTTTGGGGGCGCCTATGATTAGCTCCAACAGCCTCAAGGCGCGGCGCTGATCGGCACTGTTTCCCAGAATCCTTTCATATTGCTCTTCCACAGTTGAGGGCAGATGTTCAAAGAGCTCCTGTAATTCAGGGAGGGGCGATCCCACGCGATCAAAAAGATCCTGAAAGATGAATGAGACCCACAAATAAGTCCGGTTCCTCCCACGCTTCAAGATGTGCTCCCCAATTTTGATATGAGCGACGTCGTCGATGCCTCTTTCCTCCCGTGCCAGCCGGAACTCTTCCAGCCGTTGCACGACCACATTCTGTATCTCTTGAGATATCCCCTCGGACACCTCGCCGGCCTCTCCAGTCAGGCGTACAACTTTAACGGATCTCTGCAAGAGAGGCGCTGATGTGTCACCTATATGTGGTCTGCTCGTTATCAGCAACCTCAGGAACCCGAGAGATCCATCATGCTCAGCAAGACTTTGGAACTTCTTCAACACTCGATCTCGATCATGGCGGTCGCATTCGTCAAAAGCATCCAGAACGCAGACAATCCTTCCAGCGCAATTGTCTTTAACAACTGCCTCGAAAACGGACCACAAACGATCGAAGAGGCCCGCAAGCTTATCGCCATTGTTCTTGAAGTCTGACTCGATGTGATGCATAAGCACCCTCGTCTGCTCGTTGGAAAAGATCTGGTGCAGAAGCGAGCAAATAGCATTTGTTCCCAAAGATGCACCCGCTTCGTTCTTGAAGAAGTAATAACAGATCGTTGTATCGTTGCTAACCTCTTGGGCGAGGTAGTCGTCCACGAGATGCTTCGACAAAACCGACTTTCCACATCGCGGGTCTGCAGTCACCCAGAGACAGGAACTGCCGGGCTTTTCGAGCCAATCCCGAAATCTGGTGTCGGTCTTGAACCATTGACACGTTCCGACACTTGGTTCAGGATTTCTATTCTTGTAGTCTTCATAGTCGATTGTTCTCAGCGATGCCATGCAATCTCTGGAATGCTCCTGAAGGTAGTACTTTTGCTGTTGTCGCCGCAAATCTTGCAAAGCCTCGACAGTCTGGCTGTTGAGCCTCTGCAGCGATTCCTGTAGCTGATGATGACTATCTATGGCGGAAGCAGTGTCGGCAATGTCGCGTAGACTTTCGCAGTGCTCATCGGCTTGTTGCACGCTTTTAACTGCCCCAGTCCAGTCGGTCTGGCCGGTTAGGTTCTGTGCGACCCTCGAGCCAGTGTTTGCACTCAGATGTGTGATCAGCTTGGCTTCCAGAAGCAGGATCTTACTGTACAGTGAGACTATGGATCTCACATATTCCTCATTCGGATTATGGTTGGAGTATATATAGACATGCTCCGTGGCGACATATCTTTGGATAATCCTGCGCATGAACTCTAGCACGTCCGCCAGAGCTTCATTCTGTTCTTTGTCTCGAGTTATAAGCTTCCCAACGGTCAGTGTTGAAGGCAGTTGTCACTGCACTAGTCCTAATCGGGACTAGCGTAGCATTTT